>OX578147.1:63087605-63642605 GCA_951213105.1 Amaurobius ferox
CTACTGGTCTATGGTGCGCAAGTCCCTTTTTGCCGATAGAACAATGTACCTGTCCCCTGCAGACGTCATAGTTCTAACACAACCTCCCCTACTCATTCAATTTGTTTTAAATGCTTACCACAGCCATGAAACAACGCTGTGGGTAATGTCGACCCCTTGCCAACGTCTGTTATTTTTCGCCCTTTTTCGACTTTTCAATAATCTGACCATGCGTAATATCATCTAAGTGGTATCGGAAGACATACAGGTAATTTCAAGTTCTTCAATTAAATATTTCCAGTAAAATTTTCACTTGGAACAACAATGTCCACTCGCTTCAAAACCTTTAAATCTCTTGTCAGAGTTAGCACGTGACGAACAGGCGTTGACATGAGATATTTGCATACACACACCTCTTCTTACAGTATCCCGCACTTAATCTAATTTTTCCCAATTTGCTTCCTTTTTGTAGTTGCTATGTTTGGTAGTGTCATCCGTCCTTAGCAATTGTCCAGCAGTGCATATATATATATATGTTGTGACGAGATTTCTTAATCTCTCGACACCTGTGTAAAAATATGTCAAAATCATGGAAATCTATATTATATTTTTATATCTATATTTTTATGCATCCTTTAATATATTCAATCCTGTTATTATATCCCTCTCGTCTTATATATATGCAATTTATATTCTACATGTATCTATCAGTTTCAAAGGAATATTTAGCCATTTTAATTCTTTTAACGCGCACTGTGAGAGAGAGAATTATTTTCCGTTATAAGTTCAAGGTCTGCATTCGGGTGATGAAAAGCCTAGTAAGATTTCATATGTACATGTTCTTCGGCAGTTGAAATCGAAAGTAATGTAAAGGTTTTGATTGTTCTGTGTATATGCAAGCGGTTCAACGTACTGAAAGTCTAGACTGAGTGTCGGGGCAAGCCTGCGGCTGATGGTGGGAACTTATTTCTCGGCATGTATGTTTTCTTGTTTGGTTCTGAGTCCTATGAGTCTCGGAAGGTTATATAAGCTTGGAACGCAAAAGTTCGTGGCGCATTCCCATCCTGAATACTACACGGAGATGTGGTAGTTCAATTTACTTTCGATGCTCGCCCAGAGCTCCGGGATCCGACTCTCACTGCGGAATCCGGGGTTCGCGAGTTGGGAATGTCGCCACCGCCGCCACGGAGAAGAAGGGGTCCGAGGTAGCATTGCCGGACATTGCCGAAAATTCTCATGCCCGAACATCTGTCCGAGAATTCATCTGATACGCCGACTTAGATCTTCTGCGATGCCTTTTCGTCCCTGCCGGACCGGGAACTGAGATGACCTGTACTGTGAGCAATCAATGACGTAATTCTCTCCTATTCACACTATCCTGTGTACGAAGGTAAGCTCCTTTACATGCATTGGCGGAGCCATTAGACTTTCTCCGAAATTCCTTAAGTTCTAACAGATATCTCCAAGAACGGAGAACTATCATATTTACAGATCCTTGTGTTAACTCCTAGAATCAGCAATTCTAAATAGTATTATTATTTGTGATTATAATTCTCTCCTGTGCTCTGCCCTTGTCTGCCTATTTCCATACTTTAGACCATACCTTATTTTATTCAATTGTGGTTCTATATGAAATGTGTGTGCCACGTAACGTATTAAATTCTTGGTATTATATTTGATCATTTGGTGGCAAATTGTGTTATAATATCCTGCCGGTGTCCAGTGCGTAGATATAATTTAGGAATAGGTGTAACTCCATAATATAACTTATTATTTACATATTTAATAAAGATTGGATTAGTTAATTACTGTGTGTTTATTGAGTTCGGTGGTGATTATTTGCAATATTCTGTGTTTTCTATATCCATGCTTTAGCTGAAGAATCATCCACTCAAGGTAAGGGTTTATTATTATTACGCTTTGTATTTGCGGCAGGTCATCTGTCAGTTTTACTTGCAGACGAGAGAAGTTTTGAACCTGGGTTGCAAAAATTGGAGAAAGTTAGAATTCTCCGGTCAGCCGTGTCGACGGAATACCGTTATGACAATTGGTGCCTGTGACCTTGCCTCTCGAGTACCTGTCCTTTACGAAATTTTATTAAATGGAGTTTTTAAAATTTAAATTTGCTTGAAATTTAGCTTGTCAAAAATTTAAAATGTAGGTGTTGCACTGGATACTGTGTGTTTTGAATTGGTATCGAACCTTTTAAAATTAGTTAAATTCTGGGAGAGCACTTGGAATTATGATATATATATTTTTAAAAGAAAATTTTCTGTTATAATATTTGGAAAAGAAAATATTGATTTGTGTATAAAATGTCATTTATCGACAAATTTCTTACAAGTAAATAAAGGGTTTGAAAAGAAAATGTATTTACAAAAGTGTGCAGTGGCACGTAGTCGGATTTAGATGTAATGGTGCAAAGTTGCACACTTAAAATATTTAATATCAATATCTGTGACAAATTGTGTGAAGGGTGTTTTGCATTTAAAAAAATGATTCACTGTTGAGTAGTATGGGATTGACAGAGCTGGACCAGACCCATAAACACCTCCATAAAAAAACTCCACCCACTTTTAGAAAGTAATGGCTCTCAGCCCCCTCCATTAAAATCAGAACCACTTTTAGAAAGTAATAGCACTCAAAACCCCATAAAATTTCCACCCACTTTTAAAAAACAATGGCTCTCAAACACCTATAAAAATCAGACCCACTTTTAGAAAGGAATGGCTCTCAGCCCCTCCATTAAAATCAGAACCACTTTTAGAAAGTAATAGCACTCAAAACCCCATAAAATTTCCACCCACTTTTAAAAAACAATGGCTCTCAGCCCCTCCATTAAAATCAGACCCACTTTTAGAAAGGAATGGCTCTCAGCCCCTCCATTAAATCTCCACCCCCTTTTTAAAACAATGGTATAAGACAACCCCATAGGACTCTTTCAGAACCCACTTTTAGAAATCAGCGAAAAGTCGTTGACCCCCGAAGGGTACCCCCTGAGACGAGCACCCTCTTTTCCGCGGATGAGACAATATTTTAAGCATTCATAAGCACCCGACGCTGTGATCGCAGTGTTGGCTGATTTTATTTTTAATGATTGAGAACATTCATTAAAAATTTTTGCAAAATGCCTCCCGGCAGGCTCAGAGTATACTCAATCTCAAATCCGACCCACCAAGGGGCCCTTCTCGATGAGCCGAATTCAAGACCAAGTACACTCTGAGCCTGCCGCCACTGAGGCAACTCATTTAACATTCAGGACATAGGACCACAGTCTCAACCCACCACTTATTATTTAATCGAAGGATGCTACTCCTTTGGTTCAACGACGGAAGTAGCGACATGTCATTTTTGGCTCGGTATAGTTCAATAAACCGTCAACCCAGATTGTTAAACAACCCGGGAGAGGTCGGGATTTGAACCTGGGACCTAGATGTTAAGAGTCCTGCGCGCTAACCGTTCAGCCAAGGGTACCCATCGATATTTACTCATACCTTTTATTTAACCTTTACACCACAGGCTAAAATCTTCAAAAATAACACTTAAAATAAGAACTTCGGTGGCTTTAGGCTGGTGATTGATAAGAGCACGGGGTACTTTAACGCTACAAAGCTCTGTAATGATGCGAATAAACGTTTTCGAAACTGGTCGATGCTTGAAAAGTCAAAACGACTATTAAAGTACTATAGCCAACGCTGTGATCGCAACGTCGGGTCTTATGAGATTAATAAGTTACCATAAAAGCTGCAGTCGTGATCACGACCGCAGCTTTTACGAGATAAGAGAACAGAACAATGATCCTCTTAACAAACAGATCTCTGGGCAGTATGTTCGAAAAGAACTCATTCTTGACATCGCCTCTTGGATCTCAGTGGAGTTCTATGCTTTTGCGAGAATCACTCCCCGTATGGTGCTGCCATCTCCTTTTGATTCTAGTAATCTCCGCTTTTTTCTACCTCTGAGAGAACTCTTCTTTAAAGAGGAAGAGATGTTAGTCAAGGTCAGCGCTCGCTACAGACGTTATGAAAGCAGGAAGTCGAAACAAGGTCGAAACTCTCCAAGCGGCTTCGTATTTTATCTGATTTAAAGAAAACAAAATATAAATAAATGAATGAAATTGAGTCTGAGATATTTCGCTATAGAATTCTTTATCAGTATCTCCAATTCGATGTTTTAAGCGGTGACATTTCAGAAATGAATAAATCTTTGAAGAAGTTGCATGATCAGTTTGAAACAATTGTCAAACTTATAAAAGAATAGCTGGGGGTTCATAAACAGTTTTAATGATATAAATCATTAAAAGTGAATGTCTATAGAACGTTAGCAATCAGTTTAGATACAATATCGGACGTATTCATTTTTTTACGGCATCTGGAGTGTCCACTTGATTTCTTCAATTTTTAGAAATGGTTGAACTGTGAACTCAGCATCACATCGTAAGAAAATCTTTAACTGGTCATCTTGTTTAACCTCTCCGAGAATTAACACGAATTCAGTGGCTACTTTCATTTTGTGAACGTACTGCTTGTTATTAATGGATAACTTAACAACGATTAATTCATCGATTATCTTTTGAGGATCAAGGTACAATCCCAGTCTAAAAAAACCGTCCCGAGAGAATTTACATTCTGAGTTCAAAGCATCACCGGAAAACTTCGTAAAAATAACAGCATTCGCATTGGTACTAGGTCTAATAGTAATGTATCCTGATGTGGTGGTTGCATAACATACTTTATTGTCAACATAGTTTTCCAAGTACTTTTTATTAACCGCATTCATGTCTTCAATAGGGTCCGCGACATTACCTATCCTTTTACCTTTAGCGTCAATGGGTCTTCTACCATTTAATCTCAAGAATCTGACATCTAATTTAGAAACACTATCAGCAATTTCACCTCTAAGAGCACTATCCAGATTTTTTATCCTTTCAGCTGTTCCACGAACAAAATTTAAGAAACTATCATTAAAATTGTTTTTACTGTCTTCAATGATTTGTCTTAAACCAAAGTAATTCTTTTCTAACTCTGTCTGAACAAAATGTTTAGTTGAAACATCCTGATCATCAACTGGGTTGTGACAGTTTTTGAGCACCTTATTTTCCATATCATAATTCCCATCGTCTGTGAGTTTAAACCCTATTCCAGGTGGACCGCGAAGACCCACTGCTTTTCTAGGGTAGTATATTCCAAAAGGAAACCAAGCCATCTTTATTATTATAAATAAGTTTTTAATAGATCGTAATCTATTAAAATCTAAAGTAATCTGTTGAGTTCACATCCTTAAAGTATTCAACATTGTGATCTTCTTTTCTGCCATATTGAGTTTGCATCTCTTTCTCTCGATCAAAACAAAGTAAAATACATACTTCTTATTCTGGGGGCTGCTCTTCAGTCTCCAGTGAAATTCAATCATCAGGTTGCTAACATTTACGTACGGCTCGTGAAAAGATAAGTTGAAGCATATGATTGGATAGAGACTTCTGAAGGTTTCATAGTTGATGAGACAGCCGGTCTCGGAAGTGAGATTGTTAAGTCCTGCATCTAAGAGAGCAGCGTAGAGTCTCGAATAATCTTTTTTCACAAAGTCCATAGTATAGTTGATGTTTGGCACCCTCACGTTATTGACCATAAGCCAGCAATCAATCATGTCTAAGTTATCAAACAGCATGTTGTTTTGAGAAAAGTTTTCGTTTCTTTCATCATATTGGGGCACAACGTAAAGGCTCATCACTTCATCAGTCGTGGCGGGTATGTTGCATGATCCGCTGCTATTTTCTAAAATGTTGGATTTGACTACTCTCGGTTGCCTCCAGTTAAGGTCGATGGATTGGTCCGACAGAATCAATTTTGTAAACTGACCATCAACAGAAGAATTGAATTTAACATAAGGTAGCCAAAGCGAAAGTTTCTTGACTTGTACTTTATAATTAGGATTTTGTGCATTTGTATACAGCATGTTCTTGTGACTGTTTCTTTGAAACTGAAATTTTACGTCAAAGCCTGTAATGACTTTTTCATAATCTTTGAGGAAGCCGAAAATGTATTTGAGTGGTATAAATATGTGCACAGACTGACTATCTCGGGTATATATCCATCTTTTGGCAAAACCTTCGTTACGCTCATCATTCACTCTTAAGTTAGCGAAAAAATTTGTTATTGTTGTAGCATCGGTGAGGGCACCGTTAAACTTGAACGACCCTCTCTCGGCAGAATCAGAGGTATCTATATAGTAAAACATATTGGTCGCTTCCGAAGTTGTATAATCAGGTGTGAAGTTAATTAAACCCATAACCTGAAGCATCAAGGATGTTTCATGCACATCTGAATCTATCTCGTATGCACCGACGGTCATGATACTTCTCCTGAGTAAACCTCCACCATTCACCAATGTCACGTTCTCTTCCCCTACAGAATCTCCGTTTCCTTTTACGACTCTGAGTTCTTGGTGAATATATCCTTTGGAGTAGAGAATTTTAGCGTTTGTGTCGAGTATGTGAAAGTTATACGTGGCATCTTCACTCGTATCCTGAGTGCTGTGCGTTTCTTTAATTTCTCTGTACTCAAAACTTTCTATGTCTCTGATGACGTCTTCTGACGTTTGTTTTAATTCCCAAATATTGTTCATCTTTATTATATGCAGTAAAATTATTTTCGCTTCATATTCTTTGCAAGGATAGCTTCTAATTTATCTTCATTCACTACTTTTAAGCCTGCGCCTCTTCTAATGGATTTATTAAGGATTGACTCCAATTTACTATTCACTGCTTGCTGCACCTCTTGTTCAACCTCTTTCATAGCTACGTTCAAAAGCTTTCTCCCAAAGAAGCCTCGGCCTTGTATCCTCTTGCTTGCTCCGTAAAGTCTATGTCTGTTCATTTATTGTAAGTACAAAAATTTTCTTCACTCCACCAACAACCTGTAAAGAACTCTCTGATTATTGAGGTTAATTGGTACACCGTCCTGATTGGTCAGACGCATCCTGATCCTGTATACGTGGTTACTCTTTGTCTTAAAAAAGATGGGTCTGTCAAAATCTTTAGAGAGCAAACTACCTGGCTCTTGCGCCGGCGTGAAAGAATGGATAACTTCCGATGCAAATTGGTTCAAATAAGCGCCCTCTATTATATCGCAATGGATATGAATATCATCGACGCTTCTAGAGATGTTAGCCACGTACTTGGCTTCTTGTTTCACTTCTTCGTAAACCTTTGGTTCAAAGCCTAAAATCTCATGAAGCTTACTCTTCGATAAATCAAGCTTGTAGTGTTCTTTCAGTTTTATCACAAATCTCTGTCGAGCGAATATCACGCCAAACTGTATGGGAGGACTTTCGTTCCTGAAGTATGTCGTCATGTAATCGTTTAGCTCCCCCAGAGTATAATTTCCATCAGGAATAGTTAGATCATGCCAAAGGCTGCCATCGTAGAATGAAAGCTTGTTGTTCTCGTAGGCCTTGCAAATGTTGAACCATGAAACCCATAAGGAAAAAGATTGCAAAGCAACCCTCTTGATCTTCAGAGGCGTAGCGTATTCGACAGTAAAGTCTTCTGATTTTGGGTAGTCTTTTGAGTTTAATATAAGCAGAGTCATTTTATTATAAGCATTTTTTTTATTTTAATAGGCTTTGACCTATTAAAATAACACGCATGCTTCATTAAAGTAGCACTTTCTTCTCATTATGATCACTTGGTTCTTGAGTTAGGGAGTACAAGATGTCCCAAGGAAGGAGGCCTCTATTTCTCTTTTTTATGTATGTCATACTGAAGTAGCCACAGCGGTCAGATGTGGGTTTCTGCAGGAAGCTTGAATTGTATCGAACTTCCTTATTTGATGATCTCAGGTAGCGAAATATGTTTGCTGGGATAATGACATCCTTTAAAGGAATATTGTTATATTTGTAGTCTCCGAATGAATCAAAATATTCTACAAAATTATTATGTGGATCGTTGTAGTAGGCCACCCAATGAGTACCAGGCCCTGTCGACAAGTCTAAATTAATAATTCCACTTTCAAACTTTCTCATCTTTTTGGGTAGCATGTCAGATGTGAAGACGCCACGAAACCCTTTCTCACCATTCATACATTCCTCGATCAGATTGTTCGAGATTCCCAGTTTTGTAGAACGCCTTTCCCCTTTTTTTTCTTTCCCTTGCAACCGGATCCGCTCACTTTATCCATAATCTTTTTAGCTCCCCATCCAGCTGCCCCCGAAAGAGCACCGGTAGCCAAAGTGGTGAGAATGGGGATAAGAAAAGGCAAGAATCCACCATTTTTCTCCAGTTGTGTTTTGCTGATCTTTATGCGTTTGCCCTTCTTTAGTTGCTCGATCTGTGTTTGAGTAAGATATAGATCATGATTTGGCGCCTTGGAGGTATTGATCTGTAAAGTGACCTCCTCTTTTTTCTTGTGTGCAGTCTTTAACTTGTTGATCTGATGATCACTCAGATGTACTTTTGTTTTAACGTAGTTACTCATTTATTATATGCAGAGAAAAATTTTCGCTAGCTCAAAAACTTTGCGTAGTAGCTTTTTACAAAATCATTGGTTAGCTCACCCTTTTTTAAAAGCGTATCCAACAGAGTAACGATTTTATTGTAGAGCTTTTTACTTTTACTCCCACTACATCTTTTATCCGTCAGCCGCGAAAGCAGCTCCATCCCATCGATACCCTCGCCTGTATAATAATGTCCATCCCTGAGTGTTTTGAGTGCTTTTGTATAGTTCCTCATCATTTGAATTTTGTGGTTATACTTGGCCAACTCTTTTCTTAAATATTCTTTCCTATCTCCATTATCTTCTGTGACGTTCATCCATTCTTTCTTTATAGGCCCTTTTCTAGTTCCGAATTCTTTATTTCTGTCGTTGGCACGTTTTATGATTTCATTCAGCTCGCCCTCACTTTTGCTCACTAATTCTGAAGGCAATTCAAAACCCTCTTTTCTGATGAAAGACTCGTCTAGATCCTTATTTAAGTTTAAATTATAAATCGTGCGCTCCAAATCTTTTATTCCATATTCTAATTCAGGAATTCTTGTGGATTCTAACGATGGAATGGATATTTCCTGCATTACATCCTGAACAGCTTTATGAACAGCTTTCATTTGCTCGTTTCTCGATACTTCCTGCTGAGCCAACTGTTCGGTCACAGGCTTATGAAACTCTGTTAACGTTTCTCGAACACCTAATTTGTCTTGAAGCTGCTGCTCGTTTTTTCTTCTGAGATCTTTTTGTAACTCACCCAATCTTTTTTGGGCTAGTATCTGCCCCTTTATCTTTTCGATGCGTTCCTTCTCTAATTGATTCATCTTTATTACTTGGCAAATAAATGTTTGCCTTAAAGTAAATGTTTTTGCTTTAAAGCAAATATTTTTGCCTTAAAGCAAATGTTTTTCACCCTAAATAAAGATATGATTCGAATAAAGAATTACACGCAACCTGAAGAGTTTGCATATGCTGATCAGCATCCTCTGCTACCCAAACATCCCTTCAGACTCTTAATCACCGGACCCTCAGGGTGTGGTAAAACAAACTTGCTTCTTAACTTCATCTACGATTGGTTGAAGTTTGACAATCTCTACGTATGTGCTAAAGACATCTTTGAGCCCAAGTATTCATCTCTACAAGAAACATACACGCAGTTTAATGATATAGAGGAAGATGATATTCTAAACCTTAAAAAAGTTAAGAAGGCCGATAAAGAAAAATTTTTAGAAATGTTTCACAAGTTCAAGAAGGAAACATTATTCACGTCAGAGTTGAGCGATTTTATAACAGTGGATGAACTTGATCCTAGCGTTAAGAATCTAGTTGTATTCGATGACTGCGTGACTGAAAAGAAGCAAAAAGTCATAGAGGACCTATTCATAAGAGGTAGAAAGAAAAATGCGTCCATCATCTATATATCTCAATCATATTACTCAACACCCATCAACATACGCAAGAACTGTAACTACTTTATCTTCTTTCAACTCCAACCAAGAGAGGTTAAACAAATCCTGCGAGAAATCGATGGTAGTCTCACCAGCGGGGAGTTCAATAGTATGTACAAAACGTGTGTCACGAAACCTCATGATTTTTTTATGCTTGATTTAGTTAACCCTGAAATGAGGTATAGGAAATGTTTTGATCCTTTAAATAAAACATGGAACAAAAATTAGAGTCATGGTTGTACGTATACAGAAAGAGCTACAAATTCTACAGTGATGTTAGTCTGTCTCTGACAGTTGCCAAGTTCTTGTTTGGTACTTCGAGTTTGACTGCTTTCGCTCTGCTTCCCCTAGCATCCTTGAGCATCGTGGTCAGTGTCATAGAGATTATTGATAAATCCTTGCATATCTCAGAACGGAAAGAAGAATACAAGTTTACCTACAAGTTTTATAAGTCTTTACTCAATTCCTTGAGAGCAAAGACTGTTTCGGAGGAGGAGGCTTTGATTAAAGAGCAAGAATTTATTAAGGACTTGCAGTACTTCCCCATGGAAAAATATTTGAAGAAGAAAGGTTTGAACGGGTACGAAAAATAATTTTACATTCTTAATAAATGAGCAAACACGATACAAAAAAGAAGATTAAAGGTGGAGATTTAGTCGGTTGGATGCAAGATAAGCTCAATCCACCAGAAATGCACCTTCCTGGTTATCAGTACTGTGGACCTTTTACAAAGCTTTCTAAAAGATTGACTAGAGGGGATCCAGGAGTTAACAGAGTAGATAAAGCATGCAAGAAGCATGACATAGCATACAGTCAAACAAAAGACACTAGACAGAGACATGTTGCAGATGAAGAGCTTTTAAAGGATCTAGCCACCATTGAAAACCCAAACAACGGATTTTATCCACTCGGAGAAAAACAAGCAAGGGCTGTGATCCGACCAATCATAAAAACCAAAAAAGTTTTTGGACTGGGTTCTATTGTGACATACTGCTTGATTTGTAAAAAGAAGACAGGCACACTAAAGGTTGAAAATTCGGTGACAAGCAACGGAAGGCCTGTTATGAAAGGTGAATGTGAAAAGTGTGGGTCAAGGAAAAGTTCTTTTTTAAAGTTGACGGGGTAACTCAGAACACCCCTAAACTGAGAGCTGTGTACTATGATCCTGAAACTGGATATTGCGGCATCACGGAGCTTGAGAGGAAGGTGCATGTTCCTAGAAAGGACATCGAAGAGTTCTTACACCAGCAAGATGTTTACACCAAACATAAACCACTTATCCGTAAATTCAAAAGGAGGAGAACTTACGTATCACACATTGATGACCAATGGCAAGCAGACTTGTTATTTTTAAAGCCATTATCAAGTTCTAATGATGGCAAAAACTACTTACTAACAGTCATAGACATTTTTAGCAAATATGGTTGGGCTATACCAGTTCGCAGGAAAACGGGTGAGGAAGTTACTATGGCGTTTAAAAAGATCTTTAAGGAAAGAATTCCTGAAAAAATTCAGACAGACAAAGGGACCGAGTTTATTAACAAAGAGACGCAACAACTGTTTAAAGAGAATAATATTCACTGGTTTACTACTGAAAACGTCGAAATCAAATGCTCCGTTGTGGAGCGTTTTAACAGAACTTTAAACGGTAAAATTAGGAAATACTTAGCGGCTAACAATACAAATAGATACGTAGATGTCTTGGATCAATTAGTGAAGAATTACAACAACTCATACCACAGAAGTATCAGAATGACACCCGCTGAAGCCAGTCTAGAAGAAAACAGTGGCGATGTGTATCACAATTTGTTTAAAGAAAAGGTCATACGTAAACATAAATACCAGGTAGGCGATAAAGTAAGAATATCTATATATAAGTCTACCTTCAGAAGGGGTTATCAAGCAACTTTTACAGAAGAAATATTCATCATTTCTGAAGTGTTAGAAACCGACCCAATCACTTATAGAGTAAAGGACTCAAACAATGAAGAGGTGAAAGGTACCTTTTATGATAATGAACTGGTGAAGTATGATAAGAAAGACGATGTGTATAAGATTGAGAAAATAATCAGAAAGAAAGGGGACAAGTATCTAGTGAAATGGTTAGGCTATCCTGAGACCAGTTGGATCCATAAAAACGATCTTCTTTAAATTTATTTTTAATAGCTGTCAAAGCTATTAAAAATTCACGTCCTCACCACACCTAGTTGAACTTTCCTAGTAAGCCCAATTTAAAGCATTGAAAATGACTCTACAGATTTCTTCATTTTGGGTAAGCGTTTTCTTCATTTTAGGCAACTTAAGTGGGGTCTGATAACCCCTTTTCCGGAGCAAATGAAATAGAATGTATTCTTTGCTGATTAGGTTTTTTCGCTCTGGGAACATCTCTTCATATTTATGGCTAAAAGAACAAAAGTCTTCCAATAGCTCTTCTTCAAAAGGAATGTGGTACTCAGTGAGCCATGCAGATAGAGTTTTCATTCGATGTTTTCGCCTCTCTTGGATCTGCTTGTTTCTATAAAGATCGAGCAGATCAATAGGAGGCTCATTGGGATTATACCTCAGCTCCTCACCACATGTTGTGCAAACATACCAGCCATCATCATTTTTTCTCACATCTTCATGCTCACATTCTCGAGCTCCTCCGTCTGATGCAACTTTCATGTCTAGACCTAGCATTCTTATTACTTCGAACACTTCCTTCATCATATTTATTATAGTAAGTCTTCCTTTTAACTGCTTTTAAATTTGATTGTACCCCTTCGATATTTTAAGCATTTAAAGAAACACATTTAGTATATAAATAGAAGAAGAACATGAGTGTTTACGTAGAAATTTACACGCGTTTAGATGATATACAAGCTCTATATTCCCATGTAGGTGGTGAAAAAATGTGTGTATTAGCTTATGTATGCGAAAATTTGACAGAAGTTCTAGAAAGTCTCGGTAACAATCACCCTACAGTATTCAGTGATGTGTACGATTTTTTATTGAGTCGCATTCATGAAATGGTTGAGATAGCCCATAATGACATTTTAGATGAACTGTATGACTATGTTGTGGCGCTAAATTTGGAATGATAAGTTTTAATGGTTTTTAACAATCATTAAAACTTTACTCCCTCGAAAAGTCGAAAAGCCTGAAAAAGTTCTATGAAAGTAAAAGCTGCCCTCCACATGTGGAGGGCAGCTTTTACGAGATAAGAGAGCAAAACAACAGCGAAGTAAATAAGCAGATTACTGGACAGTATGTCCCTAAGGAATTTATCCTCGAGATCGCCTCCTGGATCTCACCAAAGTTCTACTTCCAGTGCAACAGGGTCATCCTCAACTACTTTGTAAATGAATATAAGACGATGGACAAGAATGAGTTTGAAATGAAGCTTAAGGAGATCGAGGAGAAACTTGACACGATCCAACAGAAGCTTGAAATTTCAGTCGAGGACCGTGCACCCCAGCCTGCAAAAAAGGATAAGCGGGTCCTGGTAGGTTAAGTTTGCGTTTTAATGGTGTAATAACCATTAAAATGTTGAATGACTTTTAAATTTGATGGTACCCCTTCGACATTTTAAGCATTTAAAGAGAAGGGTTGCAGTATATAAAGCATGGATTTTCAATCGAAAACCGTTCGGCAGTTGCAAGACTACTGTCGGGAACATAATATTCGAGGATACTCGAAACTTAAAAAGGCGGAACTGATATCCCTCATTCATCCAATTGATTCATTCTCAACGAATCATAACGGGCTATCCAGTTTCCACGATGACTTGTTCATCAAGCAAAAGAAGAACAGAGTGCAGCTGTTCAGGTGTTGCAGTAAGTTATTTAAGGCATCTAGCATAGATAAGCACTTGCAAACTAAAGCTCATCGAAACTATAGACCAAAGAAGGCCTCTCAGAAGGAGGACCACAGAGATGATTTTGACAACATACAGAGCCTGCATCACATGACCATCAACCAACTACGTGATTTTTGTCGGACGCGTGGCATCACAGGTTATTCCAAATTACGAAAGGCAGACATCATCGCCCACATAGAAAGTGCATTGTTCAACCGTCACTTCAAATTCGATGCCGACCTGTTTTCAGATTCGCGAGAGAGAAGGCTATATACCCCCCTTGAGGTTGAGACGACATTTGAGTCTCGGTTGAAGACGTATGGTATCCCAAACGAACACAATCTGATGCTTCCCAAAGACTTTTTGAATGATGTTTCACCACTAGTCCGGGGTCTCATTACAAAACATCTCAAGAGGCTGCATGGTTTGAAGGTTAATATTGAGTTCCTCTGTGACTATGCAAAAGCAAAAGATGGAAAGGTGGAAGAAATGGAGAAAAACTTCAAAACAGAAAATGAGATCATCTTAGAATCCACTGATTTGGTAGATTATTACAGATCGGTTATCCAAAAGTTACTGACAGAGATGGAGGAGTTTGTTGCCAAGGGTTCAGGGTGGACGCTTGTCAGAATTAAAAGCCTTGAGGTAAGGATCAATAAATACAACCCGCTGAGAGGGGCATCCTACATCGATCTGCCGAAAAAGATTAAGGCTAAAAAGGCAGTCATAAACGTGCAAAATGAGGATAATAAGTGTTTCATGTGGGCAATACTCTCTGCACTGCACCCAGCGGAAGAACATGTCCAAAGAGTCACCAAATATAAACCGTATGAGAATGAGCTAAAGTTTGAAGGCATTGAGTTTCCAGTGAAGATGGAAGATAGAGTATTTAACAGGTTCGAAAAGTTGAATAACATATCGGTGAACATATATTCATACGAAGGTAATGATATTTACCCATTGAGAATCACTCAAAATAAGGAAGACACACACGTCAATTTGCTGTACATAAAGAATATGGAAGGAAACAGTCATTACTGTTGGATAAAAGACATGTCAAAATTGATAAGTGCTCAATTATCTAATCATGATGGTAGAGTATATCCCTGTGATCGATGTCTGTTAATTTATCGCTCTGAGGAAGCTCTTCAAGCTCATGAAACGGATTGTAGGAAGAATACACCAGTAAAGATTGTAATGCCCAAGGAGGACGAATCTCTGCGGTTCAAAAACTACCAAAGGTCTTTACGATTACCCTTTGTGATGTACGGAGACTTCGAGTGCTTGACAAACAAGATAAACACCTGCCGCCCTACAAAAGACAGCTCATTCTTACATAAATATCAAAAGCATGAACCTATGAGCTTCACTGTCTACATCAAATATAAACACGCAGACTATAAGGCACCAATCACATACAGAGGACCCAATGCCGCCAAGCTGTTCTTTGATACAGTGAAGACTGAGGCGCTAGCGATAAAGAACATTTATGATAAGAAGCAACCCATCAAAATGACCGCCGAAGATGAAGATCATTTCCAAAGGACCCATGTTTGCCATATCTGTGACGGAGATATCAGGAAGAAACCTTCACCCTATTCACCCAAGGATGAACCAGACTTCCGAAAAGTCAGAGATCATGACCATCTTCTCGATCCGGCGAAATGTGAATCGAACTACAGAGGACCTGCTCACAACCTTTGCAACCTAAAGTATCAAGAGCCTTCGTTCATTCCGGTGTTTATCCACAACTTATCTGGCTACGACGCCCATCTCTTCATAAAGGAGCTCGGTGGGGAGAAAGGAGACATTGATGTCATTCCGAACAACGAGGAGAGATACATTTCATTCAGTAAGGAGGTCGGGGCGAGGATGGTAGAAGGTGGCGATGGGAAACAAGTTAAGATACCTGGTATAAAGTTGAGGTTTGTCGACTCGTTCAAGTTCATGGCCGCTAGCCTCGACAGTCTTGCGAAGAACGTAAAGGAGTTCAGGGAGACAGCCAAGTACTTCCCCAAGGACAAACTGGACCTCGTCACCCGAAAAGGCGTCTATCCATACGATTACATGGACTCGTGGGACAAATGCGAAGAAACCAAGCTACCCCCACAAGAAGACTTTTACAACCAATTGAATGAGTCACACATAAATGATGAGGACTACGAGCATGCTAAAAGGGTATGGAAGGCCTTCAACATTAAGACATTGGGTGAATATTCCGATTTGTATGTCAAGACTGATGTCCTCATCCTAGCCGACATCATGGAACACTTTAGAGATGTCTGTCTAAAGACCTATAAGTTGGATCCTGCATGGTACTTCACCGCGCCAGGACTCTCCTGGGATGCCATGCTCAAAACCACCGAGGTCGAGCTAAAGCTGTTGACAGACTATGACATGATACTCATGCTAGAAAAGGGGACCAGAGGAGGCATCTCTCAGTGCTGTAACCGATATGGGAGGGCGAACAACAAGTACGTGAAGGACTATGACGAGAACAAGAAGTCTAACTACCTGATGTACCTTGACGCCAACAACCTTTACGGATGGGCCATGAGTCAATACCTACCGCGTGGCGGCTTCAAGTGGAGCACTGTGTCAGATGTGACCCAAGTAGCGGATGACTCAGACACAGGATACATCATAGAGTGCGACCTACAGTACCCGACCCATCTGCACAACCTCCATTCAGACATACCTCTAGCACCTGAGAGCAGGATGCCCGATGGCTCAAAACAACCAAAACTACTGACGACCCTCTATGACAAAGAGCATTATGTGGTTCATTACAGGGTTTTGAAGCAACTGTTGCAGTTGGGGATGAAGCTCAAAAAGGTGCACAGAGTGTTGGAGTTTCAGCAGTCTCCCTGGTTGAAGAGGTACATAGACCTGAACACTGATATGAGGACCAAGGCAACCAATGACTTTGAGAAAGACTTCTTCAAACTTATGAACAACTCGGTCTTTGGCAAGACGATGGAAAATATCAGGAAGCGACTCGATATTAGGCTAGTATGCGATCCCCAGAAAGCGGAGAAGCTAGTTGCTAAGCCCAACTTCAAGGGGCGGACCATTTTCGACGAAAGATTAGCCGCCATGCATATGAACAAGACGAAAGTGATCTTTAATAAGCCAATATACGTCGGTATGAGTATCCTGGATCTATCCAAGCATCTGATGTACGACTTCCATTATAATCTTATGAAGCCTAAATACGGGGACGATATCAAGCTATTGTACATGGACACTGACAGTTACATCTACGACATACAGACCGAGGACTTTTATGAGGATATGAAAGGAATGATTGACTACTTTGATACATCAGATTATCCAGAAAACAATAGGTATGGAATGTCCCGAGTCAATAAGAAGGTCCTGGGGAAGATGAAGGATGAGAATGCAGGGATGATCTTGGAAGAGTTCGTTGGCTTAAGATCTAAGATGTATGCCTGTAAAACTGAAAAAGAGTTCATTAAAAAGTCAAAGGGTGTTAAGAAATGTGTAGTGAAAAATAGGATATCTTTCGGGGACTATAAAAGCTGTTTGTTCTCACAGGAAGTACACTACAGGACCATGAATCTCATCAGGAGCACAAAGCATGAGATTCATTCCATACAAGTCAATAAGATTGCCCTATCAGGAAAAGATGACAAGCGTCATATATTGGAAGATGGTATCCATACCTTGGCCTGGGGGCATTGCACAATTCAAAAATAAACCATGGGACAGTTTTAAACTTTAATGGTCATTAACCATTAAAGTTAACGGTAGTTCATGTCTGGAATGATGGTTAGGAGCTGCGGTAGTCTGTCCTCCACCTCTTCATCTGGGCATCCCTGCAGCTCCTTCTTGAAGCAACTCGCAAGCGAGATCTCCTCTCGGTTGTGGTTGTAGATCCTTGTGACCTTGTAGGGCTTGTTGTTGCCCTCCTTTGAGCTGCCGTACAGGAGCCAGCACTTGGAGCTCACATCATCGATAAGAGTAGAGGGTTTATCGGTGATGTTGGTAAACAGGCCGAGGTTATCGACCTCCTCCCTGGCCTGGCTGAGCAGAGTGTGTTTGATCGCGTGCTTGGAGAGGAAGATGTGCGGGAAGTGCAGGTGAAACCCGTTCTTGAGCGTGGTTTTGCCCTGGGTGCGGTCAGAGACGGAGAGCGGCTTCTCCTATGTGACAGCGGCAACAGAACGGTTGTTGTATATATTATAATGGTTTAATACCATTATAATAAAATTTAATGTACAATTTTAAACATTTGCGCTGGTAGTGCTTTCCCGACATCTTTTGTTCCCAAATATACAAAGAATATAGGTTTGGGCTCATCATTTAGCTTCATATATTCTGAAGCTCTTTGCTCGCATCGCTTCGGTAAAAACAAACTGGAGCCATCTTCTAACTCCACTACTAGTTTTTCCCCATATTTGGTTGCTATCTGCTTAATTTCACTGATAGGGTATTTTTCATCGATTGTGAGTTCATTCATCTTTTTATAGCTCCCTTCCAATGTACTAAGTGCGTTAAGTTTGTCCATGGTTTTTTGTTCTCTTCTATCTCTAAATGCATCTCTTTAAATGCTTAAAATATTGTCTCATCCGCGGAAAAGAGGGTGCTCGTCTCAGGGGGTACCCTTCGGGGGTCAACGACTTTTCGCTGATTTCTAAAAGTGGGTTCTGAAAGAGTCCTATGGGGTTGTCTTATACCATTGTTTTAAAAAGGGGGTGGAGATTTAATGGAGGGGCTGAGAGCCATTCCTTTCTAAAAGTGGGTCTGATTTTAATGGAGGGGCTGAGAACCATTCCTTTCTAAAAGTGGTTCTGATTTTAATGGAGGGGGCTGAGAGCCATTACTTTCTAAAAGTGGGTCTGATTTTAATGGAGGGGCTGAGAGCCATTGTTTTTTAAAAGTGGGTGGAAATTTTATGGGGTTTTGAGTGCTATTACTTTCTAAAAGTGGTTCTGATTTTAATGGAGGGGCTGAGAGCCATTCCTTTCTAAAAGTGGGTCTGATTTTTATAGGTGTTTGAGAGCCATTGTTTTTTAAAAGTGGGTGGAAATTTTATGGGGTTTTGAGTGCTATTACTTTCTAAAAGTGGTTCTGATTTTAATGGAGGGGGCTGAGAGCCATTACTTTCTAAAAGTGGGTGGAGTTTTTTTATGGAGGTGTTTATGGGTCTGGTCCAGCTCTGTCAATCCCATACTACTCTTATTTAGGTCTGGAGTCTGATTTTGCATAGAGAATCAAATGATTTATATTTCGATACAGTTTCAAATATTTAAGTATAATAAATTACTGTAGTACTGTGATAATGTAAAAGATATCACCACTGAATGTATCACATTTTAGAGATTTTTAAATGAAATTACATTTCAGTTGGAAAGTGTTTCATAATCAATGCTTATGGATAATTGATCTTTCTTGTTCACTTATGTAAAATCACTTATGTAAATAGCAATCACTTATGTAAACAGCAAAATATGTAGAATGAGTTGTATTAGGATTTCTGTATTTCTTTAACACAAAATAATTTAGCCCATGGAGTCTGCATAGCTGATATGAATGAAATATTCATTGATTTTACAAAAAGAAGGACAATTTTTTTCGATGAAGTTTTACGCATAGAGTTTAATTACTTGCAACTTCATGGTCTTAATTTTTAAATAAAATAAATTATTATAGTATTGTGATGAATGACATGACTGGGAAATTATTTATGAATGAAATGCTGCTTTTATCGAGAGAGTCAGGCGCGTTATTTTTTCTATGACGTCATTTGAATGCATTTCTGTTGTTTTCGATGAAGTTTTCAAATATAATAAATTATCGTATTATTATGATAATTCTAAAGATATTACCGTGGAATGTATCGCATTTTAGAGATTTTTAAACCAGGCAATTTATATTTCAATGTCGTCATTTGAATGAAGTTCATTTCTTTTAATGAAGGTTTAAGTTTTCAAATATGATAAATTAATATAGCATTGCGATAAGTTTTAAAATATTACCGAGGAATGTATTGCATTTTAGACTTTTTTAAATAAAATTGCATTGAAGTTGGAAAGTGTTTCATAATCAATGCTTTAAGCATGATTGATATTTCTTGTTATCAATTTGGCGATATTTTATTCACTTTTGGAAAATTTAAAATAATCGCCAAGTTGGCTACGTCCAGCTAAATTTCTCGCCAAGTGTTACGGACGGACGGATACAGAAATGGATTATTCTTATAGGCTACTGTTATGTTCTTTCCAAGTTATTGAACTTTCATCAATTACTCGTCATTTTCATTGATTTAGCGTCTATTTTTTTATAAATTTGGCGACATTTCCATTAATTTGACAACATTTAAAAAGTCGTAAAGTTAGCGACATTCCTCCAAAATCTCGCCAAGCGTTATGGACGGAGAAATAAATTGTTCTGATAGCAGATAAATGACTATTGGATTCCAAATACAAAAGTATATCCCAAATTATCGTTTCTCATGAATGAACCAGTTAGATCCACGAGAATGATGTTACTAAATGCATTGCATGATATTACTAATGAAAAGTGCTATTTTGTAATAGTTAATTTTTTTATTTTATATGATTTTTTGAATTTTTTTAATGAGGAAATATCTCGAGAAAAGTTCATGCTAGCGTTCTAAAATTTATGTCAATCATTTTCCAATGAAAAATTAGGTCAGACATGTCTATTTACGTAACTATATTAAAGGATTTGATTTTTTGGTGATTTTATCAAAATTTCACTCGAAAATTTAGGGGTGTTCTGAATATTCGATTGTGTATAAAAACAATAGGCTTCCAGTATTCAGGGATTGAAATTTTTTTACCAAATATCGGTCGAATAGCTCCATTCGTTCGTGATATATCGTCTCCATAGACTCACTGAGACACACACACACACACACACACACACACTCACAGACATCATCTCAAATGTTTGATTCGTGCCAGGGATGCTTGGATGATCTCCCGTTAAAAACTCGAATTCGTATTTTCGACCCCGTTACAATGCTTTCCTTATACATTTTGCTATGTATATAAGGAAAGTAAAAAAACAAATAACGTTTCAGAAACCAGACAAAATGTTTAATTATAATCATGTGGAAATCACTCGTCACAGACCTGCTGGCCGCTGTGAAGTAACCTATAAATTAGTCAAATAATAAAGAAGTGGAGACAAATGCTCACACGATTCAATAGTTTTTCACGATCTCCCGCCTTCTGGGTCCTCGCCAAATGTGAAGCTGCACCTCCCAGACCTTCGTCCGTGATGCTTGTTTGTGTTAATAAAAAACTTTGTGTGATCTCGTCTTGTGTCATTCTTTGTCCTTCTTCTGGCATCACTGGTCCTGTTTGTGGTTCGACCGAAACAGGAGGTTATGAGTAACAACAACATAGTTATTCTAGGATAAATACATTATTTATTTACAGGTTAAATATTTACAATTTTTAACGTCATTATATTCACACTGTAAATCAGCCAGACGTTTATAAACTCTGTTTAGATTCTTGCCAATGCCAAACTGTCTTCCAGGGACTGTCAGTGTCCTCATAACTGCCACCTAACTCTCTTCCATCATCACTCTCCCACTTAGATATACTACTCCGTTCCGCAAGTGCAGAGAATCCCACAGTGCTCAGTAACGTTTCATTTCAGGTAAGAAACAAGAAATTTCTTGCCAAATTGGTCTCTGGTTTTTGCGAATCAGGAGTGTCTCGCTATTTCTGTCTGCTTTGTGGTGCTCGAGGAAGTTCTGCACTCTAGGGACCTGGTGGTAAATTTGAACTATATTTGGTGATAACTTGAAGGATGGTCGCTGAAATATAGCTTCCAAACTTCATTTCAGCATAGTTAAAAAGACAACGTCTTCTCGAGAGATCATTAGCGTTTCGATGAGATGATCTCTTTTGGTGTCGAATATCCAAGTCGTTTTCTTGAAGTCGCTGAATCCATCTTGCGACCTGTCTTTAGCTGGATGGTCTGGCCTGAACGGTCTGGGTTCTCAGCCTTCTTGAAACTGAGAAGCCAGCACAGATCCATTCTTCCAAATTTTCACAACCATATGTGTATCAAAAGCGCCAACATGTTAGAATACATCGTGGGCAAATTGTCCGATTGCCCTTTATCAAAACCAGGATCCATGTTTACAATAAACAAAGCCATAAACACTTTTCAAATATGTTGTAAAGTGTTAATAAAATCAATCAATAAATTATTTAAATTCAAGCGGACCAAGTACAAAAGTGTAAAATAATTACAATCCGATTATATACAAAATTGAACGCCAACTACTTTACAGATATTTCCACAGAAACAGCAAAGAACTAGTAGGTAAATCACATGATAGATTGCTGCATCGCAGGTCAAACGGGTAACTAACGTCACAAAAAATTACGGGGCGTTTTGTGTTTGCCTAACATTTACGTTTTATCATTTTGTGATATTTAAATAAATAAGAGATTTCTTCTTGGATATTCGAAAACAGAAAGATATTCCCTGTAAATATAAACTGATTTTAAGAGTTTTTAAAAAATGCGGGAATTGCCCATTATTAACTATTACATAAGTATCATCTCTGGTAAATGGAACAAACTAGATCCTCAAAAAGGATGTTAACAAATTTGTCGCGTAATACATCACAAAAATGTAACTTCTAAAGTTAAAAATAGGTAGTTACAACTAGATAAAACTAAAGTGAAAACAAGATAGTTAAAATTTCTAAAAAACGTGCAATATATGGAGAACGGTTCATGCTAGCCATTTAATTTTTTGTCATTTATTTTCTAATGAAACATTGCATAAGAAATAGTAATTTACGTAACAATAATAAAGATTCAAATTTTTTAATGATTTAAAATGACTTTCTTTTATTTTATTTGAAAATTTAAGGGTCTGCAAAACATTCGATTGTATTTGAAGTTAATAGGCTTCAAGTATTTACCGATTGTAATATATGTAGCAAATTTCGTTTCAAACGCTCCATTCGCTTGTTAAATATTTCTTCCATAAACTCAAGGGCACACACACTAACACTCACACGCACACACTCAGTCACATGTAAGCACATACATCATCACAAAATTGTTCGAACTGAGGCCGATTGGCCAGGAGAACATGCATTGAAATACATCATTATAATAGCCCCACTGATTGTAATTGGAATTTGACAGGGAACTTTAACTAATAATCTAATTATGAAGTGGGGGATATATTTCTGTAAAAACTAATGTTTAAGAAAGCAGCAAAACGGCAATAGACAGTTTTGAGGAAACTAAACCAGTTGTAATCAATTTTCCGGTTTCAGAATAATATTTATTCTTTAAAACAAGGAAAATATAGGAGTTATACCAGCAATAGCATATAGAGATTGTCACGAATCCCTCTGTCCATGTAAGGACTGGAAAATAGGTTCTTTTTGGCCATCTTGTTTCTTCGAGACTATGCAGCTGACACAGCATCCTGTGCTGGCACAGCATCCTGTGAGATCATACGGAAGGAATTATCCGGGAGGGCAATAGCGGTGGAAGAACGGATTCTTGCTTTCTGAACTCTCATCTGAAAAGAGCAGAAAAAGGACGATAGAACTAGCTGAGCCCGAGTAGGATGCTGCATGGAAAACTGTGCTTCTGTAAATTTTGTAAATATATAAGTATAATAAATGTTGTCATGTGCTTACGTGAAAGATTAATTGATTAATTGATCAGAATAAGATTTCTTCTTTTAAACAAGGAAAATATAGGAGTTATACCAGCAATAGCATATAGAGATTGTCACGAATCCCTCTCTATCCATGTAAGGACTGGAAAATAGGTTCTTTTCGGCCATCTTGTTTCTTCGAGACTGTGCAGCTGGCACAGCATCCTGTGAGATCATATGGAAGGAATTATCCGGGATGGCAATAGCGGTGGAAGAACTGATTCTTGCTTTCTGAACTCTCATCTGAAAAGAGCAGAAAACAGGACGATGGAACGAGCTGAGTCCGGGTAATATGCTGCATAGAAAATTGTGCATCTGTAAATTTTGTAAATATATAAGTATAATAAATATTGTCATGTGCTTACATGAAAGTGTGTTGAATAACACAATTGATAAAGCTCAAAGGAAATAACCCTCGAGTTATTTCAGGCGACAAGCAATAAGTAGACGACCAACTCGTGACAGAGATTAACAGCAATTTCGTGCTTTTACTGGGGCAACTTCTCTGTTTGTTTGTGTTTTATCCAGAAAAATGAAGTTTATATTTCTTCCGAAACTGTTTGAGACTAAGACTACTATATAGGGAAATGAAGGGTAAGAGTACGCAGTCGGGTAAGAGTACGTATGGATTTTTTTCCTGTTGGCAACAATGCAAGCAAAAGCTAGTGTGATCATATCAACACATGTGTTTTCAGCTCTCTCAGAAGACCGCCATTATTATTTTAATCCTTGCTGTCTTTTATTTACAAGGTAAGATACGGTTTCCTTATGTTAGAATGTAATTTTTCTGTTAAGAAATCTTAATTTTTTGTAAATAAAGGACTAATACTGGCTTTCTAAGTAAATGTTATTATAAGGGTGTGCCGCCCTGGCGGTGAAGTGGATAGCGTCTCCCGCTGCTGTCTAGTGGGCCTGGGTTCGAATCCCGAGTAAGGCATGGGTGTTTTCTTGAGGATGAAGTCAGTCTTCGACCTTCTAGGTCCTCGCCAAATGTGAAGCTGCATCCCCCCCAGATCTTCGTCAGTGATGCTTGTTTGTGTTAATAAAAACTTTGTGATCTCGTCTTGTGTCATTCTTTGTCCTTTTTCTGGCATCACTGGTCCTGTTTGTGGTTCGACCGAAACAGGAGGTTATGAGCAACAACAACAACAACATAAGGGTTGTTCCTTTCGAACAAGGTGGCCACGTTTGAATTTAACTCTAGTGAATGCTGCTGCTATCTATGGACGATTTAGAGCAGCAATATCTCGGCGGCTAAGAGTACGTACAGACCAGATATGCGAAATCTTATCCACTCTGTAATTTGAAGCAGTCATTATAATAAAACTTTGCATATTATTTTATCATTATTATAATTATAAAAAAAACCTTTGAGATTAGGAACAATATTTTATGAATTATGGGTTTAAATTTTATAATTTTTACTATTTTTAAATATTAAAGATTATGATTTCTTAATTTTAGAAATAACGATATTTTAATTAAGAGATTTGTTCATGGACTGGCTGAAACATTTTGTCAAGCATGCTAAACCGTCTGCAGAAAACCCTATTCTGTTAAAAGCAGATAATCACACATCGCACTGTTCCCAACCTGCTATTCTGTTTTGTCGAGAGAATCATATAACGTACCTTACTCTTCCACCGCATGCGAGTCATCTGTTACAGCCATTCGATAAATGTTTCTTTGCCCCTTTGAAAGCTGAATACTCATCTGAAGCTCAGAAGTGGCTCGTACAAAATCCAGGAAAAGTAATTACCCTGTACGATATTTCAGGGATTTCTAAAAAAGCTTATAGCGCCACAGCCAGGGCCCAACTCGCAGAAAAAGCTTTCCGAGTTACAGGTATTGAGCCATACAACCCTGAAATTATAACTGAGGAATGCTATTCTCCTTCGCTAGCAATTTCAGCACCTTTGAATAGCGATTGCACAGTGGCAGTTGCACCTGAAGAGAATGAAGAGAGAGAATTGGAAATCTCACCTTCCACTTCTCAGATAGATGTCAGTATCCAGTCAATCGTGCTACTTCCTCGACACGAAAAACACGGAGCTATAATGAATAGAACATCTCAAAAGTCTGAGATTATGACTTCGTCTCCATTAAAAAATTTGTTGAGAAAAAAAGAAAATGAAAAGGTAGAATTAGAGGAAGCATAGGCCAATCGAGTTCTAACGAAAACTAAAAATGAGGACAATATTAAACAAGAAAGATCAATCATGCTTAAAGCATTGAATATGAAACACTTTCCAACTTCAATGCAATTTTATTTAAACAGGTCTAAAATGCAATACCTTCCTCGGTAATATTTTAAAACTTATCACATTACCACATTAATTTATTATATTTGAAAACTTAAAACTTCACAGAAAAAAATGAACTTCATTCCAATGACGGCATTGAAATATAAATTGCCTGGTTTAAACATCTCTAAAATGCAATACATTCCTCGGTACTAATTTTAGAATTATCATAATACTGCGATAATTTATTATATATGAAAACTTCATAGAAAACAACTGAAATTCATTCAAATGACGTCATAGAAAAAATAACACGCCTGACTCTTTCGATAAAAGCAGCATTTCATTCATAAACAATTTCCCATTCATTTGATTCATCACAATACTATAATAATTTATTTTATTTACAAATTAAAACCATTTGAGTTAAAGTAATTAAATTCTATACTTAAAACCTCATTGAAAAAAATCGTCCTTCTCTTTGTAAAATCAATGAATATTTCATTCATATCAGCTATGCAGACTCCATGGGCTAAATTATTTTGTGTTAAAGAAATACAGAAATTCTAATACAACTCATTCTACATATTTTGCTGTTTACATTTTACATAAGTGGAAAATTGGCTTCGTTGTAGAAATAATCAAATTTGGATGAGCATTTAAATTCAAATATATTGTAATTGCGTTGTTTCAGTATGTAGATGCACAGAATTTAAGCAAAAATAAAGTGGTTTTAGGACGGATACAACACTCAATAGGAATTAAAAAGATCTTTAAAAATCACGATTTTGAGACAAGATGGATGCCATATATCATTTTGAAGTGGGTCACGTGATCTTTTCATACCATGGTGAAGTGATCGCGTAATATAAGAGGATTAATTGTTATTCAAATTTATATTTAAAAAACTGCTGAATATATTTCGCTGATTTTTTTTTATAAATTTTATGGAACGATTTGAATATTGCCTAAAATTTTCGAAGCAATTTGTGAATTTTAAATCCGCTTAAAAAATGTTTGAAAAATTAGGTTCCATAGGGCTCAATGTATTTCATTTTTTCAACCCGGGTTCAATCCAAAACTAATTGGGCGATATTATTCATTTATATTCCCATAGGTCCTACATGCCGTCTTACCAACATACTAAAATTTCATTTTGATTAAGTCATTTTTACGGCTGTTATCGTACTAACGGACAAACAGACAGACAGAATGCATGAACAAAGTCATAAACACTTTTCAACTTTGTTGTAATGTGTGAAAAAGGAAAAACCCTGAAAGCAAAGAAAAAACCCATTCTGAATTTTATCGAAAACCCAGTTCCCTCAACAAGCTCGACAAACAAGGAGGAGACAATAAGACCAACTCGCGAACAATCATATGATGAAGATTGGATCCAGTGTGGATTATGTATGGAGTGGTGGCACGAGGAATGTTACACTTACGAAGGCACTGGATCATTTATACTACTACTATCATGCTACTACTATCATACTACTACTGCTAAATTTTCAGGGTGCGCACTCTTTGCCTCCCGTCCTGCGTACTCTTTCCCGCCACGCCGGATAAGAGTACGTCATTAGAGAGTACGTCGTAAGAGTACGTCGTAATGTCAATTTTAACACTTTACAACGAAGTTGAAAAGTGTTTATGACTTTGTTCATTCTGTCTGTCTGTTTGTCTGTCTGTCTGTCTGTTAGCACGATAACTGCCGTAAAAATGACATAATCAAAATGAAATTTTATTAGTTTGTTCAGGCAATCTGTAGGAACATGGGAATATAAATGAATAATATCACCCAATTAGTTTTGGATTGAACCGTGGTTGAAAAAATGAAATACATCGAACCCTAAGGGACCTAATTTTTCAAACATTTTTTAAGCGGATTCAAAATTCTCAAATTACTTCGAAAATTTTAGGTAATATTCAAATTGTTCCATAAAATATATAAAAAAAATTCGACGAAATATATTCAGAAGTTTTCTAAATAAAAATTAAAGTAATAATTACACCTCTTATAGGAAGCGATCACGTGACCCACTTAAACGAAATATAGCATCCATCTTGTCTCAAAATCGTGATTTTAAAGTTCTTTATATTTCATATTGAGGGTTGTATCCGTCCTAAAACCACTTTATTTTTGCTTCCATTATGTGCATCTACATACTGAAACAACGCAATTACAATATATTTGAGTTTAAATGATCGTCCAAATTTGATTATTTCCACAACGAAGCCTATTTTTCACTTATGTAAAATGTAAACAGCAAAATATATAGAATGAGTTGTATTATAATTACTGTATTTCTTTAACACAAAATCATTTAGCTCATGGAGTCTGCATAGCTGATATGAATAAAACATTTATTGATTTTACACCCAGAAGGACGATTTTTTTCGATGAAGTTTTAAGCATAGAATTTGATTACTTGTAGCTCCATGGTCTTAATTTTTAAATAAAATAAATAATTATAGTATTGGGATGAATGAAATGAATGGGAAATTGTTTATCAATGAAATGCTGCCTTTATAGAGTGAGCCAGGCGTGTTATTTTTTCTATGACGTCATTTGAATGAATTTCGGATGTTTTCGATGAAGTTTTCAAATATAATAAATTATCGTAGTATTATGATAATTCTAAAATTATTACCTAGGAATATATCGTATTTTAGAGATGTTTAAACCAGGCAATTTTTATTTCTGTGCCGTCATTTGAATGAAGTTTATTTCTTTCGATGAAGGTTTAAGTTTTCAAATATAATAAATTAATGTAGTATTGTGATAAGTTTTAAAATATTACCGAGGACTGTATTGCATTTATGAGATGTTTAAATAAAATTGCATTGAAGTTGGAAAGTGTTTCATAATCAATGCCTTAAGCATGATTGATTTTTCTTGTTTATTCTTTCATTCCGTAATACATTTTTTTATGAAATTACGATTTTCATTTTTTGTACCCTTCTTTCTATGTTAATAAACTATGATTCCGTATATTTTTGAGGCTCTATCTTTTCAACTCTCATTTTTATAATGAAAAATCCACTAGGTGCGTATTCTTACAATCCTTCCCCTTATTTTCTCATGCTTATTACTTAAATAATGTTAGGTAGATGCAGTTTTGTTAGAGGTAACGTTTAGTTGTGAAAATTTTTATTGCTGTAAGTTATTTCTAAATTTGCTTGAAAATTTTTTCCGATTTGGCAACTTTTCAATTAAGCCGATGTATTAGAGTGATTAAATATGATTGGTTGACAATAGAATTGGGCGGAATATGTGTAATTCAATTTTTGGTATTGCTTTCTGAGAAAAATCATTGTTTTAATGTGTAGTGTAAGACCTTTGTTGGACACACTTGCATTCTTTACATGCAGACACGTATATCAACGTTTAACTGATATTACAGCTAAATATGTTTTGAAGTAATTTTTTCACAATCATGTATTTCATTTTCGGAAGAATTTAACATTTTTAGTAACATTTTTGAACGTTAAACTCAATTCTTAATTAAAGCAAAAGCAACAAGATTAAGGACTTTAATGTTGTATGGTTTGAATCTTCTGGTTTGTATTAAGTAAATTTAACAATACCACTACACTCGTGTAAATAATCGCTTAGAATGAATTTATACACCTTGAAAATTTCTCTAATAAAAAATAAAAGGGTGTTCGTTAAATTTTGCGGTTTAACGTAAATAAAATCCCCATTTAACTTTTTGAAACTTTAAAAGGACATAACTCATGCTAATATGACTTTACGTTTCCGAAACCATTTGCATGAAATATATTTAACTTTACTAAGCTATGCAACATTGAAGGTAAAACTGAAATGAATTTCAATAAATCTATGAGACTTTCTTTCAAATGTTCCCCAAAAACCAGTAAGAAAAGCAATGTTCTTCCGTTCCGATAAGAAAACGGGAATTCCATGTCTTTTTGAGAAATAATTTATTTGTCTTAATGTGAAAGAATGGAGTTGGTTGCTCTATTTTGATATCGAAAATTTTAGAATTTTATATATTTGTTATACCTTTATTTCTTTCTTTATTTAGGTATAATATATCTCTCTCTATATATATATGTATATATATGTGTGTGTGTGTATGTATATATATATATATATATATATATATATACAGGATCGTCATGAAAAATGTCCCCGATGTATGAACCCCTAGCGACCTATCAGCTCAACCAATCGAAAGGAAATTTCAGATATTGTTATTTGAGGGTATGTGCTCGATATTGTGATAATTTCAAACAATAGAGCTCTTACGGTTGCGCGGTTGCAGTTACAGTGAAAAAATTTCGAAATTTTCGAATGGCAACACCCACTTTTGTCCTCCGCAAATTGATCAGAGCATTGAAAAACCATAAATGGCGTTGGAACGTTACAGATATGCCGAAAATTGGCGGCATAAAACATTTGCAAAGAAGAGCATTGTAAAGGGCCAATGACAACACAGGGTGGAGATGCATTGACGCACTTTACATAATTCACAGGGATAGACAGTAGAAGCACCAATCACAGAACACCATGTGCAAAGCATTGCTTGTGGAAAACCTTTAATAAGCTGTGAAGATTGTTTCTTCAATCAGGTGTTCGAACGTGCCAACAAGATGACACTTACAGGAAAACAGCGAGATGAATTGATAAACTATTTTATCTGAACGGGGAAAATGCTGCCGAAGCAGTGCGAGTTTATCGGTGAAATCATAAGCTAAGACGAGGCCCATGTTCCGTACGAACTGTATTTGATTTGGTAAAAAAATTTGAAGAAACTGGATGTACATGTGATAGACCGCGATCCGGATGACCATTTTTTCCTTTTGAAGTTGTTGCGAAAGTGCATAATACCATTGCTGCAAATCCATTACGTACTGCAAGAAGTGTTTCCCGAAATTTGGATGTACCGAAAACCACAGTCCTCAAGCCTCTGAGCTCTGTTCAGCGGATGTTTCCTTATCGATTCCAGCGCGTCCAGATGTTGCAACCTGAAGATGAGCAACATAGTGTCGACTTCGCGAAGTTTTTCCTTATCAAATATGATGAAGATAGCAGGTGGCCGCTGCGGATATTATGGACGGATGAGGCACATTTCAACTTAATTGGAAACGTAAACTCCATAAAATTCGCTCACTGGGCTGACGAAAATCCTCACGCTGTGGCACCAGTGACTTTACACGAAGTTAAATTGACTGTGACGTGCAGCATCGCAAACACATTCGTTCTCGGTCCGTACTTCTGTGAAGAGATCACTTCCAATGATATGCAAACGTGCTCCATCACATGTCCTCGGTATAAAACAATGTTGCAGAATTGTAATTCCGGAATTGCAGCAGCGAAATGTCGTTAATGGCATTGTATGGATGCAAGATGGTGCTCCTCCACACGTTGCTACATGTGTTTGACAAGTGCTGCAAAAGAACTTTGGTGATAGAGTCATCTCCCGTAACTTTACACTTTCGTGGACTCCGCGATTCCCCGACCTCACTCCGATGGATTTCTGGTTATGGGGTTATCTGAAATCTAAGGTGTACACATCAAATCCATGAGATTTCTCAGAATTGAAAGATGCCATAAAACGTGAAGTTACACAGATTCCTTCTGCGATGCTGTTCGTCATTGCTGTCAACTATCTCCCTCATGCAATGCGTTATCGTCTGCGAAGGTGGGCACGTTGAAAACTTGTAATTCCAATAAAAGTTTTTTCCCTTTCCTCTGCTGTGTTGTAATTGGTCCTTAACAATGGTCTTCTTTGCAAATGTTTCACGCCGCCAATTTTCGTCATATGTGTGTCGTTCCAACTCCATTTATGGTTTTTCAATGCGCTGATCAATTTGCGTAGGAAAAAGTGGATGTTGCCATTCAAAAATTTCGAAATTTTTTCACTGTAACCGTAACCGTGAGAGCTCTACTGTTTGAAATCATCCCAATCTCGAGCGCATACCTTCAAATAACAATATCTGAAATTTCCTTTAGATTGGCTGAGCGATTGACCGCTGGGGATTCATATATCGGAATATATATATATATTATATATATATATATATATATATATATATATATATATAATAAGAAAAAATGATATTGAAAATGGATTAATACAATTAGAAGTTGTGTGTTTACGGGGTTGTAGAGAGGTCAAGGGGGATTGCGACACCTTTCCTAGTTTAAGCATGCTTTTAATCCCAGGAACTACCCTGTACTTTAAGACTTAGATAGAGCAGCAATTGCGTTTTACTATTCCTTGGATTTTATATTTTATATTTCATTTTGATTGTACTTGAAGAATATATATATATAATACTACATACGATATCAACTAGATAAAAGTCGGATATTTTAATTCCTCTTCTGGAGGAGAGACAAAGGAGGTTCGAACAGACTATCAAGTCCCTCCTTTACCTTCTTGGTAACCTAGAAGTCTAAATCTTTGACGCGTATAGTATAGTCCACAAGACAGAATCTACCCGAAGCAAATTTTCAATTTTCTCTCCTGCGGCAAAGAAAATAGGAGAGTTTCGAAAAGTCATGACAAACCTTGCAGAAGACCCCAAGGCGAAGTCTAGGTGGGAATAATTCCACATTAATAGAATTGATCACGGGACAGAATCTAACTGAGTCAGATTTGCATTTTTTCTCCCTAAAGCTAACAAAATGTTTCAAATAGATAAAATGGGCTGAAAAATATTTTCAAACCCTCCAGAACACAACCCGATCACAAAAAATTTTAAAACTCTGCAAACTTAATGTATCAACAAGAAGTGCTCCGCAAGTAGTGTGCCACTACTTGCTGATTATAGACACAATTTACACCAGACACGGAGTTGAGATAATTATTCGACAAGTTGTCACAACTATATTATCGGCGGTGTTACTGCAGAGGGTCAGCGAACACATAACCTGTAATATCGTGGAAAGCTTCAAGGGACTTTTCCTCCAGTTACCGATGTTTAAGTTGCCAGATCAAGCACCAGACACAAATTTTAGCGACATAGAATTATTGCGAAAGAATTTTTTCATCTCCAGTTCTAATAAAAATAGATAAGCAGCCGTACTTGAAAGACCTTAACCAAGAACTTACACCTGTGTCTAAGATTGAGCCGAATATAAAACTATCATTAGAACAAGCTCGGATATATTTTGAGTTACAGATAAGACTTAATATTTGAGTCTAGTTACAGACTATGAAAGTTCTTGTTAAATTAAAAAATAGTAGTTAACTGTGAAGTCAAATTTGTAAAATATCAAGAAAGATCAATCATGCTTAAAGCATTGATTATGGAACACTTTCCAACTTCAATCCAATTCTATATTCCTATTCAACATATCTAAAATGCACTACATTCCTCGGTAATATTTTAAAACTTATCACCATACTACATTAATTTATTATATTTGAAAACTTAAACCTTCATCGAAAAAAATGAACTTCATTCAAATGACGGCATTGATATATAAATTGCCTAATTTAAACATCTCTAAAATGCGATACATTCCTCGGTAATATTTTTAAATAATCATAATACTAATCATAATACTACGATAATTTATTATATTTGAAAACTTCATCGAAAACAACTGACATTCAGTCAAATGACGTCATAGAAAAAAATAATACGCCTGGCTCTCTCTATAACAGCAGCATTTCATTCATAACATTTTCCCATTCATTTCATTAATCACAGTACTGAAATAATTTATTTTATTTAAAAACTTAAGACCATGGCGCTACAAGTAATTAAATTCTATGCTTAAAACTTCATCGAAAAAAATCGTCCTTCTCTCTGTAAAATCAATGAATATTTCATTCATATCAGATATGCAGACTCCATGAGATAAATAATTTTGCGTTAAAGAAATACAGCAATTCTTATACAACTCATCCTACATATTTTGCTGTTTATATTTTACATAAGTGGAAAATAGGCTTCGTTGTAGAAATAATGAAATTTGGATGATCATTTAAACTCAAATATATTGTAATTGCGTTGTTTCAGTATGTAGATGCACAGAATTTAAGCAAAAATAAAGCGGTTTTAGGACTGATACAACGCTCTATGAATTAAAAAGAACTTAAAAAATCACGATTTTGAGATAAGATGGATGCCATATTTCTTTTTGAGGTGGGTCAAGTGATCTTTTTATATCATGGTCACGTGATAGCTTCATATAAGAGGTGTAATTAATATTTTGATTTTTATTTAAAAAAACTACTGAATATATTTTGCTGCATTTTTTATATATATTTTATGGAATAATTTAAATATTACCTAAAATTTTCGAAGCAATTTGTGAATTTTAAATACGCTTAAAATTGTTTGAAAAATTTTTGTCCCATAGGGTTCAATGTATTTCATTTGTTCAACCCGGGTTCAATCCAAAACTAATTGGGTGATATTATTCATTTATATTCCCATAGGTCCTACAGACCGTATGAACAACATACTAAAATTTCATTTTGATTAAGTCATTTTTAAGGCAGCTATCATGCTAACGGACAGACAGTCAGACAGAATGAACAAAGTCATAAACACTTTTCAACTTTTTTGTAAAATGTTAATAAAAAGGGATTTTTCTTGTGTCATAAGGTAAAATTGTCCTTATCAAAAATTACCAGTATAGGACGTACCTATGATGCCGCCACTAAGGGTGGAGCATGTAAGCTCCCGGTTCTCAAGCTCGGACTACGAACACACAAAACATAAAGAAACACACATGCTTAATTGCTCAATTTATTCTAATATTTTACTTAATAGATATCTATTATATCTGGAGTAACTATGCTATAATTAAATCAATTATTAAAAGACACATAATACTAACAATATTACATTAATATATATATATATTTACACACATAATACTTTGACTTAAATTTCTTAAAAAAACAGTTTCCTTTAAACAAGCGATAAAGAATGGTTTTTATAGTTCAATATTTACGAACTCGTTCATATGGTATACTCATACGAACTGGTAGTCAATTATTTTGATAATCGTTAAAGGTGTGCCTTCCGTGCTAATAGTGACAATTGAAAGTTGGTTACCTTTACTCTTTGTTACGTGCATATTCGTGCCATCTCAATGATGTGGGAAAATCGTTGCACTTCGCGTACTTGCGCAGGCTACCATTCTATTGCTCACACTCTACAGACACTTTTTCACAAAAACCAAAAACATGATGCTGACTCGTTCGAAAGTTTTAAGACGACTACCAAAAACTTCAGGTGCGTCTAGGACGCTGTCGAAATTGCATCTTCTGGAAAGTTCTAGAACATTCTCTCAAACCTTTTTCTTTTCACATTGTAGTGTCGTTGTTGATTCGTTGAAGTGAAGAAGGGGATGCGCTGCTTATTTATGTTTGTATTGCCATTGGCTCCCTCCGCAGCATTTAAATAGCTCATTAGCTAGGTTGGCATCCGCAATTGGAATTTCGAAATGGCTATGTTGGCATCCGTAATTGGAATGTAACATGTAATACAAATATTGTGTTACATGATATCCCCCCTTGCAGAGAGAAAATTTCAGCACACGGTAAACATTGCACTGAATACATATGTGTACACATTGCGGCTACTGTGGAAATGTTGCTTTGATCCACTGCACATATATCTGTCACAGAAATGCAGATCACCGCATGTAAGACACACTATATTGTAACATTGACATACATATATCGGTGCATTACAACCGACATGTCACTAAAATGAAGGAACTCACTGTTCGGAAGATACACCATATCGTACTTGGTGACACATATATTGCTGTACCTGAAGAAATTATCACTGTTCGGAAGGCACACTATATTGTTACATGGAATTATCACGAGCACGGAAGACACCTTATTGTCACATGGAATTATCATGAGCACGGAAGACACCTTATTGTCACATTGAATTATCATGAGCACGGAAGACACCTTATTGTCACATGGAATTATCATGAGCACGGAAGACACCTTATTGTCACATGGAATTATCATGAGCACGGAAGACACCTTATTGTCACATTGAATTATCATGAGCATGGAAGAATGAGTCACCATCCTGTGACTTAACTTTCAAAGTTCCGGTACTTCAATATTTATATTTTCATTATGTTGCTTCGTACAGTCTCTTGTACACTTCAAATGAAGACTATATCATAATTGTTATTTGCATTTCTATTTATATACAATTTCACAACATTACATTAAACTATACACAATTCATTACCTTGATTTCTCATTTTCACAGACGTAAATAATTTTTCGACAATTTTTTAGCTGTATATATTTCTTATTTGTTACAATGAATAACATATTATATATTTTTGTGTGTATAAATCATGACTCTTTTGAACACCATATTTATATCATATTACATCGCGGCATTCAAAATATCAAATATATATACTCATTTCGCAACTCCAAACTACTGTGCATCTCATAATACGCATTTTACATTCCCTCTTCGACTGCCCTTTCGTGTGACACAACTGCGCGTAAGGGAGGGAGAAAAGAAAAAAGAAAAAAATTTCGCTTGACCCGTAGCTTTCCTCTGTTCCTCTCAACGTGTTTCTATGGCAACTGCGAATCTGTTGACCCCTACGGCGAGCCTTGAATGAGTGTCTTCAATGTTTGCAGAGCGCAAACTTACGTAAAAGGGATTTTAACTGCCTTTTGCATGTATCGCTAAAGATTTAATCGTTATCGTGTAACTTGGCGGTATCGTCCTGTCAAGCGCGGTCTTTTGACTTTCCGGTGATGAATGTGTAAGCTAATATTGACGTGGGAGGTTTTACGTGTATCCTTTTAAGGAATTTACTTACAGTTATATTTTATGTGTATCATATTATATATTTATTTTACATATGTTGTTATTAATTCCATTTAATTTGATATATATATTTTTTTTATTATTATTATCTTATGATCTTAACACAGATCTGACTGTTGAATTATTATTTTGATTTCATGTACCTCTAATTTATTGGATTTATTTATCCCTTGTTGCAACAACGCGTGATATATTATTTTATGTGTAGTATTATGAATATACCATGCTTTTGTTATGTTATTGATATAACTGACTTTATGTTCCCGTTTCAGCATAACTTTACATATTTATTTATTTAAATATAATTCTTTCATATTTGATTTTATCTGTTATTTCTTTTTTTTTATTTACTGTGATGTCTAATTAATGCAATAATTTATTAACATACTCAATCATTTATCATTTACATACAAATCAATGTGTTTTCCTAATGTATTTTATTTTTTATATACCGGCCGGTATTTTTAAATAACTATAATTGCCTGCAATTATAATTTTAAATTTTGATACATTGATTGTATGCTTACAATAGAAATTTTTCGTATTATTATCGTACTATGCAGGGGAGATTTTCTCCGATGTTTATTTTTAGCCTGGCTATTTATTTTGACGGTGACTAGCTTTCGCCGTACAATGGCCATATATGGAACTGTTACGCTGACTGTGAAGGCTAGGAAACTACTCTTACCTCTTCACGTTTATTAATCCATTTATGTAATTAACTTTTATTTTGTTTTCCAGATTGCGTGTTTTTGTAAAAGGTCTGTATACACTATTCATGCAATATATATTTATTAATTTACTAATTATTATTTACATCATCTGTGAGTGTTTATTTTGACTTCACACTTTTATTTATTTATTTATTTATGATTTTGCTTTTATTCTGTCAGCTTTTTATGAGGTATTTAATTAATACTTTTATGATTTTGAATATTATATACTTGCATTTACCATGTTCCATGACTTTATTTTGCATTTTATTAATTATGTTATACAATTTTTTCAAGACCCGTACAAGAAAAATGAAACAGTGCATATACTTCATCAGCATGTTACCATTGGAAACAAAATTTGCCACTTCCTCGTTGACCTCTACAGCCATTCATCATCTGTTATCAATAAAGACACATGACCATCAAGATTCTTGAATTGCCAACTCCCTATTACGACACTCCTACCCTTAATTCATCAGTCACCGTACAAGTAATACAAATTGAAAGTAAGTAAAATTTATTTATTTCTCTCTCTCTCTTTCTTACAACACATGTTAGTTTATTTATTTTTAGAACATTGAGGGGTATTGTATGTATTATTTATCACTTCTACATATTTTTTCTGATGTTTATTGCTCTATATATAAGTTATGTATCTATACATAAATGTTTATTTATTACCTATATTTTTGTTTTATCCTCATATTTACAAAATCCTCATATTTACAAAAATTTTATCCTCATATTAATTTTACAAATATGTTATCCTCATATTTATTTTACAAAATGAATCTCCCTGCTCTTATCCCCACTTACATAGTATTTGACAATGTCCATTTTTATAACGTAGACTAATTTTTATTTTGTTTGGAAGGGAAAAAACATTTATTTACTATTTTCTTTCACTTCAAAATTTTCCGAGTCTCCGTTTTTATTTTGTTCTCAAACATTTTAATTTCCTGAAATCATTATTGTATTACATATTATTTATACTTCAGATATCTTTTATTTTTATTTTTTTTTTATTTTTTTTTTACGTCCACTGAATTATTTACTTTACTTATATTTTCTAAGATTAAATTTATTTATTTTACTTATATTTTCATATAAATTATTTATCTTTTATCATTGTCCGTTCATTTATTTAATATCTACTTGCATAAAAGGGACGAGAATCTATAACTTTTTAATTTTGCTGTACTGCTACTTGATGAAACGCTGATAATTTTAATAAAATGGGCTGGCGCTAATACTTTTACGTTGTACACGTTGATACTTATTGACAACATTACTGCTAACCAGTCAACCCGCTGATAAACTTTCCTGCTGTTCTTTTTTTTTGTTGCTGTTGTTGCAGAAAAATCCATGATTTAAAACTTCCTATCCGCTGGACTTGCCTTCCCCCAGACAATTTTTTTTGAAGTTTTATTTAATTTTGCGATTTTGTTGACTACCGTGCATTTTGGATAACTATCATGCCTATCCTCACACTAAGTCTTCACTACTACACACTTTTCCTCAACACTACAGTTTTCACAATATACCATACATAATATACAATACACAATACATACTAAAATAACCATATACTTTTGCTGCCCTATGTTTTGCACATATTGTGGCACTATGCTATTTGTAACACACTTGTTGTCTATTTACTTATTTATCTCTTAATTTTGAAAGTTGCTCTATCTACATAAATTTTCTATTATTATAATTATATTCATTTTCTTTACATTAACCAAAAATATCTATTTGTAGACTACCTTCCAACTTAATTTTTACATTTACTGTAGACTACCAAAATTATTTCAAAATGCTTTCCAATTTAATTTCCAAATATTGTAGGAAACTAATATATTTTATAATACCATCTAATTTAATTTAAAATTCATTATAGACTGCTACACATCTTGTAGAATGCTTTCCAATACTATTTTTTGCGTGTCCTCAGATTATAACGTCTCGGACTCTGATAATTATGATTATTGGCGTTATATTCTTTGTTTACATGCGATTGACTTCTGTCAACAGTTCGCCGTGTTTGTTTATTTTGTAAATAGTTTTTACGCGGTTCTGCTTTATATAATTTATTCGAGTGAACAACTATCCATTTTTTATTTGGATCGTACATAGGTGTGATAGCGTAATTATTGTTACGGATCACCTTTACGATGCGAAATGGTCCTTGAAATTTTTTTTGTAATGCTGTGGTGGGTCTCATGTTTTTTAAGTACACAATTTGTCCTTTTAATAATTTCTGCTGTCTAACTCTTTTAAAAATTCTTTCTTGGCGACTTTGGGCTTGAATTTGTTTTCGTTTTGTATATCTATTAATTTTTTCCGCTAAAGTAAGTGCTTCACTGACGTCATTATCATATTCAGTTTTAGTTAATATCGGACTGTCATCAGGGTCCGCTATTTCCAGATTATTTTCTCCGGGCAATTTCAAATCTCTGGTGAGAAACAAAATAGCGGGACTGTGGTCTATATTTGCGCTGGGTGTCGCATTATGAAATAATTTGACATATGGCAAGATTTTGTGCCAATTAAATGTTTGGTCAGCCATTGCTGCCAAAGAATTTTTTATTCCCAAGTGGCTTCTTTCTAAAATTGCATTTGAGCTGGGTTTGTAAATTGAAGTATATTTCAATTTTATACCATGTTGCTCTGCGAATTTTTTAAATTCCTCGCTTTTCAGTTGCCTCGCATTATCGGTCAGCAGCCACATAGGAACGCCATTTTGTGAAATCCAATTCGTTAGGACCTGTAATACACTCGCAGTTGTAATACTTCTCACGGGTACTGCCTCCAGGAATCTCGAGTAATGGTCTATCATCGTTATGATGTACTCGTGCTGTCCGTTACTTCTCGGTAGCTTCCCTACAATGTCTAATGCCACCGTGTGATTTTGTTTACATGGACGTGGCACATGTTGTAATGGCATAGGTCTTATAGCCTTATTTTTGTAACATAAACATGCATCACATGATGCGCAAAAATTCTTTACATCACTGTATGCTCCTTTCCAGTAATACTTTCTATTCAGAATTTGATATGTTTTTTCTACTCCAAAATGTGGTGTATGAGCTAACTCAATAACTGCGAATTTTAGACTGTGAGGTATTAGAATTCTGTCGTTTTGCATAGGATTTCTGATATATCTAGCAGTCTTTATCATAATTAATCCAGTATTTACATCTCTATAGTATTTATTTACATATTTTGTCTGTTTACATTTTGCATTTAGTCCGTTAATAATTTTCTTTATCTCTCTATCTTTTGCTTGCTCTTCTAAAATTTTGGCTATTGTTATAGCGCTGTCATTAGCAATAATGTTATTTATTAATTTAGTCTTAGTTTGTTCAGAAAAAATTTGGCGTGACATAAAATCACTGGGATTATCTTGTCCTTTAATGTATTTGATGTCAAATGAATATTGTTGTAAATTTAATAACCATCTTGCGATTAAATCAGAATTTTGATTTTCCAAATGTATAAAATGAGTTAAAGCTTTAGAGTCGGTCAAAATTGTGAAATGCGTACCATATAAAAAATCTTTGAAATGTATTATAGCATCATGAATTGCTAGCAATTCTAGTTTCATGCTCGGATATTTCTTTTCACTGTCTGAAAGTTTCCTGCTATAATACTCGATAGGATGAAAATTTCCGTTCACTGATTGAAGTAAAATTCCTGACGCGGCTACTTTTGAACAATCAGTTGACAAAAAGAACGGCTTTGACATATCAGCTGCCCTGACTACCGGTTTCGATAAAATCGCGTTTTGCAATGTTACAAACGCTTCTTCGCATTTCTCCGTCCATATAAATTTTTTATCTTTCTTTGTTAACTCAATTAAAGGATTGCATAGTTCAGAAAATTTTGGTATGATCTGCCTAAAATAATTACATAAACCTAAAAATGATTTTACTTTTTTTACTGTCGTTGGCACAGGGAATTTCGTTATTTTCTGTACATTATCATCTGAAGGTGTTATGCCTTCCTTACTTATTTTAAATCCTAGAAATTTAATGTTCTCTTTACACATTTGTAATTTTGAAGGGTCAATGGTTAAACCAAATTTAGCTAATCTCGAAAATACCGTTTTTAATTTCTCCAACATTTTCTCGAATGAATTTGCGGCAATTACTATATCATCTAAATAAAATTCAATTTTCTGATCTTTTAAATCTCCTAAGCATTTCATCATTAGTAATGAGAAATAGGCTGATGAGTTTTTTGCGCCAAAAGGCATTCTATTAGGGCTATAGGCGGCTTCCTTCGTTACGAATGTGAGTATCGACCCATATTCAGGTTTGATTTTTATCTGAAAAAACGCGGCTTTTAAATCAATTACAGTATATAATTTGTGGCCTGCGATGTTGTGCAGAATGTCGCTAATTTTACCAATATTTACGGGCAGTAATTCAGTAATTTGATTAAGTAGCCTGTAATCTACGGCTAAACGATATTTTTGTTCTTTATTGGCATTATTACTATTAATACTGGCTTTCTTCTTTATCAATAAGCATGGGAACGCATAATTACTTGTAGATTTTTCTATAATTCCAGCTTCACACAATTGTTTTATCTCACTTTCGAGTACAGGTTTTAACATTTTTGGCAAGGGATAAGGTTTACACTGAATTGGGTATTGGTGTAGTAAATTAAATTCCGGTACTATTTCTTCCGTCATTCCCAGCGTTTTGTATGATTTCGAAAATACATCATAATTTTGTAACAGTAATTTTAGCAATATATGTTTTTCATTTTCTTGTAAGTGATCTAGTTTAAAATCTTGCGGTGTTAATTCCGCTTTTCGTAACGCTGAAATGTCCATTTTTTGAGGATCATTTAAGCTTTCGATATTGTTAATCTGTAAAATTTTATCAGTATCATGTTTCTCTTCATAAATTTCAAACTGCGGTGTTACAGTACCAAATATCATATTTTTATTTAGATGAATCTCTTCTTCTGTTTTGTTTGTTAAAAGAGTAGAAATAAATTTTCTATTATTTACATAATGTAAAGAATGCTCAGCGTGTAAATCTTTTAATGAATTTGTAATATTTAACAATACCTCCTTATCCTCAAAATGGTTTTCATTTAATTTTAATTTTATTGATTTTGTTTCTTTAGGTAGTAATTTAATTTTATGCGCTAAGCTTGCATTTAAGCATTGAATATGTTCAACTCTTGTATAATTATTTTCTGGTTCCTGTGCTTTTTTCTGATTTTTGTCTTGAAATGGTATAGATATGGATTCCTTGACAAACTTTAATATTAATTTATTTGTGTCAATTATGGCATGATGATTTTTGAGAAAATCAAATTCTAAGATTATTTCATAGGGTGTGTTGTTTAATTGTTTAGTTATGAAAAAAGAATTTTTGCATCTTTTGTTTTCAATTTTAAAGCTAAAGCTGATGCATTTTGAAAATTGAATGTTTTCTTTGGTCATAGTCTGTATTTTTACTTGTCTAGATAAATAGTTAATTTTAATTTTATTTTTGATTTTTTGAAAAATGTTATCTGATAATAAAGTGACACTTGCGCCACTATCTATGAGAGCCACTGTTTTTATATTTTCTAAATTAATGTTAATCATTGGCAATGCGTCACTCTGTCCATATGTTGAATTCAGTAGATGTTCATTTAAATTTTGTGCATGCTTATTAATTTTGCTTGCAATTTTATGGGATCTCGAATCCTTATTTGATGCCTTATAACTTTCTGTTTGTCTTTTATTTCGAGGTCCCTTTCTTAGTTTAAATATTCATTATTCTGATATTGCCTATGATTGCTTTCATAATGTGGTCCATTATTCTGATATGATCTTCTGTTATTACTTTGAAATTGTCTGTTATTTCCTGCACGCCGCCGTATTCCCCGGTTATTTATGAAATTACGTCTTCTGAAATTCGCCCTACTATAGTGTGCATAATTATTTTGAATAGTGGGTCTTTGTTGAAAATTGGTAGTTTCTTGACTGCTGTTTTCATTTGTGAATGCCCTTTTTAAATTATTTTGTACTTTTTGCAGCGTAAAACATTCTGACATCCAGTGATTGTTGCGACCGCACGCTATACAGAATTTCTGTGGCGGCTTTTCTGCAGTATTTTCAGCTTTTACATGATTTATTTCCACATTCTCAATTATTTTATTTTCTATTTCCATACTATTTATACAATCACTATCTTCCTCCAATGCGGATTCTATCACCTCAGCTATTTTCACTGCTTCGTCAAAGGTTTTCGGGTCATTTTTTTTTTATTTCTGTTCTTAAATCTTCTCTGACTATCTGTAAAAATTTGGTGAGTTTAATTTTCTCTGTAATTTTTTTTACATTTGCGTCCATTGTTTCATCTACTTCTAGAAAAATTATCGCCTGGTTTTCGATTTCTTGTGCAAGTTCCTTAATTGTCATATTTGGTAAATGTTTCAGATTGTTAAAATTGTTGTGTTTTTGCACTAATGTTTGTTTCCTTTCAAATTTGTTTTTTAATAACTCCATGAATTTTTCATATGATTTTTCCTTTTGCAGAGCAATATTTTCTGCTAGAAATTGCTGAGCCTTTCCCTTTAATCTTGATTTGACAATTATAATTTTCTCTTGTTCGGACCATGATGTTAACTCCGCTATTTCCTTAAATTGTATGATAAAGAAATTGACATTATTTTCTTTTTGTCCATCAAATGATGGCAACATCTGCATAATTGGCAACGATGTATTTTGTTGCGCTTGATTTGCGGGCATCTGTATCTGGATCGCGTTATTTGCCGAACTATCTGTTACTCTGTTATTTATATGTACCTCCTGCTGTATATTATCGATAATTGGAGCATCTTGCCTCGATCTTTTACTTATTTGCCTAGTTTTATTCGGCGCCATGATTTAATACACTGTTATACAATTCTGACTCTATATTAAATATTTATGCTAATACATACATATATATACAATCATATAATACATATTTAAATTATCATTTTCATGCATTTTCTTATCATTCTACTGAGTTATATCTCATTATTAAATTCATTGTTAAATTCAATATTACATTCCACTTATTATTAAATTCACTTTTATATTCAAACTCATTATTAAATTTAATATTATATTCAAACTCATTATTAAATTTAATTTTGCCTTTTACTTATATTTTTTTTTACTTTCTCTTATGAAAATTAATTCTCTCCGAGCTTGACCACATACGGCACCAATTCGCGCGGCGACATCATGTCATAAGGTAAAATTGTCCTTATCAAAAATTACCAGTATAGGACGTACCTATGATGCCGCCACTAAGGGTGGAGCATGTAAGCTCCCGGTTCTCAAGCTCGGACTACGAACACACAAAACATAAAGAAACACACATGCTTAATTGCTCAATTTATTCTAATATTTTACTTAATAGATATCTATTATATCTGGAGTAACTATGCTATAATTAAATCAATTATTAAAAGACACATAATACTAACAATATTACATTAATATATATATATATTTACACACATAATACTTTGACTTAAATTTCTTAAAAAAACAGTTTCCTTTAAACAAGCGATAAAGAATGGTTCTTATAGTTCAATATTTACGAACTCGTTCATATGGTATACTCATACGAACTGGTAGTCAATTATTTTGATAATCGTTAAAGGTGTGCCTTCCGTGCTAATAGTGACAATTGAAAGTTGGTTCCCTTTACTCTTTGTTACGTGCATATTCGTGCCATCTCAATGATGTGGGAAAATCGTTGCACTTCGCGTACTTGCGCAGGCTACCATTCTATTGCTCACACTCTACAGACACTTTTTCACAAAAACCAAAAACATGATGCTGACTCGTTCGAAAGTTTTAAGACGACTACCAAAAACTTCAGGTGCGTCTAGGACGCTGTCGAAATTGCATCTTCTGGAAAGTTCTAGAACATTCTCTCAAACCTTTTTCTTTTCACATTGTAGTGTCGTTGTTGATTCGTTGAAGTGAAGAAGGGGATGCGCTGCTTATTTATGTTTGTATTGCCATTGGCTCCCTCCGCAGCATTTAAATAGCTCATTAGCTAGGTTGGCATCCGCAATTGGAATTTCGAAATGGCTATGTTGGCATCCGTAATTGGAATGTAACATGTAATACAAATATTGTGTTACATCTTGCGTCTCATACATTCATTGTTTATTTTTATTGGAGGTTAGTCCCGAAATTCAAGGACAACTTTAGTGTTCCAAGAATGAGGAAAGATTGCGGAGCACAACACTAAAGAAAGCCAAAACAATGTCAAGTAACATTATTATATTCTATTAGTTCCACACATTGTTTACTAAATTAAAATTATTGGGAAAATATCGCAAATTAATATCTTAAGAGTGTTAATTTCCCTGTTTTTGAGAGATTTTAATACTAATAAAACACAATAAACAAACTATACATAATGAAACATAGTTTCTCAATTGCCTATGATAGTCATTTCAATGTATTCAAATGACGTGAAATTACCTCCCATGTCGCTATAAACATTTTCTGTGTTGCTACAAATATATCAGAAAAGTTATATCAAGTTTCTGAAAGGTAAACATATATTCAGAGAATCTGTCTCAAAACGTTAGTAATTAATCTCTCGTTTGTGAAGGAGAGTACAATAGCATATAATATTTTGATATATTGTTCATTTCACGCACTGAATGGTATTATGTTTAAAGTGTATAAATTAAAATTATTCATTTGCCAATGAATCGTGGAATTTAAAGTATTTCTGTGTAATCATTGTGTTGAGAAATTCTGTCAAATAATTTCGTGTAATTATGTAGGAGGGATTGTAATTAAAATATCCCTATTCAAAGCCTTCTGCAGAAATAGGAATTAATTTTAGTAGTGATTACATTTAAAATAGGCGAAAGAAGATTTTTCCTGTGAATTAACAAATTTCTAATTATTAAAGTTGTTACACGTCAACTTCAATAATGCATTAAATTAACATAATCAATTTAATTATCATTATACCATAGTTAATTTATGCAAATTTTGTCTTCCAATTTTGTCCGTATATAAGCTTGTTTGCACAGTTAATTTTATATAGCCCCTGATGAAGGTGATACCCGAAAGCGCTCCGGCCTGTTTTAATATTTGTACTCCATAAAGGATGGTATTTATTAAATGACCTTTTAATCTACGATTTGTTGTCTTTAATTTGATGCATTAACAAATTCCTATTTACTGATAGAAACTACACAAATTAGGCTTTCGTGTTTTAATATCGTTGATAATAAATGGTATCATTGCCATTACCAACTACAATAAGCATAGAAAATTTATAAAAATCCCTTTTTTCTTTCCGGAAATATCACGCTATATGTAAATAAATAGAACACAACCTAAAATTCTGCTACTAGGGGTACTACAATCCCTTTTATTCTATCGGGCATGGCCACTTTACGACATATAGACTTAACATACACACTCTAGGACTTTTTCGTAACAATCTATTGGGTGCTTAAGCCTTTCCGAAACGGAGGTTTACGCCCCATAAATTCACAAATTGGCAATGACATCATCAGGTTGGAAAATCACGATGTCTACATGGGCATAACCTACGATTCCGGGCAAGACCCGAAGAAGCTATTTGAAAGACAGGGTTCAATTTGGACCGGCCCTAAGCCACCACAAAGAGTAAAGCCAATCAAACACAATTAAGGCGTGTTTCCCCGAAGCAAGTTAAAAATAAATTAAGGTTACGTAACGAAATTAAGAACAGCAGATTGAAAAGGATCTTCTAGATATGATAATGGCAGTAGATTGATCAAGGATCGTCAACCCGTGAGGACGATACAAAGTAAAGAGTGACGATATAGAAATCAACTCCAGAAGATGCTGTGTCCAACAAAATAGCTCCCACGTGTCAGCGCCTTAAGTCAAAACCAGTGATCTCTAGTGCAGTATAGATTCATACAAGGTATGTATGCCAGCTATATATATTGTGACAATCAGGTCGAGCGTAGATCTTTTTTGATATTTCAGTGAATATAGCGTGGTCTTACTTCTCCTCCGAGGTCTTTCTCATAAAAGATTAAATTAGCTGTCATTGTAAAAAGTAATATTTGTAAATGCATGTTTTAATAAATGAGTACTACCTAAATAAATATCGTAAATTAAAAAGATAAATATTGTAGTCAATGACCATTGATTTACTTTTCTGATCGGGTAAGTTGCATTTCACTTTAGAAATAAATTTGATGGGATTTTCTTAAAACACATGTAATGTATGCAATTATCACTATGCACAGAGAAAAGGTTACTTAAAAAATATATATATAATTATTTTTCCACAGAAGGGATTAGCAATATTCATATTTTCTTTAACTTTAATTTTTTTTTAATCTTTTAGAGTAGACCTGGGAGATCTATTATGGGAGGTTACAGCATTATTTAGCAAACATTTTTCCTTGAATCACGAATTTCTGGAAATTAGATGTTAGCAAAAAATCCGTCTGCATAAATCCATAAAACTCTAATATTTTTTGTTTTAGTGAATATTGCTGTAACCTTCCAGAATAAATCTAACATGTGTACTCTAAAAGATTTGGAAAGAAAGAAAAGGGAAAAAAATTAAATTTAAAGAAAATATGTATAATTCTAATATTTCGCGACTTTTACCTCCAACAATTTTTGTCTTACGATATTGCAAAAAAACTATTTACAACTACCAATTATTATTATTCTCGTGCAGTTAGCACGTTTCGTTACAAGAAATAATACGTTTTGAAATGGCTTCTTCTTCTTCAACCTAGACCGTCCGACTTACCCAAAGGTGTAACGTATCTGTTTGGACGCCCGTTATATTACCACATAATTTAGACCGGAACCCAGTGAGGGGGGGACCACAGGACCGTACCCGCCTTCCTCTACCACTAACCTCTCAAAAGGGCTTGCGGTCCCACATATTTAGCGTACCTGTACACCTCGTGATCACGAGGAGAGTTTGGATAAAACCAATACTCGAACTTAAGTCGTCCGAGTCCCACTTCTAACCACTGGTCTGTCCCATCCTTTTGTAATAGTTTCGTGTTTCCAGGCTAACTAATTCAACAAATTGCACTGTTTTCATGCATATTAATATTATCTAAACAAATCCTTACTTTTGTTTGCCTTTCTGACCATTGGTCTATCTATCTGTTACTCTTTCCGACAAATTTCATGAAACTGATGACCCATTTGGTGATGACTTTTGAGAGATATTGCCAAGTCAACGATAATTCAATATCTGTTTCAATAATTCAATATAATTTCTTTTATATTTCCTGTTAATTTGAGGAAAATCTAATATTCCAGGAAAGTATTAATTTAATATTTGAGGGAATTATTAATATTTTAGGGAATTATTGATTTAATATTTTATGTAGTTATTAATTTAATATTTTAGAGAATTATTTATTTGATATCTTACACGCTATATTCTTATATATTCTAGCTATATTCTTCGTAAGTATTCTCCCTATATTCTTCTTTTATATTCTAGCTATTTCCTTATATATTCTCACTATATTTTTATATATTCTTCAAAATAGGCAAAGCCTAACTGTTTGTTAGACAGGCCCGTTTTGTTAAGGGTAGAGATTGAAAGTAATTTTGCTATTTTGTTTTACAAGTCAGTCATGCAAAGTCCTTAGGAAAATCCGTTTGTATACCCACTATAAATTTTTAGCCCGCGTCGTTGCGTTATGAAAGTACACCTATAAGGACGTCACCATGAGTATGAATGTTCTTGTAGCGAAAACTGACTCAGAAACCAACTGGATAGGGAAATAAGTCCAATTGAGCAGTGCTTAATTAGTACAAAACGATACTTGGTTAAAGAAGCTTATTAAAGAAACGTATCATCGGGGCCTGTTATTCTGCAACCCTTGAGATACTGAATGCTGTTCAAGATGGGGTTCTATCCCGCCTACAGATGTGCTTAGTCACTGCAGCTTCACATTTTGAATACTATGCACGTAGACCACTCGACATGTAAGTTGCAGCTGTATTGCAAACTTTGTGGTTAAGTCTGTATTTTTATTCTGATTTCACACGTTTAATATGGTGCTTTCATATGTCTGGTTATTTCTGTATGTCTTTCTGTTTAATTAAGTACCATTTTGTATTAATTAAGTAAAGTTCTTTCATTTTGTAATTATACTTTTTCGTTTATCTCTATTGATTTTGAATTAGTTTTTTTTTTAGTTACTCAATTCACCACTTGGGTAGCTGCAAGCACGTTCTATCGGCTGCACGAGGTCATTTTATATAGACACAAGTTAGTTCCTTGGCGTTACGATACTTTGTTTAAAGGTTACAGGGGGGGGGGGGGGCAGTATACGAAATTTCCTTAGACTGCTGTATAGTAATTAAGCTTTGTTGGATGTCGCATAGTAATTAATAACATTAACGGAAGAAAGGTGGGGTTTAGTGCCTGTAATGCATATATGATTCTTTTAACTTTAAAATGCAATTTAAGTTTCATTATTGGGTGTAGTTATAGACTTAACTAATATCATGGCTTTCGCAGCATGATATCCATATAATAATTTCAAATCCTTATATATATAACATGAAACGAGAGGTATTTAGTATCTGTTTAGTGTCTGTTTTATTTATAAAGGAATTATTCTTAAGCCATTCATTGAAAGGATGAATTTTGTTTCTATTTTTACATGTGCTCTCCATGCAACTTTCAATAAGGGTTATACAACTTTATACAACTTCATACAACTTTAAATAAATATATATATATATATATATATACATCATATATATAAAGATATATATATATATATATATATATATATATATAAAGTGCGAGTACTGCCAGCAAACGAATTTGAGGGAACGAATTATATACATAACTTTAAGCACTTCGTTATATTCCTTTATCAAATGAATGGAATCTAACATCTATTCATTTGATAAAGGAATTACGAATGTACTCTCTGTGTCAAAGTAAACAATTATCTACGCAATCATGGTTATCTTAGAAAAGCCGTATCAGACATCTGAAGTGTAAACAATTATTCAGATAATTTCAGGCATAATGACTCTAATGAACGAGTCTGGTAATGTATGAGAGAATAGAATGACATTTGGTATTTTGATAAATTATCGGCTTGAAATTCGAAATGTCACGAATGTGCATTGTGTTTCGCATGTCTAAATTAATAATCTTCATTTGTGAGTTCATTTAGAAATTTAGAGGATTTATTCTTAATCTCTTTGACGAGTTGCGTGAAATGTGAAACTACTTACATAAGCTGATATCAGAATAACATGTTATTTAAAATACTTCAATGGGGACAGCATAAAATGAATATTTAAAAGTAGAACCATTGAAAAAGAAGTGTATTTTTGATGGGATAAATTGAATGTTACAAAATTTATAACAAATCACAATTTTCCCATCGTTTGCGTGAAATTGACAAACTGCTAACTTACTAACGGAATATTCAAACTTTTAGCGTTTAGCCTGTTAAATAATAATGGATTCTAATTCTTCTTCGATCCAGACCGTCCGACCTACTTGAAGTTGTAAGGTATACGTTCATACAACCGAGAAGTGCCACCCAATTTAGACCGTATCCCAGTGCGAGAGGTATCCACAGTACCGCACTGTCCTTCTCCTACCACCAACTTCTTAGAAGGACTGAAAGACTGACAACATGCGTGTACTCCACGTAAATAGGGGATAGTTTGGGCAGATCCAGAAATCGAACTCGGGTACAATCCCCGCGCTCTAACCGCTGGGCCATCCCAAAGTATTAAATTGAAAACCGCTCTATGTATATTTCTTAATATTTTCCCTTTCATAGCAAAAACTAGAAGCTCCCTACGCTCGCCCAAACTAAATGATCTTAATAACTTCTAATCAAGAGTCTAAGCCCGGCTAGCCCATCAATGTGTCCATGTTTGCCTATTTAAATAGATTCGAATAGAAATGATTTCAGAATTGTATATTCTGCAGTCTGTTAGCAACGCAACAGGCTTTTTTATTTCATTATAGATATAAACTCACTGCCAGTAACTTTTCCAATGCATAATCTTGTAATATTGGACCTTTCCGTGTTTGATTTCTTATAGCAGTGGTTCAGCTTAAATATTAAGTTCTGGATTTTGCATATTGATGCACATCTTATAGTGCACAAATATAACCTCAAAAATATAGGAAAAATATCGTCTGATATTTTTATAATACACAAGTCTATCATTAAAAATCTCATATTTATCAATCAAAGAGCATGGAGTTTTCAAAGCGTGAATTTTGCATTTTAGAGCAATATTTTTCTGGCCATCCTTATCAAAGTGTCATTAAAGTGATTCAGAAGGGTTCATTGCGGAGTTTAAGCAACGTAGTCTTTATTTCAGACAGTTTTTCCTGATTTAAAATTTAAAGCCTGCATGTACTCGCTTTGGCTGCAACAAATCCAATGTCTCAGAAACGCTTTAGTAATGTCGTAATTGCAGACTTTTTACTTATCAGTTTTAGAAAATGGTTTCAGTAACTCTTCAATCACACTCAAATAAGAATGGCTAGAGGAATATTCATTTAAATAAACATTCTTTCACACTGGAAACGCTCCATGTTCTTTGATTGATGAAAAAGAGGTCTGTAATTATCATCTGGAAGATTAGAAAGAGCAGGCGATATTTTTGAGGGTGCAACTTAACTGGAAAAAATATACTATTTCAATTTCGAGGTGCATTTTATGATTTAAAATTGATTAGATCGATTTTTCGAACAACTTATATTTTATCTCAGTAATTTAACATATTAAGCACAATTGTCAAGAATAATAACTAAACATTGACCCTGGTATTAAATTAACTACAGGAAGTTTATTAAAATATTATACTGAAGAACCTTCAATTTGTGATAACAACATGAACGTAAGCTAAGTAATAAATCTTTAATTGCATTTTATTCCACGCGTAATGTACAAATAAAGACGTGTTACATTTCCAGAAATGTAAGTTATCGTTTTGATAGACATGCTTAACATGCCTGTGTGATTAATCTTTATTATTTAACGTGGCTATATGCATTCCGTACTTAAAAGTTGTAATGCCATGCCATGCATATATTATCCTTATTAATGTTCGTAATTGGGTTACAAAGGTTAATATGTTTATATCTGAGAGCATTAATACTTACAGAGTTTTGTCTGGTATAAATATCATTATCTATATTATACAGCAAAATAACCCTGACTAACTGACAATGAGATGAATTACTCAGACCAAATGTTGAAAGTAGAAAGTTGAAACTTTGCATACACGTTGGGATTAACCATTAAATTAAAAAAAATTTTGAATTTGAGAAAATTTGTTTAAAAACATTTTAAATCTCGGAATTTTCTTTTCGAACATTATTCAAGCTATAAATCGAGTAAGACTAAACACAAAATATTCACTTTTGCATCATCATGAGCAGAACTACGTTTATTAAATAAATTATATAGGTCTGAAATCAAGCATTCTATTTTAATTTATCGTAATAGAAAACGATTTTTTATATTTTACTTTTAAAATACCAATTTAAAATACCAATGTTTTTAAAATACCGTATTCAAACTATTGAAAATATTTTTAATGGATGATTTTTAGATTAAAATGTCTGAAAACGTTGAAAATAAAGCAACATGCAGTGATCGGAGAACAAATATTATTCTACATATAATAATTTTCTGTATTATCAAAACTATAAAATACTGCTATATTATATGTGTGAGGTCAGTTTCGTATTTGTTTGTTTAAGCATGAGCTCTTTTAATCTTAATAGGCAGTTGCTGTTAATGTTGTTGTTGAGACCCAGACCTTCCGACCTACCAGAAAGGTATAAGGTAAGTGTTTGGACGGCCGGGAAGTGCCATCCAATTTAGACCGGAACCCAGTGGGGGAGGCATCCACAGGGACCGCACCCACCCTTAATAGGCAGAAGTATATTATCTTTATATTGATACACACTCCGTCCAAGCTAAAAAAAAGGACTCCTAACTTTTAAAAACATTTGTTGTGGCATAATTCCCATACCCCCATCAAGGCATTATAGAGACTTTTATTCTGTATTGCTACTTACTACATATATCAGGCTCTGTAATATAAATTAATTGTTACACTTTCAGAATAAAATTACTCGCATTGCCTCACAAGTGTAATTACTGTCTTTAATTCAGAAGATTAAGGGGGGGGGGGTGTAGCTGAAATTCCCTATGATGTAACTTTAGCACCTCTGTTTAAGACGCTGTAAGTTAAAGATATAACGAACTTTAAACCCTCGGAGATGTAAGGTATCAAAAAGAGGTTGACTCAGCAATGCCGGACTTGGAGAAGTACGTAGATAGCAAAGATATATTATCTGAGCAATGTCTTACCCGGACAAGTCGGTGGAGATCAGAAATATGTTGTCTCAGCGATGTCTCACTCGGACAAGTCGGTAGAGATCAAATAAATGTTGTCTCACCGATGTCTGAATTGGAGAAGTCGTTAGATATCAAAAATATATTGTCTCAGCTATACCTTACAATCACAAGTCGGTAGAGATAAAAAAAATATATTGTGTCAGCGATCTCTCTCTCGGAAAATCGAGAAAGATATCAAACACGTAAGTAAAATGTTCTGAGCTTTGAAAATGTCTTTTAATTTTATAAAATCACATATATTTGTGAAAATCTATAAAATGATGTAAATGTAAATAAAATGAAAATTAAAATGAAGAACATTTAAATATATCATGTATAGTTTTATCTAATTGTGATAAATTATCTATTTTAAGGAAATATGTGATTAATAATTTTGCAGTTTAGTATAATCAGGCTTAAATTGTTTGAAAATAAGGTATTAATAGTACCCAAAGTAGTCCTTACTTTAAAATTTCAGAATTCAACTTTCTGTTCAGAATCTTAATTGGAAGGTCGTAGTAACATCATCCTCTTCAGTATGAAATGGCATTTTTCTGTAATATCCAAACAGCCTCTCTTAGAATTACTTTGTTTCATTAATTTCGTTTCTTATATTCTTTCCTGTAATCTAGGTAAGACATATCAGCATTCAGTGCATCCAGATATTAAAAAAAAATCAAATTTCATTCTCGAAATTTTGGCAGACACTAAATCTATTTAAATAATGAGTCCAAATTAAGATAAAAATGAAGAAGTTTAAAATATCTCTTGTACAATTTTATCTTATTCGGAAGAATTATCTATATTAAGAAAACATGTCTTTAATAATTTTACAGTTAAGTGTAAACATACTTGAATTCTTCAGAGATAAGGTTCTAACTATATCTAAAGCCTTTGCTTAAAATTGACTTCATCTTTCTGTTTAGAATTTTAGCTGAATGGCAGTAGTAACATCAAACTTCAATGAATGAAATGCAATTTTTCTGTAAAATCCGAAAAGCCTCTCTTAGAATTCCTTTGCTCCATTAAATTCGTTTCTCATATTCCTTCCTTTAATGACAACATTCAGTGTATCTCTGTATTAAAAAAATACCGAATTTCTTTTTCGCTATTTATGGCAGAAACTGAAAATATTAAAATGAAGAGTCAAAATGGGAATTTTTTGCGTTTGTCATATTACATATTCATAAAAATTAAATAAAATTATATTTGTATTTTAATGCACCATATTCACAAATCGTCCTTGAGACGTGCTGTCGTTTGCTCCTTTTTGGAAGAATTATTATAAAATTTCAAAAAGAGAGAAAGACTCTAAATAATAAATATTCATCACAAATTTAGAATACAGTTTTTTTTACATTATATATAATTCCATACAAGTAACGGGTGTACAGCTACTGTTGAATAAAAGAGAAATCACTTAAATTAAAGCGTACAACGTCCCTGTCGCAACGGTACATCTCCCTGAAATAATCTGCTCTAAAAAATATGTCCTGAGCTCTCCCGTAAGATGGAAAATCTCGCTTTCTTTTCGGAAGTCTTTTTTTTCAGCTTAATTGCGCTGGACAGCCCAGTGGTTAAAGCACGGTGATTTCACTCGGAATACCCAAATACAATTTCCTTCTTTGACCAAACTGCCCCCATATTCATGCAGATTATAGAAACGTTACATAGTATGTGGGCCTTTCGAGAGATTAGTGGTAGGGTAGAGAGGGTACTTTCCCTGTGGATGAGACCTCCACTGAATTTTGTTCAAAATTGGGTGGTACTGTGACAGCCGTCCAAACAGGTACCATACATTTTCGGATAGTTCTGAAGGTCTGAGTCTAATGTAAGAAAAATAGTTTACAAGAGAGTTATGAAATAAAGGATATAACGACTTGTTTAACAACTTAAATTATATTTTTCCGGATGTCACGTTGTGTTTCCAGATGTCACGTTGGATTGGACAAGAAAGGCACTTTGATCGAGAGCTAGAATACATTCAGAAACTTACAAGTATATATACACTAACATTTTTATACATATTCGGTTTTCAAACCCGGATCTTATGGATCTAAAAAACAAAGAGTGAATATTTGGGTCAAATGCGGAATTTATAGGTAAAAGCCTCTTTTTTGTGAGTATAATATATGTGTTTGTGGATTTGAAAAATATTTTGTTTCTTGATTCAGTAAACTTCGTGCTTGATAAAAGAGAACAACTGACTTTCTTATCAGCAAAACGAAATTCAATGACAAATTTTAGTGTGTATTAGCGTTTTTTCCTTATTTCGTAATAAGTTTTTAAAACAAGTATGTAATGTGCAAAATCGGAAATAATCAAAGTCTGTTCGATTTGTTAAATGAACTACCGGAAAAAATAGTTTTGCAGATCGAGAAGAAAGACTGAATTGTTCGTCATATAATCAGCCAGGATCACAAAGTTATCTTTAATGTATTTTTGATGGTCAGGCGATCATATATTATGAGACTCATATCTTTTATTTAACGATCAAACTAGGATAATATAATTTTCTATAAAATGCTGATACCTATATTTTTATGCAGCATTTTCGAAACACAATGTTTGGTTTTCTTTTTACATTTCAGATATTGTATATTGCATTTCCTATAATTTCAGACTATTGTCCAAGTGTATTGTCCAATGTTCGTCAAGAAAATATACAATTTCTATGAAATATTTAATCTGTATATTGCATTTTGATGAAGGAAAGAAATCTAATGTTGGCAGCATGTGAATTTTTTTATAAAATTTTATTTACTTATACGTTTTCCCTTTCTTTCATTATTTACATTCATTAAAATGGGTTCCTTTACACAATATAAAAATTCTGATGTGAGCAGAACATGACTTTATCCACATAACGCTCTGACTTTATTTTTTCGGTGCAGTGCTTGCGCTCGAACAATACTCGGGAACCGCAATTTAGAGCTCTTCAGAATACAGTATAAAGTGATGCTAGAGAGTACGCAAAACAGCATTCAAAAAAATTATGATATCTTATTTTTATCGTACTAAAATTTATTGTCATGATAAGTAGTAAAATTATCTGTACGAGCTCCCGAAATGCTACATAAAAAGTTCCCTAAAAAATGTTTATCCAACTCATAATTTTTTATATAATTTTGCACTCCACTATAAAAAGAATAATCATCGGTCACTGAACTTTTATGTCGAGTACCGTCATTTGCACTCCTGCCTTAAACATTTACATTTTAATTTGTGATTAATCCCTCACCAAATTTATTTAAACATATCTCTGGGACTTTTTATGATAAGATGCTGAAATTTTGTACATCATCTTATTAGTGCATGGAGCATATTTTACGCATTGGAATGTTTTTGTACGGGGGCTGTTTAAAAAATTAAATTATGTATTTCTTAAAATTTATTCCCCTGAAAATTTTTATCGATTTCATAAAATTCTGAACATTTATTTACACAACTTTATAATTTATTATATATGTATAAGATCAGTATTTAAAGAATAAAAGCCGAGGTCAATGTTTTTGGGAAACCCTGTATATATAAATGCAAAAATAATGCAATAATACTTCGACAGACGATAATTAGCTGAATATTTTAGAAATGAACCTGGAATTTTCATGAACGCCTGCAATTGAGGTTTTTCTGACAATTGGCCGAAATTAACAACAAAGTAGCTGAAAAAAATGAGCAAAGGCTGCAAACAGTGAACGGAGACAATATTTGCCATAAATAATGATGTACGTGGTTGTGAGAAATGAAACTTGGCAAAAAGGTCGTAGAGGTAGAATTCTATCTTTATGAAGCAAAATGATACAAATTCCGTACCCTATAACTGGACCCTATAACTTGACCCTATAACTAAAAAACCCTATAACTTGAAAGTCTATAAATAAAATCATGTGAAACTTTAATAGGAAATGGTAGAATTAGTGCCAATATGAAATTCACACAGAAAAGGTATTTCAATTTTCATATTATTCCTTGATCATTTTAGCATCTGAATAAATAGTGATTTGGAATACAACAATCTACTAAAAGCCCGATAATTATTGCAAAAAACACTATTTCAATAACCCAAGAAAACTTCAAAGGATAACAATGAGGGGTGAACAAATGTGGGCGTGTCCCAATACACAATTGTTACATATCCCAGCTATTTGCAATTGGATCTTGAAGATGTTATCTATATAATGATAGATTTCTATAATTGTTCATGATTATCAGGATATTCAAGTTGTTTTTCTTACAGGTGACAGAGCTACCACTATCCTTGCTGGGTACCCATGGACAAGAAAATTACAAATAACTTTAAAATTATTAGAGTGGATATAAAAATATTGTTTATAAATTTATCAATTGCATTACAAAAAGAAACAAGATATTATTCAATAAGAATTATCTACGCCCTTTCTTTTCTTAATATCTAAGTACATATGAGTATTTAGTTATTTTACTATAAAGTAAGAGGAACTTTACTTCTCATTACGAACAGTTGATTCCCCGGAAACTTTCACTAACATGCTTGCAAATGTTTTACAGTGGGAAAAAAACCTAACGGCATCGAAAACAACTACATTAAAAATTAGTGCAATTACCTTTTTCGGAGGTTTTCAGTCAATTTAGATTAAAATTTGAAAGAAAATATCCAATAATTTCTAACTTTGTTAAACTCTTTTGCAAAACTGTGAAAATTTTAGTGTGAATTTTGTGAAAATCTAACTTTGTTAAACCCTCCAACTTGTCATAAATGTTGGTGAATTAATAATTAAAAAAGTTTTTCTTGAAGATATTTGTATTTGTTTGTTTATAATTAATAGTATTCATAGATAAGCGAACACAACTGTAAGCAGCGGTTATTGAAGCCTAAACTCTTGGATCATATCAAGGAGAGAGCTTCTACACTGTTGTTGAGACCCAGACCATCCGACCTACCAGAAAGGTGTAAGGTAACTGTTTGAACAAAGTGCCACCCAATTCAGACTGGAACCCAGTTGGGGAAGCATCCACAGGGACCGTATCCTCCTTCCCCTGCCACCAACCTCTCGGAAGGACTTACGGACCCACATGTTTAACGTGATCGTACTCCGCATGAACATGGCGGCAGTTTTGGCAGCGTGCAAATCCAGCGCACAAACCACAGGGCTACCATGTTCGAAAGGTGTCAACAGGACGCGGTGTTCCCAGGTGGTAACCTACCCAAATACTAACCGCGCTCGATGCTGCTTGACTTCGGCAATCTAACGAGAACCGGTGTTATCAGCACGGTAAGGCAGTTGGCTCCAGATTCTACACTGTGAAAGATTTGCAAACATATTACTGAAAATTTCAGGGGTATCAGCTGCCAGTAACGGGGAGTTAATTCCTGATATCTGTTATTATATATATATATATATATATTATCACACACGCACACACACACACACACAGATATATATATATATATATATATATATATATATATATATATATATATATATAAAGAATGTTTGACAGACGATAATTAGCTGAATATTTCAGAAATGAAGCTGGAATTTTCATGAACGCCTGTGATTGAGGCTTTTCTGATTGATTGTGGATATTATCAACAAAGAAGCTGGAAAAAATGAGCAAATGCTACAAAACGTTCTACAGTGAACAGAGACAATCTTCGCTATATCTAATGATGGATGTGGACGTATTTGTCAGACATAAAACGCGGCAAAAATATTGTAGAGGTAGTATGCTATCATTATGAAGCGAAATGATACAAATTCTGTACCAGGAAAAAAAAAAGATGATAAAACCAAAAATCGTTTCATGGTGTATAATGGAACAATCACGAAAAATTTTGTCTTCCACGTGAATGACGACGGATTTGGGCGCCTCAGTAGAGAGTATTACTTCCTCGATGTTCCGTAGCATCACTAATTCATATTCAGCGATAATAAAAGCGGATCGTTCCATGGAAATCTGAAAGTCAAGTATTTACCATTCTTATTTCACATCCGGCGTTAACAAATATTTAAATCCAATTCTCACGAACTTACAGAATCTCTCTCATCGAATAAAAAAAATTAAACAATAAATATAGATTAACATAATTTAAATTCAAAATGCTTTTAAAACTTTAAAGAATAATAAGTTATGAAATATTTCAATATAAAAATGAATCCAAATACTGTGAATAGCATATGTTAAGCTATTTCTCGTAGAAAAAATACTAGAACAAGAAGAAACGTACACTTTCCGACAAAATGTAAATCTTCAATCTCGTGAAAATTAAATGTAAGCCTTGATTAAACCATTAAAAATGTGATTAAATGCCAAATTTGGCAACTGGTCTTCTTCCATGTAAAAGTCGAAGTTCGAGTGCAAGCGTCATCTTTTGGTGTAGACACTTGTGGAATCATTCTGCGGTGGATCCACAGTTATGCGATCTACAAAGTTCATTTTGCTGTGGCCTTATTTGGCACAGCCTTCTTGATTTCGTGGAATTATATAGGTATCTGATTTCACTAGACGAAATAATTACTTATAGAATAATCACTTGTAAAATATTACCGGTACATATCAACGGTACACAAAAATATTTTACATTTGATTTTTTTTAAATCTTATAATCTGTGAGAGGACGGAATAACGTTATCCGTTTTGAGTTTAACTGAGGTCTGTCCAAATGGCTTCAGTCGCAAAAAGTTACCTATGACTTGTAGGTCTATAAAAAAAATCAAGTGAAACTTTAATATGAAATGGTAGAATTGGTGCAAATAAGAAATTGCCACAGAAAAGTTATTTCATTTTTCATATCCCCCATTGATCATTTTAGTATCTGCGTAAATAGTGATTTGGAATAAAACTGTCTGATAATAGATGTAGCCGCATCTTTCATAATTATTACAAATAACACTATTTCAATGATCCATGAAAACTTCAAAGGATAGCAATGGGCGTGGACAAATATGGGAGCGGCCATATACACAATTCTTACATCTTCCGGCTATTTAGAATTGGAACTTGAAGATGCTATCTAAATAATGATAGTTCTCTATAGTTGTGCATAATTGTCAGGATATTCAATTTGTTTAATTTCCTACAGGTTACCACTATTCTTGCCTGTGTAAAACTGCAAAAGAAGTGATGTACAAATAACTTTGTAGATATTAGAGAGAATATAAAAAAATGGTTTATAAATTTATCAATTATATCCAAAATATAAAGAGACTTATGAGTATTTACTTATTTTACTTTAAATTTGTATGCATGTAACAGGAAAATATTATCATTCTATTTGCTAATATGCATGTCAGAATAAATTTTAATTGTGTTCTTAAAATATTTCAAACTAACAGTTTAACTTTAGTTTTATGGACTGCATTTGAAACAAACATATTTTAATATATAAAGGCATATGAAATATTTTAGTTTTAAAATATATAACATGCATAAAAAGATTATATTAAATCACAGAAGTCTTTTTATTAGTCTAAAAAGCTTCCTGAACCAGATAATCACAAAATTTAGATCACCTGCTTTATTTCATTAGACGTCCTCTACACAGCAAATAAGCGTTGGCTGCACTGGAAGGATATCCCAGGTTACAGTGTTTGCTGTGCATAGCAGACAAATCATACTAATGGTGATTTGTTACAACGTATCCTCTGGAATGGTACTCTGAAATGGTCCTTGGAGTGGTATAGTTCAGGATACAAGAATGAGTCCAAATATCTGGATAACTAACACGTTCATTCAGAAGTACAAAGCAAGCAAGAACAATATAAAGTAAAGTGGGCCCTATGGGACCTAATTTTTCAAACATTTTTTAAGCGGATTTAAAATTCACAAATTGCTTCGAAAATTTTAGATAATAGTCAAATTGTTCCATAAAATATATAAAAAAAAGTCAACGAAATATATTCAGTAGTTTTTTAAATAAAAATTAAAATAATAATTACACATCTTATATGAAACGGTCACGTGACCATGATATGAAACGATCTCATGACCCACTTCAAAATGATATATGGCATCCATCTTGTTTCAAAATCGTAATTTTTTAAAGTTCTTTTTAATTCATATTGAGTGTTGTATCCGTCCTAAAACTACTTTATTTTTTCTTAAATTCTGTGCATCTACATACTAAAACAACACAATGACAATATATTTGAGTTTAAATTCTCATTCAAATTTGATTATTTCTGCAACTAAGCCTATTTTTCACCTATGTAAAATGTAAACAGCAAAATATGTAGAATGAGTTGTATTAGAATTACTGTATTTCTTTAACAAAAAAATTATTTAGTCCATGGAGTCTGCATGGCTGATATGAATGAAATATTAATTGATTTTATAAATAGAAGGACGTTTTTTTCGATGAAGTTTTTAGCATAGAGTTTATGAATTGTAGCTCCATGGTCTTAATTTTTAAATAAAATAAATTATTATAGTATTGTGATGAATGAAATGAATGAAATCCTGCTTTCATAGAGAGATACAGGCGTGTTATTTTTCTATGACGTCATTTGAATTTATTTCAGTTGTTTTCGATGAAGTTTTCAAATATAAAAAATTATCGTAGTATTATGATAGTTTTAAAAATATTACCATGGAATATATTGCATTTTAGAGATATTTAAACCAGGCAATTTATATTTCAATGCCGTCATTTGAATAAAGTTCATTTTTTTCAATGAAGGTTTAAGTTTTCAAATATAATAAATCAATGTAGTATTGTGATAAGTTTTAAAATATTACCGAGGAATGTATTGCATTTTCGACTTTTTTAAATAAAATTGCATTGAAGTTGGAAAGTGTTTCATAATCTATGCTTTAAGCATGATTGATCTTTCTTGTTTGATGATGTTTTAAGTTTCCAAGTAAAATAAATTATTGTAGTACTGTAATAATTAAAAAATATCACCGCTGAATGTATCGCTTCTTAGAGATTTTTAAATAAAATTGCATTTCAGTTGGAAAGTGTTTCATAATCAATGCACGATTGATCTTTCTTGTTTAATGATATTTTTAATATTCATTCGAAAATTAGGTGTTTTCCGAACTTTCGACTGCCTTTAAAATCATCAAAATTTCAGTTGTCCCTAATTGTAATAATCGTACCAAAATTTGAAACGCTTTATTCTATCTTAGATATAGCGTCCACTGATTCACGGATACATACACACTAACATGACCGCAAGCACACACAGATTCACACACTAGCATACATACACACGCGGAGACTAACATATATACATGCATGAAAAAACCACTGCGAAAATGCCATCAAATAAGTATATCATGAAGAGTTATATAAAATTAAAAAAAGTTTGAAAAGTTGCTATCTACCAAATTTATTTTAAAATGTGAGGCCTCTTTCATATACAAATCATTAAACTCTTGGAAAGATATTTATTATATAATATATCTCCTTTTTCTTTCTGGCAGCTATACCAAAATTCAGAATTTAATTGATTTTGTTTTTCTCCCTATATTGAATAATTTTTAATTAAAAAACTACCAAACATATTTTACGGAAATATTTTTTTATATATTTTATGGGATAATGTGAATATTTCCTAAAAATTTCTAAGTAATTTGTGAATTTTAAATTTGCTTAAAAAATGTTTGAAGAATTAGGTCCCATAGGGTTCAATGTATTTCATTTTTTCAACCCGGGTTCAACAAAAAACTAATTGGGTGATATTATTTATTAAATTCCCATAGGTCCCACAGACCGTCTGAAAAACATACTAAAATTTCATTTTGATAAAGTCATTTTTACGGCAGTTATCGTGCTAACGGACAGACAGGCAGACAGACGGACAGACAGACAGAATGAACAAAGTTATAAACACTGCCGTAAAAATGACTTTATCAAAATGAAATTTTAGTACGTTTTTCAGACGGTCTGTGAGACCTATGGGATTATAAATAAATAATGTCACCCAATTAGTTTTTTATTGAACCCGGGTTAAAAAAATGAAATACATTGATCCCTATGGGACCTAATTTTTCAAACATTTTTTAAGCACATTTAAAATTCACAAATTGCTTCGAAATTTTCAGAAAATATTCACATTATCCCATAAAATATATAAAAAAAATTCAGTAAAATATGTTAGGTAGTTTTTTAATTAAAAATTATTTAATATAGGGAGAAAAACGAATTCAATTAAATTCTAACTTATGCGATATCCTTCAGAAAGAAAAAATAAATATATAATATAATAAATATCTTTCCAAGGGTTTAGTTATTTTGTATGAGAGAGAGGATTCACATTTTAAAATAAGTTTGGTAGATAATTTTTCACTTTTTTTAAATTTTATGTAACTCTTCATGATATACTTATTTGATGGCGTTTATAATGCACTTTCCTGCGTCCTAGAGAGTTAAAATTTGGTACAGAGCTTAAATTTGTAGAACATTTTATTCCACAGCAATTTGGTGGATCTTTAAATATAGATCCTACATTTTTTTCGAAATGGCCTGCAAATAATCCCCGTTCACTTATATAAAACATTGTTGTAATATTGTTAAAAATTCTGATGTGGACAGCACATGTCTTTCGCTGCAGACTCATATTCACGTTCACTCATTTCTTCAATAATAATTTCAGTTTATCTGCACAAAATAACAGCTACAAATATTTAAAATTACATTGAATTTGCACGTAAATTTATTTGCACGTTAGTTTATCTGCACAAAATAACAGCCACAAGTATTTAAAATTACATTGAATTTGCACCTAAATTTGGTTCTCATTTGATAGATGGACTTATTGTCAAAGGTGCCGTAGCGAAATCGCAAAAAAACTAAAATATTTCAAGAACGGCTAGTCCTAGAGTAATGGGGTTAGTCTTATTCTTTTTGTTGTCAAAAATCACGTTTAAAATAGGAATTTAATTGATATAATTCAGCACACGTAGTCTTTTATTTTTATAGTTAACGACTTTTGCGAGTCATTTTGCAAAAACAGACCTTTCCTTTTTCCCGAATCGTACCATAATAACCTACAAGTGATTTATATAACAAATTTTGTTAAATTTGGTATATAAATCACTTGCAGGTTATTGAAATATTATACATCAAATTGTGATAAATTTTGTCCATTAGTTTTTAGCTAGAGTGGATAAGGCAATTTATGCCGGCCATTTCGCAAAGAAGGCAGATTCTTTTATTACGAATCGTACTATAATTAAATGAACATCAGAGTTTCCCACAAAAAACTTACCTACCAAATTTTATTAAATTCGGTCCATTAGTTTTTCAGTTAGAATGAATGCAATATCCTCACAGACACACAGAATCACACACAGATACTCCCTTACACACACAGACGTACACACACAGAGAATACATACACACGCATACACATATATTATCTGTGTATCTGTGTCTTATATGTGTATTTAAATTCCGTGCCTACACCATTGCAATAGTTGTGATTTTAAATGATCCCTAAACTTTTATTATTTCTTTAACGAAGCCTAATTTTAACTTATGTTGAATGCAAATATCTCAGCGATTGTAAGGTGAATTACATAAAAATTGCTGAATTTTTTTCACAGAAACTTATTTAGGTCTGGAGTCTGATTTTGCATAGAGAATCAAATGATTTATATTTCGATACAGTTTCAAATATTTAAGTATAATAAATTACTGTAGGACTGTGATAATGTAAAAGATATCACCACTGAATGTATCACATTTTAGAGATTTTTAAATGAAATTACATTTCAGTTGGAAAGTGTTTCATAATCAATGCTTATGGATAATTGATCTTTCTTGTTCACTTATGTAAAATCTCTTATGTAAATAGCAATCACTTATGTAAACAGCAAAATATGTAGAATTAGTTGTATTAGGATTTCTGTATTTCTTTAACACAAAATAATTTAGCCCATGGAGTCTGCATAGCTGATATGAATGAAATATTCATTGATTTCACAAAGAGAAGGACGATTTTTATCAATCAAGTTTTAAGCTTAGAGTTCAATTACTTAAAGCTCCATGGTCTTAATTTTTAAGTAAAATAAATTTTTATAGTATTGTGATGAATGAAATGAATGGGAGAAAGTTATGAATGAAATGCTGTTTTTATAGAGAGAGCCAGTCGTATTATTTTTCTATGACGTCATTTGAATGCATTTCTGTTGTTTTCGATGAAGTTTTCAAATATAATAAATTATCGTAGTATTATGATAATTCTAAAGATATTACCGTGGAATGTATAGCATTTTAGAGATTTTTAAACCAGGCAATTTATATTTCTATGTCGTCATTTGAATGAAGTTCATTTCTTTTGATGAAGGTTTAAGTTTTCAAATATGATAAATTAATATAGCATTGCGATAAGTTTTAAAATATTACCGAGGAATGTATTGCATTTTAGACTTTTTTAAATAAAATTGCATTGAAGTTGGAAAGTGTTTCATAATCAAAGGTTTAAGCATGATTGATATTTCTTGTTATCAATTTGGCGATATTTTATTCACTTTTGGAAAATTTAAAATAATCGCCAAGTTGGCTACGTCCAGCTAAATTTCTCGCCAAGTGTTATGGACGGACGGATACAGAAATGGATTATTCTTATAAGCTACTGTTATGTTCTTTCCAAGTTATTGAACTTTCATCAATTACTCGTCATTTTCATTGATTTAGCGTCTATTTTTTTATAAATTTGGCCACATTTCCATTAATTTGACAACATTTAAAAAGTCGTAAAGTTAGCGACATTCCTCCAAAATCTCGCCAATCGTTATGGACGGAGAAATAAATTGTTCTGATAGCAGATAAATGACTATTGGATTCCAAATACAAAAGTATATCTCAAACTATTGTTTCTCATGAATGAACCAGTTAGATCCACGAGAATGATGTTACTAAATGCATTGCATGATATTACTAATGAAAAGTGCTATTTTGTAATAGTTAATTTTTTTATTTTATAGGATTTTTTGAATTTTTTTTAATGAGGAAATATCTCGAGAAAAGTTCATGCTAGCGTTCTAAAATTTATGTCAATCATTTTCCAATGAAAAATTAGGTCAGACATGTCTATTTACGTAACTATATTAAAGGATTTGATTTTTTGGTGATTTTATCAAAATTTCACTCGAAAATTTAGGGGTGTTCTGAATATTCGATTGTGTATAAAAACAATAGGCTTCCAGTATTCAGGGATTGAAATTTTTTTAGCAAATATCGGTCGAATAGCTCCATTCGTTCGTGATATATCGTCTCCATAGACTCACTGACACACACACACACACACACACACACACACACACACACACACACACACACACACACTCACAGACATCATCTCAAATGTTTGATTCGTGCGAGGGATGCTTGAAACGTGATCTCCCGTTAAAAACTCGAATTCGTATTTTCGACCCCGTTACAATGCTTTCCTTATACATTTTGCTATGTATATAAGGAAAGTAAAAAAACAAATAACGTTTCAGAAACCAGACAAAATGTTTAATTATAATCATGTGGAAATCACTCGTCACAGACCTGCTGGCCGCTGTGAAGTAACCTATAAATTAGTCAAATAATAAAGAAGTGGAGACAAATGCTCACACGGTTCAATAGTTTTTCACGATCTCCCGCCTTCTGGGTCCTCGCCAAATGTGAAGCTGCACCTCCCAGACCTTCGTCCGTGATGCTTGTTTGTGTTAATAAAAAACTTTGTGTGATCTCGTCTTGTGTCATTCTTTGTCCTTCTTCTGGCATCACTGGTCCTGTTTGTGGTTCAACCGAAACAGGAGGTTATGAGCAACAACAACATAGTTATTCTAGGATAAATACATTATTTATTTACAGGTTAAATATTTACAATTTTTAACGTCATTATATTCACACTGTAATTCAGCCAGACGTTTATAAACTCTGTTTAGAGTCTTGCCAATGCCAAACTGTCTTCCAGGGACTGTCAGTGTCCTCATAACTGCCACCTAACTCTCTTCCATCATCACTCTCCCACTTAGATATACTACTCCGTTCCGCAAGTGCAGAGAATCCCACAGTGCTCAGTAACGTTTCATTTCAGGTAAGAAACAAGAAATTTCTTGCCAAATTGGTCTCTGGTTTTTGCGAATCAGGAGTGTCTCGCTATTTCTGTCTGCTTTGTGGTGCTCGAGGAAGTTCTGCACTCTAGGGACCTGGTGGTAAATTTGAACTATAGTTGGTGATAACTTGAAGGATGGTCGCTGAAATATAGCTTCCAAACTTCATTTCAGCATAGTTAAAAAGACAACGTCTTCTCGAGAGATCATTAGCGTTTCGATGAGATGATCTCTTTTGGTGTCGAATCTCCAAGTCGTTTTCTTGAAGTCGCTGAATCCATCTTGCGACCTGTCTTTAGCTGGATGGTCTGGCCTGAACAGTCTGGGTTCTCAGGCTTCTTGAAACTGAGAAGCCAACACTGATCCATTCTTCTAAATTTTCAAAACCATATGTGTATCAAAAGCGCCAACATGTTAGAATACATCGTGGGCAAATTGTCCGATTGCCCTTTATCAAAACCAGGATCCATGTTTACAATAAACAAAGCCATAAACACTTTTCAACTATGTTGTAAAGTGTTAATAAAATCAATCAATAAATTATTTAAATTCAAGCGGACCAAGTACAAAAGAGTAAAATAATTACAATCCGATTATATACAAAATTAAACGCCAACTACTTTACAGATATTTCCACAGAAACAGCAAAAAAACTAGTAGGTAAATCACATGATAGATTGCTGCATCGCAGGTCAAATGGGTAACTAACGTCACAAAAAATTACGGGGAGTTTTGTGTTTGCCTAACATTTACGTTTTATCATTTTATGATATTTAAATAAATAAGAGATTTCTACTTGGGTATTCGAAAACAGAAAGATATTCCCTGTAAATATAAACTGATTTTAAGAGTTTTTAAAACATGCGGGAATTGTCCATTATTAACTATTACATAAGTATCATCTCTGGTAAATGGAACAAACTAGATCCTCAAAAAAGATGTTAACAAATTTGTCGCATAATACATCACAAAAATGTAACTTCTAAGGTTAAAAATAGGTAGTTACAACTAGATAAAACTAAAGTGAAAACAAGATAGTTAAAATTTCTAAAAAACGTGCAATATATGGAGAACGGTTCATGCTAGCCATTTAATTTTTTTGTCAATCATTTTCTAATGAAACATTGCATAAGAAATAGTAATTTACGTAACAATAATAAAAATTAAAATTTTTTAATGTTTTAAAATGATTTTTTTTTATTTTATTTGAAAATTTAAGGGTCTGCAAAACATTCGATTGTATTTGAAGTTAATAAGCTTCAAGTATTTACAGATTGTAATATATGTAGCAAATTTCGTTTCAAACGCTCCATTCGCTTGTTAAATATTTCTTCCATAAATTCATGGGCACACACACTAAAACTCACACACACACGCACACACTCAGTCACATGTAAGCACATACATCATCACAAAATTGTTCGAACTGTGGCCGATCGGCCCGGAGAACATGCATTGAAATACATCAATACATTATACATCAATACATTATAATAGTCCCACTGATTGTAATTGGAATTTGACAAGGAACTTTAACTAATAATCTAATTATGAAGTCTGGGATATATTTCTGTAAAAACTAATGTTTAAGAAAGCAGTAAAACGGCAATAGACAAATTTGAGGAAACTAAACCAGTTGTTATCAATTTTCCGGTTTCAGAATAATATTTATTCTTTAAAACAAGGAAAATATAGGAGTTATACCAGCAATAACATATAGAGATTGTCACGAATATAAAGACCATGTAAAGACTGGAAAATAGGTTCTTTTCGGCCATCTTGTTTCTTCGAGACTGTGCAGCTGGCACAGCATCCTGTGAGATCATATGGAAGGAATTATCCGGGAGGGCAATAGCGGAGGAAGAATGGATTCTTGCTTTCTGAACTCTCATCTGAAAAGGGCAGAAAAAGAACGATAGAACTAGCTGAGCCCGAGTAGGATGCTGCATGGAAAATTGTGCTTCTGTAAATTTTGTAAATATATAAGTATAATAAATATATAAGTATAATAAATAAATATATAAGTATAATAAATATATAAGTATAAATAAATATATAAGTATAATAAATAAATATATAAGTATAATAATATATAAGTATAATAAATATATAAGTATAAATAAGTATATAAGTATATAAATAAATATATAAGTATAATAAATATATAAGTATAATTGACATGTGCTTACGTGAAAGATTAATTGATCAGAATAAGATTTCTTTTTAAAACAATGAAAATATAGGAGTTATACCAGCAATAGCATATAGAGATTGTCACGAATCCCTCTCTGTCCATGTAAGGACTGGAAAATAGGTTCTTTCCGGCCATCTTGTTTCTTCGAGACTGTGCAGCTGGCACAGCATCCTGTGAGATTATATGGAAGGAATTATCCTGGAGGGCAATAGCGGTGGAAGAAAGGATTCTTGCTTTCTGAACTCTCATCTGAAAAGAGCAGAAAAAGGACGATAGGACTAGCTGAGCCCGAGTAGGATGCTGCATGGAAAATTGTGCTTCTATAAATTTTGTAAATATATAATAAATATATAAGTATAATAAATAAATATATAAGTGTAATAAATATATAAGTATAAATAAATACATAAGTATAATAATATATAAGTATAATAAATATATAAGTATATAAATAAATATATAAGTATAATAAATATATAAGTATAATTGACATGTGCTTACGTGAAAGATTAATTGATTAATTGATCAGAATAAGATTTCTTTTTAAAACAAGGAAAATATAGGAGTTATACCAGCAGTAGCATATAGAGATTGTCACGGATCCCTCTCTGTCCATGTAAGGACTGGAAAATAGGTTCTTTTCGGCCATCTTGTTTCTTCGAGACTGTGCAGCTGGCACAGCATCCTGTGAGATCATATGGAAGGAATTATCCGGGAGGGCAATAGCGGTGGAAGAACGGATTCTTGCTTTCTGAACTCTCATCTGAAAAGAGCAGAAAAAGGACGATAGAACTAGCTGAGCCCGAGTAGGATGCTACATGGAAAATTGTGCATCTGTAAATTTTGTAAATATATAAGTACGAGTATAATAAATGTTGTCATGTGCTTACGTGAAATATTAATTGATTAATTGATCAGAATAAGATTTCTTCTTTAAAACAAGGAAAATATAGGAGTTATACCAGCAATAGCATATAGAGATTGTCACGAATCCCTCTCTGTCCATATAAGGACTGGAAAATAGGTTCTTTTCGGCCATCTTGTTTCTTCGAGACTGTGCAGCTGGCACAGCATCCTGTGCTGGCACAGCATCCTGTGAGATCATATGGAAGGAATTATCCGGGAGGGCAATAGCGGTGGAAGAACGGATTCTTGCTTTCTGAACTCTCATCTGAAAAGAGCAGAAAAAGGACGATGGACCTAGCTGAGCCCGAGTAGGATGCTGCATGAAAAATTTACCATCTGTAAATTTTGTAAATATATAAGTATAATAAATGTTGTCGTGTGCTTACGTGAAAGTGTGTTGAATAATACAATTGATAAAGCTCAAAGGAAATAACCCTCCAGTTATTTCAGGCGACAAGCAATAAGTAAACGACCAACTCGTGACAGTGATTAACTGCAGTTCCGTGCTTTTGCTGGGGTAACTTTTCTGTCTGTTTGCGTTTTATCCAGAAAAATGAAGTTTATATTTCTTCCGAAACTGTTTGAGACTAAGACTACTATATAGGGGAAAGAAGACTAAGAGTACGCAGTCGGGTAAGAGTCCGTAGGGATTTTTTTTTCCTGTTGGCAACAGTGCAAGCAAAAGCTAGTGTGATCATATCAACACGTGTGTTTTCAGCTCTCTCAGAAGACCGTCATTATTATTTTCATACTTGCTGTCTTTTATTTACCAGGAAAGATACGATTTCCTTATGTTAGAATGTAATTTGTCTGTTAAGAAATCTTAATTTTTTGTAAATAAAGGACTAATTCTGGCTTTCTAAGTAAATGTTATTATGAGGATTGTTCCCTTCCGAACAACGTGGCCACGTTTGAATTTAACTCTAGTGAATGCTGCTGCTATCTATGAACGATTTAGAGCAGCAATACTTCGGCGGCTAAGAGTACGCACAGACCAGATATACGAAATCTTATCCACTCTGTAATTTGAAGCAGTCATTATAATAAAACTTTGCATTTTATTTTATCATCATTAGAATCATAAAAAAAACCTTTGAGATTCGGAACAATATTTTATGAATTATGGGTTTAAATTTTATAATTTTTACTATTTTAAAATATTAAAGATTATCATTTCTTAATTTTAGAAATAACGATATTTGAATTAAGCGATTAATTGGACTGGCTGAAACATTTTGTCAAGCATGCTAAACCGTCTGCAGAAAACCCTATTCTGTTAAAAGCAGATAATCACACATCGCACTGTTCACTACCTGCTATTCTGTTTTGTCGAGAGAATCATATAACGTACCTTACTCTTCCACCGCATGCGAGTCATCTGTTACAGCCATTCGATAAATGTTTCTTTGCCCCTTTGAAAGCTAGATACTCATCTGAAGCTGAAAAGTGGCTCGTACAAAATCCAGGAAAAATAATTACCCTGTACGAAATTTCAGGGATTTCTCAAAAAGCTTATAGCGACACAGCCAGGGTTCAACTCGCAGAAAAAGCTTTCCGAGTTACAGGTATTGAGCCATACGACCCTGAAATTATAAGTGAGGAATGCTATTCTCCTTCGCTAGTAATTTCAGCACCTTTGAATAGCGATTGCACAGTTGCAGTTGCACCTGAAGAGAATGAAGAGAGAGAATTGGAAATCTCACCTTCCACTTCTCAGATAGAAGTCAGTATCCAGTCAATCGTGCCACTTCCTCGACACGAAAAACACGGATCTATAAGGAATAGAACATCTCAAAAGTCTGAGATTATGACTTCGTCTCCATTAAAAAATTTGTTGAGAAAAAAAGAAAAGGAAAAGGTAGAATTAGAGGAAGCATAGGCCAATCGAGATCTAACGAAAACTAAAAATGGGGACAATATTAAACAAGAAACATCAATCATGCTTAAAGCATTGAATATGAAACACTTTCCAACTTCAATGCAATTTTATTTAAACATGTCTAAAATGCAATACATTCCTCGGAAATATTTTGAAACTTATCAAATTACTACATTAATTTATTATATTTGAAAACTTAAAACTTCATAGAAAAAAATGAACTTCATTCAAATGACGGCATTGAAATATAAATTGCCTGGTTTAAACATCTCTAAAATGCAACACATTCCTCGGTACTAATTTTAGAATTATCATAATACTATGATAATTTATTATATATGAAAACTTCATAGAAAACAACTGAAATTCATTCAAATGACGTCATAGAAAAAATAACGCGCCTGACTCTCTCGATAAAAGCAGCATTTCATTCATAAACAATTTCCCATTCATTTCATTCATCACAATACTATAATAATTTATTTTATTTACAAATTAAAACCATTTGAGTTAAAGTAATTAAATTCTATACTTAAAACCTCATTGAAAAAAATCGTCCTTCTCTTTGTAAAATCAATGAATATTTCATTCATATCAGCTATGCAGGCTCCATGAGCTACATAATTTTGTGTTAAAGAAAAACAGCAATGAATCGTTGTAGAAATAATCAAATTTGGATGAGCATTTAAATTCAAATATATTGTATAATTGCGTTGTTTCAGTATGTAGATGCACAGAATTTAAGCAAAAATAAAGTGGTTTTAGGACGGATACAACACTCAATAGGAATTAAAAAGAACTTTAAAAATCACGATTTTGAGACAAGATGGATGCCATATATCATTTTGAAGTGGGTCACGTGATCTTTTCATACCATGGTCAAGTGATCGCTTAATATAAGAGGTTTAATTGTTATTTAAATTTTTATTTAAAAAACTGCTGAATATATTTCGCTGAATTTTTTTTATATATTTTATGGAACGATTTGAATATTGCCTAAAATTTTCGAAGCAATTTGTGAATTTTAAATCCGCTTAAAAAATGTTTGAAAAATTAGGTCCCATAGGGCTCAATGCATTTCATTTTTTCAACCCGGGTTCAATCCAAAACTAATTGGGTGATATTATTCATTTATATTCCCATAGGTCCTACATACCGTCTTACCAACATACTGAAATTTCATTTTGATTAAGTCATTTTTACGGCAGTTATCGTGCTAACAGACAGACAGACAGACAGAATGCATGAACAAAGTCATAAACACTTTTCAACTTTGTTGTAAAGTGTGAAAAAGGAAAAACCCTGAAAGCAAAGAAAAAACCCATTCTGAATTTTATCGAAAACCCAGTTCCCTCGACAAGCTCGACAAGCAAGGAGGAGACAATATGACCAACTCGCGAACAATCATATGATGAAGATTGGATCCAGTCTGGATTATGTAAGGAGTGGTGGCACGAGGAATGTTACAGTTACGAAGGCACTGGATCATTTATACTACTACTATCATGCTACTACTATCATACTACTACTGCTAAATTTTCAGGGTGCGTACTCTTTCCCGCCACGTCGGATAAGAGTACGTCATTAGAGAGTACTTCGTAAGAGTACGTCGTAATGTCATTTTTAACACTTTACAACGAAGTTCAAAAGTGTTTATGACTTTGTTCATTCTGTCTGTCTGTTTGTCTGTCTGTCTGCCTGTTAGCACGACAACTGCCGTAAAAATGACATAGTCAAAATGAAATTTTAGTATTTTGTTCAGGCAATCTGTAGGACCAAGGGAATATAAATGAATAATATCACCCAATTAGTTTTGGATTGAACCGTGGTTGAAAAAATGAAATACATCGAACCCTAAGGGACCTAATTTTTCAAACATTTTTTAAGCGGATTCAAAATTCTCAAATTACTTCGAAAATTTTAGGTAATATTCAAATTGTTCCATAAAATATATAAAAAAAATTCACCGAAATATATTCAGTAGTTTTAAAATAAAAATTAAAGTAATAATTACAGCTCTTATATGAAGCGATCACGTGACCGTGATATGAAAAGATCACGTGACCAACTTAAATGAAATATAGCATCCATCTTGTCTCAAAATCGTGATTTAAAGTTCTTTATATTCCATACTGAGGGTTGTATCCGTCCTAAAACCACTTTATTTTTGCTTACATTATGTGCATCTACATACTGACACAACGCAATTACAATATATTTGAGTTTAAATGATCGTCCAAATTTGATTATTTCCACAACGAAGCCTATTTTTAACTTATGTAAGATGTAAACAGCAAAATATGTAGAATGAGTTGTATTAGAATTACTGTATTTCTTTAACACAAAATCATTTAGCTCATGGAGTCTGCATAGCTGATATGAATAAAACATTCATTGATTTTACACCCAGAAAGACGATTTTCTTCGATGAAGTTTTAAGAATAGAATTTAATTACTTGTAACTCCATGGTATTAATTTTTAAATAAAATAAATAATTATAGTATTGGGATGAATGAAATGAATGGGAAATTGTTTATCAATGAAATGCTGCTTTTATAGAGTGAGCCAGGCGTGTTATTTTTTCTATGACGTCATTTGAATGAATTTCAGTTGTTTTCGATGAAGTTTTCAAATATAATAAATTATCGTAGTAGTATGATAATTCTAAAATTATTACCTAGGAATGTATCGCATTTTAGAAATGTTTAAACCAAGCAATTTATATTTCAATGCCGTCATTTGAATGGAGTTTATCTCTTTCGATGAAGGTTTAAGTTTTCAAATATAATAAATTAATGTAGTATTGTGATAAGTTTTAAAATATTACCGAGGAATCTATTGCATTTATGAGATGTTTAAATAAAATTGCATTGAAGTTGGAAAGTGTTTCATAATCAATGCCTTAAGCATGATTAATCTTTCTTGTTTTTTCTTTCATTCCGTAATACATTTTTTTATGAAATTACGATTTTCATTTTTTGTACCCTTCTTTCTATGTTAATAAACTATGATTCCGTATATTTTTGAAGCTCTATCTTTTCAACTCTCATTTTTATAATGAAAAATCCACTAGGTGCGTATTCTTACAATCCTTCCCCTTATTTTCTCATGCTTATTACTTAAATAATATTAGGCAGATGCAGTTTTGTTAGAGGTAACATTTAGTTTTGAAAATTTTTATTGCTGTAAGTTATTTCTAAATTTGCTTGAAAAAATTTTCCGATTTGGCAACTTTTCAATTAAGCCGATGTATTAGAGTGATTAAATATATTTGGTAGACAATAGAGTTGGACGGAATACGTGTAATGCAATTTTTGCTATTGCTTTCTGAGAAAAATCATTGTTTTTAATGTGTAGTGCAAGACCTTTGTTGGACACACTTGCATTCCTTACATGCAGACATGTATATCAATGTTTAACAGATATTACAGCTAAATATGTTTTGAAGTATTTTTTTCACAATCATATATTTCATTTTCGGAAGAATTTAGCATTTTTAGTAACATTTTTGAACGTTAAACTCAATTCTTAATTAAAGCAAAAGCAACAAGAATAAGGACTTTAATGTTGTATGGATTGTATCTTCTGGTTTGTATTAAGTAAATTTAACAATACCACTACACTCGTATAAATAATCGCTTAGAATGAATTTATACACCTTGAGAATTTCTCTAATAAAAAATAAAAGGGCCTTCGTTAACTTTTGCGGTTTAACGTAAATAATATCCCCATTTAACATTTTGAAACTTTAAAAGGACATAAATCATGCTAATATGACTTTACTTTTCCGAAACCATTTGCATGAAATATATTTAACTTTACTAAGCTATGCAACATTGAAGGTAAAACAGAAATGAATTTCAATAAATCTCTGAGACTTTCTTTCAAATTTTCTCCAAAAACCAGTAAGAAAAGAAATGTTCTTCCGTTACGATAAGAAAACGGGAATTCCATGTCTTTTTGAGAAATAATTTATTTGTCTTAATGTGAAAGAATGGAGTTGGTTGCTCTATTTTGATATCGAAAATTTTAGAATTTTATATATTTGTTATACCTTTATTTCTTTCTTTATTTAGGTATAATATATCTATATATCTATATCTATCTATATATATATGTATATATATATATATGTGTGTATATGTGTGTGTGTATGTATATATATATATATATACAGGATCGTCATAAAAAATGTCCCCGATGTATGAACCCCTAGCGACCTATCAGCTCAACCAATCGAAAGGAAATTTCAGATATTGTTATTTGAGGGTATGTGCTCGATATTGTGATAATTTCAAACAATAGAGCTCTTACGGTTGCGGTTACAGTGAAAAAATTTCGAAATTTTCGAATGGCAACACCCACTTTTGTCCTGCGCAAATTGATCAGAGCATTGAAAAACCATAAATGGCGTTGGATCGATACAGATATGCCGAAAATTGGCGGCGTAAAACATTTGCAAAGAAGAGAATTGTAAAGGGCCAATGACAACACAGAGAAGAGATGCATTGACGCACTTTACATAATTCATAGGGATAGACAGTAGAAGCACCAATCACAGAACACGATGTGCAATGCATTGCTTGTGGAAAATATTTAATAAGCAGTGAAGATTCTTTCTTCAATCAGGTGTTCGAACGAGCCAACAAGATGACACTTACAGGAAAACAGCGAGATGAATTGATAAACTGTTTTATCTGAACGGGGAAAATGCTGCCGAAGCAGTGCGAGTTTATCGACGAAATCATAAGCTAAGACGAGGCCCATGTTCCGTACGGACTGTACTTGATTTGGTAAAAACATTTGAAGAAACTAGATGTACATGTGATAGACCGCGATCCGGATGACCATTTTTTCCTTTTGAAGTTGTTGCGAAAGTGCATAATACCATTGCTGCAGATCCACTACGTACTGCAAGAAGTGTTTCCCGAAATTTGGATGTACCCGAAAACCGCAGTCCTCAAGCCTCTGAGCTCTGTTCAGCGGATGTTTCCTTATCGATTCCAGCGCGTCCAGATGTTGCAACCTGGAGACAAGCAACATAGTGTCGACTTTGCGAAGTTTTTCCTTATCAAATATGATGAAGATAGCAGGTGGCCGCTGCGGATATTATGGACGGATGAGGCACATTTAAACTTAACTGGAAACGTAAACTCCATAAAATTCGTTCACTGGACTGACGAAAATCCTCACGCTGTGGCACCAGTGACTTTACACGAAGTTAAAGTGACTGTGACGTGCAGCATCGCAAACACATTCGTTCTCGGTCCGTACTTCTGCGAAGAGATCACTTCCAATGATATGCAAACGTGCTCCATCACATGTCCTCGGTATAAAACAATGTTGCAGAATTGTAATTTCAGAATTGCAGCAGCGAAATGTCGTTAATGACATTGTATGAATGCAAGATGGTGCTCCTCCACACGTCGCTACATGTGTTTGACAAGTGCTGCAAAAGAACTTTGGTGATAGCGTCATCTCCCGTAACTTTACAGTTTCGTGAACACCGCGATCCCCCGACCTCACTCCGATGGATTTCTGGTTATGGGGTTATCTGAAATCTAAGGTGTACACATCAAATCCATGAGATTTGTCAGAATTGAAAGATGCCATAAAACATGAAGTTACACAGATTCCTTCTGCGATGTTACGCTCGTCATTGCTGTCAACATTGCTGTCAACATGCAATGCGTCATCGTCTGCGAAGGTGGGCACGTTGAAAATTTGTAATTCAAATAAAAGTTTTTTCCCTTTCCTCTGCTGTGTTGTCATTGGTCCTTAACAATGGTCTTCTTTGCAAATATTTCACGCCGCCAATTTTTGTCATACGTGTGTCGTTCCAACTCCATTTATTGTTTTTCAATGCGCTGATCAATTTACGTAGGAAAAAGTGGATGTTGCCATTCAAAAATTTCGAAATTTTTTCACTGTAACCGTAACCGTGAGAGCTCTACTGTTTGAAATCATCACAATCTCGAGAGCAAACCTTCAAATAACAATATCTGAAATTTCCTTTAGATTGGTTGAGCGATTGACCGCTGGGGATTCATATATATATATATATATATATATATATATATATATATATATAATAAGAAAAAATGATATTGAAAATGGATTAATACAATTAGAAGTTGTGTGTTCACGGGGTTGTAGAGAGGTCAAGGGGGATTGCGACACCTTTCCTGGGTTTTAAGCATGCTTTTAATCCCAGGAAGTACCCTGTACTTTAAGATTTAGATAGAGCAGCAAATGCGCCTTACTATTCCTTGGATTTTATATTTTATATTTCATTTTGATTGTACTTGAAGAATATATATATATATATATATATATATAATACTGCATACGATATCAACTAGATAAAAGTCGGATATTTGAATTCCTTTTCTGGAGGAGAGACAAAGGAGGTTCGAACAGACTATCAAGTCCCTCCTTAAGCTTCTTGGTAACCTAGAAGTCTAAATCTTTGACACGTATGGTATCGTCCACAAGACAGAATCTACCCGAAGCAAATTTTCAATTTTCTCTCCTGCGGCAAAGAAAATAGGAGAGTTTCGAAAAGTCATGACAAACCTTGCAGAAGACCCCAAGGCGAAGTCTAGGTGCGAATAATTCCACATTAATAGAATTGATCACGGGACAGAATCTAACTGAGTCAGATTTGCATTTTTTCTCCCTAAAGCTAACAAAATGTTTCAAATAGATAAAATGGGCTGAAAAATATTTTCAAACCCTCCAGAACTCAACCCGATCACAAAAAATTTTAAAACTTTGCAAACTTAATGTATCAACAAGAAGTGCTCCGCAAGTAGTGTGCCACTACTTGCTGATTATAGACACAATTTACACCAGACACGGAGTTGAGATAATTATTCGACAAGTTGTCACAACTATATTATCGGCGGTGTTACTGCAGAGGGTCAGCGAACACATAACCTGTAAAATCGTGGAAGCTTCAAGGGACTTTTCCTCCAGTTGCCGATGTTTAAGTTTCCAGATCAAGCACCAGACACAAATTTTAGCGACATAGAATTATTGCGAAAGAATTTTTTCAACTCCAGTTCTAATAAAAATAGATAAGCAGCCGTACTTGAAAGACCTTAACCAAGAACTTACTGCTGTGCCTAAGATTGAGCCGAATATAAAACTGTCATTAGAACAAGCACGGATATATTTTGAGTTACAGATTCGACTTAATATTTGTGTCTAGTTACAGACTATGAAAGTTCTTGTTAAATTAAAAAATAGTAGTTAACTGTGAAGTCAAATTTGTAAAGTAACAAGAAAGATCAATCATGCTTAAAGCATTGATTATGGAACACTTTCCAACGTCAATCCAATTTTATTTAAACATATCTAAAATGCAATACATTCCTCGGTAATATTTTAAAACTTATCACCATACTACATTAATTTATTATATTTGAAAACTTAAGCCTTCATCGAAAAAAATAAACTTCACTCAAACGACGGCATTGAAATATAAATTGCCTAGTTTAAACATCTCTAAAATGCGATGCATTCCTCGGTAATATTTTTAAACTTACCATAATACTAGGATAATTTATTATATTTGAAAACTTCATCGAAAACAACTGACATTCAGTCAAATGACGTCATAGAAAAAATAATACTCTATAACAGCAGCATTTCATTCGTAACATTTTCCCATTCATTTCATTAATCACAGTACTGAAATTATTTATTTTATTTAAAAATTTAAGACCATGGAGCTACAAGTAATTAAACTCTATGCTTAAAACTTCATCGAAAAAAATCGTCCTTCTCTCTGTAAAATCAATGAATATTTCATTCATAACAGCTATGCAGACTCCATGAACTAAATAATTTTGCGTTAAAGAAATACAGCAATTCTTATACAACTCATCCTACATATTTTGCTGTTTATATTTTACATAAGTGGAAAATAGGCTTCGTTGTAGAAATAATAAAATTTGGATGATCATTTAAACTCAAATATATTGTAGTTGCGTTGTTTCAGTATGTAGATGCACAGAATTTAAGCAAATATAAAGCGGTTTTAGGACGGATACAACACTCTATGAATTAAAAAGAACTTTAAAAATCACGATTTTGAGATAAGATGGATGCCGTATTTCATTTTGAAGTGGGTCAAGTGATCTTTTTATATCATGGTCACGTGATAGCTTCATATAAGAGGTGTAATTATTATTTTAATTTTAATTTTAAAAAACTACTGAATATATTTTGCTGAATTTTTTTATATATATTTTATGGAATAATTTAAATATTACCTAAAATTTTCGAAGCAATTTGTGAATTTTAAATCCGCTTAAAATTGTTTGAAAAATTAGGTCCCATAGGGTTCAATGTATTTCATTTTTTCAACCCGGGTTCAATCCAAAATTAATTGGGTGATATTATTCATTTATATTCCCATAGATCCTACAGACCGTATGAACAACATACTAAAATTTCATTTTAATTAAGTCATTTTTACGGCAGCTATCATGCTAACGGACAGACAGACAGACAGAATGAACAAAGTCATAAACACTTTTCAACTTTTTTGTGAAATGTTAATAAAAAGGGATTTTTTTGTATCTCATACATTCATTGTTTATTTTTATTGGAGGTTAGTCCCGAAATTCAAGGACAACTTTAGTGTTCCAAGAATGAGGAAAGATTGCGGAGCACAACACTAAAGAAAGCCAAAACAATGTCAAGTAACATTATTATATTCTATTAGTTCCACACATTGTTTACTAAATTAAAATTATTGGAAAAATATCGCAAATTAATATCTTAAGAGTGTTAATTTCCCTGTTTTTGAGAGATTTTAATACTAATAAAACACAATAAACAAACTATACATAATGAAACATAGTTTCTCAATTGCCTATGATAGTCATTTCAATGTATTCAAATGACGTGAAATTACCTCCCATGTCGCTATAAACATTTTCTGTGTTGCTACAAATATATCAGAAAAGTTATATCAAGTTTCTGAAAGGTAAACATATATTCAGAGAATCTGTCTCAAAACGTTAGTAATTAATCTCTCGTTTGTGAAGGAAAGTACAATAGCATATAATATTTTGATATATTGTTCATTTCACGCACTGAATGGTATTATGTTTAAAGTGTATAAATTAAAATTATTCATTTGCCAATGAATCGTGGAATTTAAAGTATTTCTGGGTAATCATTGTGTTGAGAAATTCTGTCAAATAATTTCGTGTAATTATGTAGGAGGGATTGTAATTAAAATATCCCTATTCAAAGCCTTCTGCAGAAATAGGAACTAATTTTAGTAGTAATTACATTTAAAATAGGCGAAAGAAAATTTTTCCTGTGAATTAACAAATTTCTAATTATTAAAGTTGTTACACGTCAACTTCAATAATGCATTAAATTAACATAATCAATTTAATTATCATTATACCATAGTTAATTTATGCACATTTTGTCTTCCAATTTGGTCCGTATATAAGCTTGTTTGCACAGTTAATTTTATATAGCCCCTGATGAAGGTGATACCCGAAAGCGCTCCGGCCTGTTTTAATATTTGTACTCCATAAAGGATGGTATTTATTAAATGACCTTTTAATCTACGATTTGTTGTCTTTAATTTGATGCATTAACAAATTCCTATTTACTGATAGAAACTACACAAATTAGGCTTTCGTGTTTTAATATCGTTGATAATCTATGGTATCATTGCCATTACCAACTACAATAAGCATAGGAAATTTATAAAAATCCCTTTTTTCTTTCCGGAAATATCACGCTATATGTAAATAAATAGAACACAACCTAAAATTCTGCTACTAGGGGTACTACAATCCCTTTTATTCTATCGGGCATGGCCACTTTACGACATATAGACTTAACATACACACTCTAGGACTTTTTCGTAACAATCTATTGGGTGCTTAAGCCTTTCCGAAACGGAGGTTTACGCCCCATAAATTCACAAATTGGCAATGACATCATCAGGTTGGAAAATCACGATGTCTACATGGGCATAACCTACGATTCCGGGCAAGACCCGAAGAAGCTATTTGAAAAACAGGGTTCAATTTGGACCGGCCCTAAGCCACCACAAAGAGTAAAGCCAATCAAACACAATTAAGGCGTGTTTCCCCGAAGCAAGTTAAAAATAAATTAAGGTTACGTAACGAAATTAAGAACAGCAGATTGAAAAGGATCTTCTAGATATGATAATGGCAGTAGATTGATCAAGGATCGTCAACCCGTGAGGACGATACAAAGTAAAGAGTGACGATATAGAAATCAACTCCAGAAGATGCTGTGTCCAACAAAATAGCTCCCACGTGTCAGCGCCTTAAGTCAAAACCAGTGATCTCTAGTGCAGTATAGATTCATACAAGGTATGTATGCCAGCTATATATATTGTGACAATCAGGTCGAGCGTAGATCTTTTTTGATATTTCAGTGAATATAGCGTGGTCTTACTTCTCCTCCGAGGTCTTTCTCATAAAAGATTAAATTAGCTGTCATTGTAAAAAGTAATATTTGTAAATGCATGTTTTAATAAATGAGTACTACCTAAATAAATATCGTAAATTAAAAAGATAAATATTGTAGTCAATGACCATTGATTTACTTTTCTGATCGGGTAAGTTGCATTTCACTTTAGAAATAAATTTGATGGGATTTTCTTAAAACACATGTAATGTATGCAATTATCACTATGCACAGAGAAAAGGTTACTTAAAAAATATATATATAATTATTTTTCCACAGAAGGGATTAGCAATATTCATATTTTCTTTAATTTTTTTTAATCTTTTAGAGTAGACCTGGGAGATTTATTATGGGAGGTTACAGCATTATTTAGCAAACATTTTTCCTTGAATCACGAATTTCTGGAAATTAGATGTTAGCAAAAAATCCGTCTGCATAAATCCATAAAATTCTAATAATTTTTGTTTTAGTGAATATTGCTGTAACCTTCCAGAATAAATCTAACATGTGTACTCTAAAAGATTTGGAAAGAAAGAAAAGGGAAAAAAATTAAATTTAAAGAAAATATGTATAATTCTAATATTTCGCGACTTTTACCTCCAACAATTTTTGTCTTACGATATTGCAAAAAAACTATTTACAACTAACAATTATTATTATTCTCGTGCAGTTAGCACGTTTCGTTACAAGAAATAATACGTTTTGAAATGGCTTCTTCTTCTTCAACCTAGACCGTCCGACTTACCCAAAGGTGTAACGTATCTGTTTGGACGCCCGTTATATTACCACATAATGTAGACCGGAACCCAGTGAGGGGGGGGGGGACCACAGGACCGTACCCGCCTTCCTCTACCACTAACCTCTCAAAAGGACTTGCGGTCCCACATATTTAGCGTACCTGTACACCTCGTGATCACGAGGAGAGTTTGGATAAAACCAATACTCGAACTTAAGTCGTCCGAGTCCCACTTCTAACCACTGGTCTGTCCCATCCTTTTGTAATAGTTTCGTGTTTCCAGGCTAACTAATTCAACAAATTGCACTGTTTTCATGCATATTAATATTATCTAAACAAATCCTTACTTTTGTTTGCCTTTCTGACCATTGGTCTATCTATCTGTTACTCTTTCCGACAAATTTCATGAAACTGATGACCCATTTGGTGATGACTTTTGAGAGATATTGCCAAGTCAACGATAATTCAATATCTGTTTCAATAATTCAATATAATTTCTTTTATATTTCCTGTTAATTTGAGGAAATTATTAATCTAATATTCCAGGAAAGTATTAATTTAATATTTGAGGGAATTATTAATATTTTAGGGAATTATTCATTTAATATTTTATGTAGTTATTAATTTAATATTTTAGAGAATTATTTATTTGATATCTTACACGCTATATTCTTATATATTCTAGCTATATTCTTCGTAAGTATTCTCCCTATATTCTTCTTTTATATTCTAGCTATTTTCTTATATATTCTCACTATATTTTTATATATTCTTCAAAATAGGCAAAGCCTAACTCTTTGTTAGACAGGCCCGTTTTGTTAAGGGTAGAGATGCAAAGTAATTTTGTTATTTTGTTTTACAAATCGGTGATGCAAAGTCCTTAGGAAAATCCGTTTGTATACCCACTATAAATTTTAAGCCCCGCGTCGTTGCGTTATGAAAGTGCACCTATAAGGAAGTCACCATGAGTATGAATGTTCTTGTAGCGAAAACTGACTCAGAGACCAACTGGATAGGGAAATAAGTCCAATTGAGCAGTGCTTAATTAGTACAAAACGATACTTGGTTGAAGACCCAGACCGACCGGCTCGTCAGCAAGGACATGAGCAACAAAAAAGACGATACTTGGTTAAAGAAGCTTATTAAAGAAACGTATCATCGGGGCCTGTTATTCTGCAACCCTTGAGATACTGAATGCTGTTCAAGATGAGGTTCTATCCCGCCTACAGATGTGCTTAGACGCTGCAGCTTCACATTTTGAATACTATGCACGTAGACCACTCGACATGTAAGTTGCAGCTGTATTGCAAACTTTGTGGTTAAGTCTGTATTTTTATTCTGATTTCACACGTTTAATATGGTGCTTTCATATGTCTGGTTATTTCTGTATGTGTTTCTGTTGAATTAAGTACCATTTTGTATTAATCAAGTAAAGTTCTTTCATTTTGTAATTATACTTTTTCGTTTATCTCTATTGATTTTGAATTAGTTTTTTTTTAGTTCCGCAATTCACCACTTGGGTACCTGCAAGCACGTTCTATCGCCTACACGAGGTCATTTTATATAGACACAAGTTATTTCCTTGGCGTTACGATACTTGGTTTAAAGGTTACAGGGGGGGGGGGGCAGTATACGAAATTTCCTTAGACTGCTGTATAGTAATTAAGCTTTGTTGGATGTCGCATAGTAATTAATAAAATTAACGGAAGAAAGGTGGGGTTTAGTGCCTGTAATGCATATATGATACTTTTAACTTTAAAATGCAATTTAAGTTTCATTATTGGGTGTAGTTATAGACTTAACTAATATCATGGCTTTCTCAGCATGATATCCATATAATAATTTCAAATCCTTATATATATATAACATGAAACGAGAGGTATTTAGTATCTGTTTAGTGTCTGTTTTATTTATAAAGGAATTATTCTTAAGCCATTCATTGAAAGGATGAATTTTGTTTCTATTTTTACATGTGCTCTCCATGCAACTTTCAATAAGGGTTATACAACTTTATACAACTTCATACAACTTTAAATAAATATATATATATATATATATACATCATATATATAAAGATATATATATATATATATATATATATATATAAAGTGCGAGTACTGCCAGCAAACGAATTTGAGGGAACGAATTATATACATAACTTTAAGCACTTCGTTATATTCCTTTATCAAATGAATGGAATCTAACATCTATTCATTTGATAAAGGAATTACGAATGTACTCTCTGTGTCAAAGTAAACAATTATCTACGCAATCATGGTTATCTTAGAAAAGCCGTATCAGACATCTGAAGTGTAAACAATTATTCAGATAATTTCAGGCATAATGACTCTAATGAACGAGTCTGGTAATGTATGAGAGAATAGAATGACATTTGGTATTTTGATAAATTATCGGCTTGAAATTCGAAATGTCACGAATGTGCATTGTGTTTCGCATGTCTAAATTAATAATCTTCATTTGTGAGTTCATTTAGAAATTTAGAGGATTTATTCTTAATCTCTTTGACGAGTTGCGTGAAATGTGAAACTACTTACATAAGCTGATATCAGAATAACATGCTATTTAAAATACTTCAATGGGGACAGCATAAAATGAATATTTAAAAGTAGAACCATTGAAAAAGAAGTGTATTTTTGATGGGATAAATTGAATGTTACAAAATTTATAACAAATCACAATTTTCCCATCGTTTGCGTGAAATTGACAAACTGCTAACTTACTAACGGAATATTCAAACTTTTAGCGTTTAGCCTGTTAAATAATAATGGATTCTAATTCTTCTTCGATCCAGACCGTCCGACCTACTTGAAGTTGTAAGGTATACGTTCATACAACCGAGAAGTGCCACCCAATTTAGACCGTATCCCAGTGTGAGAGGTATCCACAGTACCGCACTGTCCTTCTCCTACCACCAACTTCTTAGAAGGACTGAAAGACTGACAACATGCGTGTACTCCACGTAAATAGGGGATAGTTTGGGCAGATCCAGAAATCGAACTCGGGTACAATCCCCGCGCTCTAACCGCTGGGCCATCCCAAAGTATTAAATTGAAAACCGCTCTATGTATATTTCTTAATATTTTCCCTTTCATAGCAAAAACTAGAAGCTCCCTACGCTCGCCCAAACTAAATGATCTTAATAACTTCTAATCAAGAGTCTAAGCCCGGCTAGCCCATCAATGTGTCCATGTTTGCCTATTTAAATAGATTCGAATAGAAATGATTTCAGAATTGTATATTCTGCAGTCTGTTAGCAACGCAACAGGCTTTTTTATTTCATTATAGATATAAACTCACTGCCAGTAACTTTTCCAATGCATAATCTTGTAATATTGGACCTTTCCGTGTTTGATTTCTTATAGCAGTGGTTCAGCTTAAATATTAAGTTCTGGATTTTGCATATTGATGCACATCTTATAGTGCACAAATATAACCTCAAAAATATAGGAAAAATATCGTCTGATATTTTTATAATACACAAGTCTATCATTAAAAATCTCATATTTATCAATCAAAGAGCATGGAGTTTTCAAAGCGTGAATTTTGCATTTTAGAGCAATATTTTTCTGGCCATCCTTATCAAAGTGTCATTAAAGTGATTCAGAAGGGTTCATTGCGGAGTTTAAGCAACGTAGTCTTTATTTCAGACAGTTTTTCCTGATTTAAAATTTAAAGCCTGCATGTACTCGCTTTGGCTGCAACAAATCCAATGTCTCAAAAACGCTTTAGTAATGTCGTAATTGCAGACTTTTTACTTATCAGTTTTAGAAAATGGTTTCAGTAACTCTTCAATCACACTCAAATAAGAATGGCTAGAGGAATATTCATTTAAATAAACATTCTTTCACACTGGAAACGCTCCATGTTCTTTGATTGATGAAAAAGAGGTCTGTAATTATCATCTGGAAGATTAGAAAGAGCAGGCGATATTTTTGAGGGTGCAACTTAACTGGAAAAAATATACTATTTCAATTTCGAGGTGCATTTTATGATTTAAAATTGATTAGATCGATTTTTCGAACAACTTATATTTTATCTCAGTAATTTAACATATTAAGCACAATTGTCAAGAATAATAACTAAACATTGACCCTGGTATTAAATTAACTACAGGAAGTTTATTAAAATATTATACTGAAGAACCTTCAATTTGTGATAACAACATGAACGTAAGCTAAGTAATAAATCTTTAATTACATTTTATTCCACGCGTAATGTACAAATAAAGACGTGTTACATTTCCAGAAATATAAGTTATCGTTTTGATAGACATGCTTAACATGCATGTGTGATTAATCTTTATTATTTAACGTGGCTATATGCATTCCGTACTTAAAAGTTGTAATGCCATGCCATGCATATATTATCCTTATTAATGTTCGTAATTGGGTTACAAAGGTTAATATGTTTATATCTGAGAGCATTAATACTTACAGAGTTTTGTCTGGTATAAATATCATTATCTATATTATACAGCAAAATAACCCTGACTAACTGACAATGAGATGAATTACTCAGACCAAATGTTGAAAGTAGAAAGTTGAAACTTTGCATACACGTTGGGATTAACCATTAAATTAAAAAAAATTTTGAATTTGAGAAAATTTGTTTAAAAACATTTTAAATCTCGGAATTTTCTTTTCGAACATTATTCAAGCTATAAATCGAGTAAGACTAAACACAAAATATTCACTTTTGCATCATCATGAGCAGAACTACGTTTATTAAATAAATTATATAGGTCTGAAATCAAGCATTCTATTTTAATTTATCGTAATAGAAAACGATTTTTTATATTTTACTTTTAAAATACCAATTTAAAATACCAATGTTTTTAAAATACCGTATTCAAACTATTGAAAATATTTTTAATGGATGATTTTTAGATTAAAATGTCTAAAAACGTTGAAAATAAAGCAACATGCAGTGATCGGAGAACAAATATTATTCTACATATAATAATTTTCTGTATTATCAAAACTATAAAATACTGCTATATTATATGTGTGAGGTCAGTTTCGTATTTGTTTGTTTAAGCATGAGCTCTTTTAATCTTAATAGGCAGTTGCTGTTAATGTTGTTGTTGAGACCCAGACCTTCCGACCTACCAGAAAGGTATAAGGTAAGTGTTTGGACGGCCGGGAAGTGCCATCCAATTTAGACCGGAACCCAGTGGGGGAGGCATCCACAGGGACCGCACCCACCCTTAATAGGCAGTAGTATATTATCTTTATATTGATACACACTCCGTCCAAGCTAAAAAAAAGGACTCCTAACTTTTAAAAACATTTGTTGTGGCAAAATTCCCATACCCCCATCAAGGTATTATAGAGACTTTTATTCTGTATTGCTACTTACTACATATATCAGGCTCTGTAATATAAATTAATTGTTACACTTTCAGAATAAAATTACTCGCATTGCCTCACAAGTGTAATTACTGTCGTTAATTCAGAAGATTAAGGGGGGGGGTGTAGCTGAAATTCCCTATGATGTAACTTTAGCACCTCTGTTTAAGACGCTGTAAGTTAAAGATATAAAGAACTTTAAACCCTCGGAGATGTAAGGTATCAAAAAGAGGTTGACTCAGCAATGCCGGACTTGGAGAAGTACGTAGATAGCAAAGATATATTATCTGAGCAATGTCTTACCCGGACAAGTCGGTGGAGATCAGAAATATGTTGTCTCAGCGATGTCTCACTCGGACAAGTCGGTAGAGATCAAATAAATGTTGTCTCACCGATGTCTGAATTGGAGAAGTCGTTAGATATCAAAAATATATTGTCTCAGCTATACCTTACAATCACAAGTCGGTAGAGATAAAAAAAATATATTGTGTCAGCGATCTCTCTCTCGGAAAATCGAGAAAGATATCAAACACGTAAGTAAAATGTTCTGAGCTTTGAAAATGTCTTTTAATTTTATAAAATCACATATATTTGTGAAAATCTATAAAATGATGTAAATGTAAATAAAATGAAAATTAAAATGAAGAACATTTAAATATTTCATGTATAGTTTTATCTTATTGTGATAAATTATCTATTTTAAGGAAATATGTGATTAATAATTTTGCAGTTTAGTATAATCAGGCTTAAATTGTTTGAAAATAAGGTATTAATAGTACCCAAAGTAGTCCTTACTTTAAAATTTCAGAATTCAACTTTCTGTTCAGAATCTTAATTGGAAGGTCGTAGTAACATCATCCTCTTCAGTATGAAATGGCATTTTTCTGTAATATCCAAACAGCCTCTCTTAGAATTACTTTGTTTCATTAATTTCGTTTCTTATATTCTTTCCTGTAATCTAGGTAAGACATATCAGCATTCAGTGCATCCAGATATTAAAAAAAAATCAAATTTCATTCTCGAAATTTTGGCAGACACTAAATCTATTTAAATAATGAGTCCAAATTAAGATAAAAATGAAGAAGTTTAAAATATCTCTTGTACAATTTTATCTTATTCGGAAGAATTATCTATATTAAGAAAACATGTCTTTAATAATTTTACAGTTAAGTGTAAACATACTTGAATTCTTCAGAGATAAGGTTCTAACTATATCTAAAGCCTTTGCTTAAAATTGACTTCATCTTTCTGTTTAGAATTTTAGCTGAATGGCAGTAGTAACATCAAACTTCAATGAATGAAATGCAATTTTTCTGTAAAATCCGAAAAGCCTCTCTTAGAATTCCTTTGCTCCATTAAATTCGTTTCTCATATTCCTTCCTTTAATGACAACATTCAGTGTATCTCTGTATTAAAAAAATACCGAATTTCTTTTTCGCTATTTATGGCAGAAACTGAAAATATTAAAATGAAGAGTCAAAATGGGAATTTTTTGCGTTTGTCATATTACATATTCATAAAAATTAAATAAAATTATATTTGTATTTTAATGCACCATATTCACAAATCGTCCTTGAGACGTGCTGTCGTTTGCTCCTTTTTGGAAGAATTATTATAAAATTTCAAAAAGAGAGAAAGACTCTAAATAATAAATATTCATCACAAATTTAGAATACAGTTTTTTTTACATTATATATAATTCCATACAAGTAACGGGTGTACAGCTACTGTTGAATAAAAGAGAAATCACTTAAATTAAAGCGTACAACGTCCCTGTCGCAACGGTACATCTCCCTGAAATAATCTGCTCTAAAAAATATGTCCTGAGCTCTCCCGTAAGATGGAAAATCTCGCTTTCTTTTCGGAAGTCTTTCTTTTCAGCTTAATTGCCCTGGACAGCCCAGTGGTTAAAGCACGGTGATTTCACTCGGAATACCCAAATACAATTTCCTTCTTTGACCAAACTGCCCCCATATTCATGCAGATTATAGAAACGTTACATAGTATGTGGGCCTTTCGAGAGATTAGTGGTAGGGTAGAGAGGGTACTTTCCCTGTGGATGAGACCTCCACTGAATTTCGTTCAAAATTGGCTGGTACTGTGACAGCCGTCCAAACAGGTACCATACATTTTCGGATAGTTCTGAAGGTCTGAGTCTAATGTAAGAAAGATAGTTTACAAGAGAGTTATGAAATAAAGGATATAACGACTTGTTTAACAACTTAAATTATATTTTTCCGGATGTCACGTTGTGCTTCCAGATATCACGTTGGATTGGACAAGAAAGGCACTTTGATCGAGAGCTAGAATACATTCAGAAACTTACAAGTATATATACACTAACATTTTTATACATATTCGGTTTTCAAACCCGGATCTTATGGATCTAAAAAACAAAGTGTGAATATTTGGGTCAAATGCGGAATTTATAGGTAAAAGCCTCTTTTTTGTGAGTATAATATATGTGTTTGTGGATTTGAAAAATATTTTGTTTCTTGATTCAGTAAACTTCGTGCTTGATAAAAGAGAACAACTGACTTTCTTATCAGCAAAACGAAATTCAATGACAAATTTTAGTGTGTATTAGCGTTTTTTCCTTATTTCGTAATAAGTTTTTAAAACAAGTATGTAATGTGCAAAATCGGAAATAATCAAAGTCTGTTCGATTTGTTAAATGAACTACCGGAAAAAATAGTTTTGCAGATCGAGAAGAAAGACTGAATTGTTCGTCATATAATCAGCCAGGATCACAAAGTTATCTTTAATGTATTTTTGATGGTCAGGCGATCATATATTATGAGACTCATATCTTTTATTTAACGATCAAACTAGGATAATATAATTTTCTATAAAATGCTGATACCTATATTTTTATGCAGCATTTTCGAAACACAATGTTTGGTTTTCTTTTTACATTTCAGATATTGTATATTGCATTTCCTATAATTTCAGACTATTGTCCAAGTGTATTGTCCAATGTTCGTCAAGAAAATATACAATTTCTATGAAATATTTAATCTGTATATTGCATTTTGATGAAGGAAAGAAATCTAATGTTGGCAGCATGTGAATTTTTTTATAAAATTTTATTTACTTATACGTTTTCCCTTTCTTTCATTATTTACATTCATTAAAATGGGTTCCTTTACACAATATAAAAATTCTGATGTGAGCAGAACATGACTTTATCCACATAACGCTCTGACTTTATTTTTTCGGTGCAGTGCTTGCGCTCGAACAATACTCGGGAACCGCAATTTAGAGCTCTTCAGAATACAGTATAAAGTGATGCTAGAGAGTACGCAAAACAGCATTCAAAAAAATTATGATATCTTATTTTTATCGTACTAAAATTTATTGTCATGATAAGTAGTAAAATTATCTGTACGAGCTCCCGAAATGCTACATAAAAAGTTCCCTAAAAAATGTTTATCCAACTCATAATTTTTTATATAATTTTGCACTCCACTATAAAAAGAATAATCATCGGTCACTGAACTTTTATGTCGAGTACCGTCATTTGCACTCCTGCCTTAAACATTTACATTTTAATTTGTGATTAATCCCTCACCAAATTTATTTAAACATATCTCTGGGACTTTTTATGATAAGATGCTGAAATTTTGTACATCATCTTATTAGTGCATGGAGCATATTTTACGCATTGGAATGTTTTTGTACGGGGGCTGTTTAAAAAATTAAATTATGTATTTCTTAAAATTTATTCCCCTGAAAATTTTTATCGATTTCATAAAATTCTGAACATTTATTTACACAACTTTATAATTTATTATATATGTATAAGATCAGTATTTAAAGAATAAAAGCCGAGGTCAATGTTTTTGGGAAACCCTGTATATATAAATGCAAAAATAATGCAATAATACTTCGACAGACGATAATTAGCTGAATATTTTAGAAATGAACCTGGAATTTTCATGAACGCCTGCAATTGAGGTTTTTCTGACAATTGGCCGAAATTAACAACAAAGTAGCTGAAAAAAATGAGCAAAGGCTGCAAACAGTGAACGGAGACAATATTTGCCATAAATAATGATGTACGTGGTTGTGAGAAATGAAACTTGGCAAAAAGGTCGTAGAGGTAGAATTCTATCTTTATGAAGCAAAATGATACAAATTCCGTACCCTATAACTGGACCCTATAACTTGACCCTATAACTAAAAAACCCTATAACTTGAAAGTCTATAAATAAAATCATGTGAAACTTTAATAGGAAATGGTAGAATTAGTGCCAATATGAAATTCACACAGAAAAGGTATTTCAATTTTCATATTATTCCTTGATCATTTTAGCATCTGAATAAATAGTGATTTGGAATACAACAATCTACTAAAAGCCCGATAATTATTGCAAAAAACACTATTTCAATAACCCAAGAAAACTTCAAAGGATAACAATGAGGGGTGGACAAATGTGGGCGTGTCCCAATACACAATTGTTACATATCCCAGCTATTTGCAATTGGATCTTGAAGATGTTATCTATATAATGATAGATTTCTATAATTGTTCATGATTATCAGGATATTCAAGTTGTTTAATTTCTTACAGGTGACAGAGCTACCACTATCCTTGCTGGGTACCCATGGAAAAGAAAATTACAAATAACTTTACAATTATTAGAGTGGATATAAAAATATTGTTTATAAATTTATCAATTGCATTACAAAAAGAAACAAGATATTATTCAATAAGAATTATCTACGCTCTTTCTTTTCTTAATATCTAAGTACATATGAGTATTTAGTTATTTTACTATAAAGTAAGAGGAACTTTACTTCTCATTACGAACAGTTGATTCCCCGGAAGCTTTCACTAACATGCTTGCAAATGTTTTACAGTGGGAAAAAAACCTAACGGCATCGAAAACAACTACATTAAAAATTAGTGCAATTACCTTTTTCGGAGGTTTTCAGTCAATTTAGATTAAAATTTGAAAGAAAATATCCAATAATTTCTAACTTTGTTAAACTCTTTTGCAAAACTGTGAAAATTTTAGTGTGAATTTTGTGAAAATCTAACTTTGTTAAACCCTCCAACTTGTCATAAATGTTGGTGAATTAATAATTAAAAAAGTTTTTCTTGAAGATATTTGTATTTGTTTGTTTATAATTAATAGTATTCATAGATAAGCGAACACAACTGTAAGCAGCGGTTATTGAAGCCTAAACTCTTGGATCATATCAAGGAGAGAGCTTCTACACTGTTGTTGAGACCCAGACCATCCGACCTACCAGAAAGGTGTAAGGTAACTGTTTGAACAAAGTGCCACCCAATTCAGACTGGAACCCAGTTGGGGAAGCATCCACAGGGACCGTATCCTCCTTCCCCTGCCACCAACCTCTCGGAAGGACTTACGGACCCACATGTTTAACGTGATCGTACTCCGCATGAACATGGCGGCAGTTTTGGCAGCGTGCAAATCCAGCGCACAAACCACAGGGCTACCATGTTCGAAAGGTGTCAACAGGACGCGGTGTTCCCAGGTGGTAACCTACCCAAATACTAACCGCGCTCGATGCTGCTTGACTTCGGCAATCTAACGAGAACCGGTGTTATCAGCACGGTAAGGCAGTTGGCTCCAGATTCTACACTGTTGAGACCCAGACCGTCCGACCTACCAGAAAGGTGTAAGGTAACCGTTTGGACGGCCGGAGATTCTACACTGTGAAAGATTTGCAAACATATTACTGAAAATTTCAGGGGTATCAGCTGCCAGTAACGGGGAGTTAATTCCTGATATCTGTTATTATATATATATATATATATATTATCACACACGCACACACACACACACACAGATATATATATATATATATATATATATATATATATATATATATATATATATAAAGAATGTTTGACAGACGATAATTAGCTGAATATTTCAGAAATGAAGCTGGAATTTTCATGAACGCCTGTGATTGAGGCTTTTCTGATTGATTGTGGATATTATCAACAAAGAAGCTGGAAAAAATGAGCAAATGCTACAAAACGTTCTACAGTGAACAGAGACAATCTTCGCTATATCTAATGATGGATGTGGACGTATTTGTCAGACATAAAACGCGGCAAAAATATTGTAGAGGTAGTATGCTATCATTATGAAGCGAAATGATACAAATTCTGTACCAGGAAAAAAAAAAGATGATAAAACCAAAAATCGTTTCATGGTGTATAATGGAACAATCACGAAAAATTTTGTCTTCCACGTGAATGACGACGGATTTGGGCGCCTCAGTAGAGAGTATTACTTCCTCGATGTTCCGTAGCATCACTAATTCATATTCAGCGATAATAAAAGCGGATCGTTCCATGGAAATCTGAAAGTCAAGTATTTACCATTCTTATTTCACATCCGGCGTTAACAAATATTTAAATCCAATTCTCACGAACTTACAGAATCTCTCTCATCGAATAAAAAAAATTAAACAATAAATATAGATTAACATAATTTAAATTCAAAATGCTTTTAAAACTTTAAAGAATAATAAGTTATGAAATATTTCAATATAAAAATGAATCCAAATACTGTGAATAGCATATGTTAAGCTATTTCTCGTAGAAAAAATACTAGAACAAGAAGAAACGTACACTTTCCGACAAAATGTAAATCTTCAATCTCGTGAAAATTAAATGTAAGCCTTGATTAAACCATTAAAAATGTGATTAAATGCCAAATTTGGCAACTGGTCTTCTTCCATGTAAAAGTCGAAGTTCGAGTGCAAGCGTCATCTTTTGGTGTAGACACTTGTGGAATCATTCTGCGGTGGATCCACAGTTATGCGATCTACAAAGTTCATTTTGCTGTGGCCTTATTTGGCACAGCCTTCTTGATTTCGTGGAATTATATAGGTATCTGATTTCACTAGACGAAATAATTACTTATAGAATAATCACTTGTAAAATATTACCGGTACATATCAACGGTACACAAAAATATTTTACATTTGATTTTTTTTAAATCTTATAATCTGTGAGAGGACGGAATAACGTTATCCGTTTTGAGTTTAACTGAGGTCTGTCCAAATGGCTTCAGTCGCAAAAAGTTACCTATGACTTGTAGGTCTATAAAAAAAATCAAGTGAAACTTTAATATGAAATGGTAGAATTGGTGCAAATAAGAAATTGCCACAGAAAAGTTATTTCATTTTTCATATCCCCCATTGATCATTTTAGTATCTGCGTAAATAGTGATTTGGAATAAAACTGTCTGATAATAGATGTAGCCGCATCTTTCATAATTATTACAAATAACACTATTTCAATGATCCATGAAAACTTCAAAGGATAGCAATGGGCGTGGAAAAATATAGGAGCGGCCATATACACAATTCTTACATCTTCCGGCTATTTAGAATTGGAACTTGAAGATGCTATCTAAAAAATGATAGTTCTCTATAGTTGTGCCTAATTGTCAGGATATCCAATTTGTTTAATTTCCTACAGGTTACCAGTATTCTTGCCTGAGTAGCACTGCAAAAGAAGTGATGTACAAATAACTTTATAGATATTAGAGAGAATATAAAAAAATGGTTTATAAATTTATCAATTATATCCAAAATAATAAGAGACTTATGAGTATTTACTTATTTTACTTTAAATTTGTATGCATGTAACAGGAAAATATTATCATTCTATTTGCTAATATGCATGTCAGAATAAATTTTAATTGTGTTCTTAAAATATTTCAAACTAACAGTTTAACTTTAGTTTTATGGACTGCATTTGAAACAAACATATTTTAATATATAAAGGCATATGAAATATTTTAGTTTTAAAATATATAACATGCATAAAAAGATTATATTAAATCACAGAAGTCTTTTTATTAGTCTAAAAAGCTTCCTGAACCAGATAATCACAAAATTTAGATCATCTGCTTTATTTCATTAGACGTCCTCTACACAGCAAATAAGCGTTGGCTGCACTGGAAGGATATCCCAGGTAACAGTGTTTGCTGTGCATAGCAGACAAACCATGCTAATGGGGATTTGTTACAACGTATCCTCTGGAATGGTACTCTGAAATGGTACAGCTCAGGATACAAGAATGAGTCCAAATATCTAGATAACTAACACGTTCATTCAGAAGTACAAAGCAAGCAAGAACAATATAAAGTAAAACAGCACTTAAATGCTCCACTAATTTCACAAAACAGCCGATACTATTCTCAAAACATTGAGAAATATCCTTGTTCAATGTAGCTTCTAGAAATCTCTCATATCTCGTAAAATGTTCGTTATTTCAAGGTATTTCTTGAACCTTTGAAAAGTCGTCAAATATCCCCAAATTGGCGATAAATCGCAAGATTTTAAAAGTCTACCTAAGTACTTCACCATATAGCAACCCTAGATTCACGTTATGGAAAAAGTTGCATGTATGGGTGTTCGCCGTCTAATTTTCAAAGAAGACTCCAGTGAGAAAGAACATTTTACACGTTCGTGATAATATTTTGCTATACATAAATTTACATATTACTGTAGTTAACGTTGTTACTGTAGTTAACGTTGTTATTCGTTGTTATTGAGTTTTAATCAAAACAGATCCGATCCAGGGGTTCCGTTTGCTTCACAATTCTAAAATTTTATTTCAGTGAGTTAAGTTTATAATATGTACTTAGTTTCATCTTACTAGATAGTGACATATATATTTGATAGGGTTCCTTTCGTTTATTAATAAATTTAAATTATACGAATTTCACGTATGAATATATGTATCTGCACATACATGCAAGTAGGCATGTATATACGTATTCATAAGTAAATATATATATAATATATACTATATATTTTTATCGAGTGTTCGCCGGCATATTTTAAAGTATGTGAGTACTTACTCGTGATATAAGTGTGCGAGGCCCCTGGACTACAAAATCCAATGTTTTTGGCATTGAATTAGCATCACACACATTTAAATTTGGCGCGTTTTGCAACTGATTACAGAATGACTTACTAATACGCAAGGGTAAAACAGCCTACTCATGTGTGCATCAAAAATGCATTTGACATCTAATAATTTCCTATGAAATAATTGACTATTGGTGAATTCTTTGGCATCAAAATATAAAACTATTGCAAAAGTAACTTTTTCCATGAATGGAACGAATTAGATTCTCGAAAATGTTAACAAATTTGTTGCAAAATATTGCATGGGGGAAAGTCAGCATACTGGACTATAATTAAAACTTTTCTTTAATTTTATGTAATTTTTTTTATGAATTTAATTTAAGACGTCCTATCACAAGAACGGTTCATGATGAACGGCTATCAATGTTTTGAAGATTTAGCCATTCGCTTCCTAATGACAAAAATGCGTTATAAATAATTATGTATGGAAGAGCATCGAAAGATTTTTTAATTTATTTTTCACAAATTCATTTGAAAATCATGCAATACCTCGAGAACAGTTCATGTTAGCGTTCTAATGTTTACCTTGCAAAAGAAAAATACGTATTAAATAATTATGTACTTAGTTTTATTGACGGACTTGGTTTTTTAATGAAATTTTCAATATTCATTCGAAAATTAGGGGTTTCCGAACTTTCGATTGTCTTTAAAATCATCAAAATTTCAGTTGTCCCCAATTGTAATAATTGTACCAAAATTTGAAACGCTTTATTCGTTCTTAGATATAGCGTTCACTGATTCATGGATACATACACACTAACATGACCGCAAGCACACACGGATTCACACACTAGCATACATACACACACGGAGACTAACATATATACATGCATGAAAAAACCACTGCGAAAATGCTTTATTCCAGTTCAGGGACGACTAAATTTTACTATTCCGTCAAACCCTCTACTCAAATTCGCAATATATTCAATAGACATTACTTTCTATATACATCGTATAAAGTAATCACTTATTTAAAATTGCATCAAATTTATATATTTTTTCAACATTATATCTAAGGCACTAAAGATTAGTTGAGACCATTATGAAACCCATATTTGCTTTAATTGCGAAATACTGGAACTTAATTAACAAGTTAACTCTGAAAAGAGTAATAAATAAATTTAGGAAATGGGTCTGATCGTTGTGTTCGAATATCATCCCGTTTTGGCAAGTTAGTTGATAGCCACACCTCCATTGCATGGATATTATTTCTGGTGATTCTGTTCGTTGAGTCCTCTCGATAAGTTCGTACAGCAAAACTAAAGCTCTTGAGTAAACCTACACTGAGCTAGATGTTCTTAAGCATGAGTTCGCTCACGTAGACAGTTCAGATATGCCATTTTCAGCAATAAGTTAAGTTATTTTAACAGTCAGTTAAGTTATGCCATTTTTAGCAGTTAGTTAAGTTATGCCATTTTAGCAGTCAGTAAAGTTGTGTCACTTTTGGCAGTAAGGTAAGTTATGTCATTGTTAGCAGTCAGTTAAGTTATTCCATGTTTTGCAGTCATGAAGTTATGTACTTTTTAGTATTCAGTTAAGTTGCACCATTAAATCGTTGGGCAATTGCAATTTGGAGGTTTCATAAGCTCCTCCTGTACTTTGTCGGATAAGACTACCACATTCTTGTAGTTATCTCGACTACCGGGTTGCGTAAGATCACGTAGTTCTGCCTGGAGGGAACTTGTAGTCTATAACGAAGAAACAGTTGACCATCTGGATGACCATCTAAATAAAATTATTCTTTTATAAAATCACTTATGGAGTAGCCTAGTGAACCGTGGTGAAATGTCTAGAGAATTTAGGGAGACATTGTTTTCCCCAACAACTCGTTAATAAGCAACTTTCATTATACATTGGAGGACATATGTTATAGTACACTTATTAAGTTTCGTGGATGAATAAAGAAAAAGTAACATGCTTTTTCGACACTAACCCCACAGATTTCCTTCCCGCTTTGTTGCAGCGGGCGACACCATTGTTTTTTGCCGATTTTATTATTCTTTGCCAGCAATGTGACTTTCAGCACACATTTTCATTTTTTTTTCCATTTACATATTTTGAACAATGAAAAATCTGGAATCACCGGATTGTGAAAAAAATGCCTGATACGCCCTGAACAACAGCGATATGCCTTTCCAAAGCAAATAATTTTTATTTTCCAGTCTCATGCAATGCACAAAATCGTATGTTTTCATTGAACTATAATGGTCAAATGAACGGTCAAGTGAACGGTCAAATTAATATAGGGCTTGACGTTTTTAAACGGGAACTTATTCATTTTATTTTAATTCTAAAAACTTCAATTATTCAAAAAACCTTTCAGATTTATAATAACAAATTAAGAAAGTATTATCACATTTTTCAATACTGTGTAAATTTAATGCTCATGACAGAAATGTTTTCCGTCAGCATTAAATTTCCCTCAAAAAATAATTTTCCAGATTTAAAGGAGGAAATATCACTTTGAGAGTTGCATAAACATTAAAACCATTCCAAAATATTTCAAGTAGAGTTAACTTTTGACCAAAGTGAACTTTCTGACCTAATGCACAATTTGTTCATCGGTAGAAAGAAATTCGTCGGGATATCTATCGATAATCTGCATTACAGACATTATTATTTTTCGGAGTCTTGGTGCCAGACGATTGTTTACTGTCTAAGTGAATCAATACGCTTTATTCCATGAACATATGACAGTATTGGATCTAATGTTTTTAGTGTAAAATTACAGTTCACATACAAAATAAGTTTTTTAACTTCTAAGCATATGATAGTTCATCATATATACACGAATGCTCTAAATGAAATAATAGATACCGGTATGGTGCAATAGTAACTGATTTCCATTGCTCGAAATCTCAATCCATTACCAACCATCTCAGTAAATGACAAATAGGCAAGGGAATCGTCAAAACAAGATATTTTGAAATTTCCCAGCATATCGTGAATATATGTATATATATATATATATATATATATATATATAAATCGTCGAAACAAGATACTTTACAATTTTCTACCACATATATATATAAATATATATATATATGTAGGTATGTATGTATATATATATACATACATACATACATATATATACATACATATATATATATATGTATATATATATATATGTATATATATATATATGTATATATATATATATATATATATATATAAATATATATATATTACTTAAAATAGAATGTTACCACGGAAAATTCGTAAACAACTTAAGAGAATACAAAATAACCAATATACAATACGTGCATAATGCAGCAGACAAGTACATGGATAAATATTAGAAAAATGTAATAATAAAAATAATTACATGAAGTAATTATGAAATATTAACATCAACATAAACGCAAAATGTTGGAAACTCCTAATAATACGACAAAAGAAATAAATTATCTGGATATAAGTATTCATTTTTCAAATGGCAGTACTACGTATACGAAGATATACGATAAAAGACGCCAATTCAAGATCAATATACATTATATAATAAATTGGAATTCTAATTTGAGTCACATGATTTTTCGTAATATTGTACCGAATCATTTCATACGTAATGCACGTATGCATACCTATACTGCGGATCGTATCAAAAGTGATACTGTTTTTATCATGAAGGCTATAGTACAGCTCTATCCTCTTGAATTCCTACATCATTGTTACAATACTCTGTATAATAAATTTGACAATGCTTTTAAAAGGGATTTTGGCAACATCTTCGATTCAAGTTATAATTCGCAACGTTACAGATAACTGAATTTTCATTTCATACGAATCATTTATTCAGCGGTGTTCTGAGAGGTGTGACGAAAGAGGAATCGGTGAGTTTTTTCAAAAAGGTCCTCTTTTCGATTTCGAATATTTTATATTTTTATATTATATCTCTATCGGTCCCATGCTCTTGTTGTGAGTTCGTCTTCTGTTTTGACGTTGTTCTGAAATAGGACCTCAGATAATATATGGCTCCGGGAGTGTTACCATTGGTGTAAAACACGACTATTAACCGGGAACTAGGGGTCACCATCCCTCTAGGCCTTTTATGTATTCCCAGTTGGTCATTTTTCCTCACCTTTCTGATAATTGTCTCGTAGCTTTTGCATAGCTATATATATATATATATATATATATATATAAATATATATATATATATATATATATATATATATATATATATATATATATATATATATATATATATATATATTTATATATATATATATATATATATATATATACAAAAATAATGCTTTGACAGACGATAATTAGCTGAATATTTTAGAAATGAAACTGGAATTTTCATGAATGCCTGTAATTGCGGCATTTCTGATAGCTTGTGGATATTATTAACAAAGTAGCTTGAGAAAATGAGCAAATGTTGCTAAACGTTCTACAGCCAACACAGACAATCTTCGCTATAATTAATGATGGACGGATTTGTAATACATGAAACGCGGCAAAAACATTGTAGAGGTAGTATGCTTTCATTATGAAGTGAAATGATACAAATTCAGTACCAGGAAAAAAATATGATAAAGAACCGAAAATCGTTTCATGGTGTATCATTTAATAGCCACGAAAAATTTTGTCTACCACGTGAATGACGACGTATTTGGGCTCCTTAGAAGAGAATTTGACCTCGTTGACGATCCATACCATCACTGATTCGTATTCAGCGATAATCAAAACGGACGTTCCATCAAAATCCGAGAGCCAAATATTTACTATTTTTATTTCACATCCGGCGTTAACAAATATTTAAATCCAATTCTCACGAACTTACAGAATCGCTCTCATCGAATACAAAAAACTAAACAATAAAATATAGATTAACATAATTTAAATTCAAAATTATTTTCAAACTTTAAAGAATGATATGTTATGAAATATTTCAATTTAAAAAATGAATTCAAATACTTTGAATAGCACATGTTAAACTATTTCTCGTAGAAAAAATATTAGAAAAAGTAGAAACGTACACTTTCCGACAAAAGTTAACCTTCAATCTCGTGAAAATTAAATGTAAGCCTTGATTAAACCATTAAAAATTGGCAACGTCTTCTTCCATGTAAAAGTCGAAGTTCCAGCGCAATCGTAATATTTTCATGGTTATGTGGAGACGCAGGTGGAACCATTCTGTGGTGAATGTGACAATCCGTAGTTATGCGATCTACCGATTTCATTTTGCTGTGGCTTTATTTGGCACAGCTTTCTTGATTTTCAAATACGATACCAACGAGTCCATTCACAAAACAAAATGATTTTTTATATAAAATTCACTTGCAAAATATTACCGGTACATATCAACGATACACAAAAAAATGTTTTCTTAGGATTTTTTAAAATCTTATAAACTGTGAGAGGACCAAATAATGTCATCCGTCTTGCGTTTAACTGAGGACTGACCAAATGGTTTCAGTGGCAAAAAGTTACCTATCACTTGTAGGTCTATAAAAAAAAGCTGATGTGGGCAGCACATGACTTTCCTTATATAATGCAATGAATTTACTACATTTACAGTAAAAAAAATTATTTTTATAGTAGTTATTTATATTCTATCTAAGATATTAAATTTTCTGCAATGGACCGTTATTTTTCATGTCGTCATCATCAATGAGTCGACATTGATTTACCGTCAATTTTATCCATTCGGCGAGTTATTCGTTAATTTAGCAACACTTAAAATGTCGCCAAAATCTCGCTAGACGTTATGGACGGAAAAATCAGTTATTCTTACAGCAGATAAATGACTATTGGCGTTCAAATACAAAAGTGTTAATAAAAGTATCTTTTTTCATGGATGGAACGAGCTATATCCACGAGAACGATGTCACCCAATTTATAGCAGGGTATTACATATGGAAAGTGAACATGTTTCTCAATAGGAAATATTTATTTTTATTTTATATGACTTTTTGACAATTTGTTTAAAAAATGTGCAATATCTCGAGAACGGTTCATGCTACCGTTCTAAAATTTATGTCAATCGTTTCCGATTGAAAAATTACATAAGAAATGCCTATTTGCGTAACTTTATTAGCGTTTTTGATTTTTTGACGAATTTTTCAAAATTTCACTCGAAAATTTAGGGGGGGTAATGAACATTCGATTGCGTATAAAAACAATAGGCTTCCAGTGCTTACGGATTGTGATTTTTGTAATAAATTTCCTTCGAATCGGTTCATTTGTTCGTCAGTTATCGTAACACAAAATCTCACTGACACACACACACTCAAACACACACACACACACACACACACACGTACGCACACACACCTACTTTCACACACTCACACATCAAAAATCAAGTGAAATTTTAACATGAAATGGTCAAAATTTCTGGATAACTAACACGTGCATTCAGAAGTACAACGCAAACAGGGACAATATACAGTAAAACAGCACTTAAATGCTCCACTAATTTCACAAAACAGCCGATACTGTTCTTGAAACATTGAGGAATATCCTAGTTCAATGTAGCTGGTATCACGCCACTTGCCCTTCAACTGAGTGATAACCCCTTTTATGAACTCTTTATAGAAACTTCTAGAAATCTCTCATATCTCGTAGAATATTCGTTATTTCGAGGTGTTTCTCGAACCTTTGAAAAGGCGTCAAATGTTCCCAAATTGGCGATAAATCGCAAAATTTGAAAACTCTCCCTAAGCACTTCACCAAATGGTTCACGTTATTGGTCCTAGATCACGTCAAAAATAATCATAATTTTTAATATGTAAGGGAATATGGAATATTTTGATTTTAAAATATATAAAATGTATAAAAATTTATATTAAATCAGAGATGTATTTTTATTAGTCTAAAAACTTCCTGAACCATATATTCACAAAATTTATATCATATGTTTTATTTTAGAGAGTTCCATTACACAGAAAATAACCGTTGGCTGCACTGGAAGAATATCCCAGATAACAGTGTGTGCTGTGCAAATAAGACAAACCATGCTAATGGTGATTTGTCACCACGTATCCTCTGGAATGGTACTCTGAAATGGTCTTTGGAATGGTATACTTCAGGATACAAGAATGAGTCCAAATTTCTGGTTAACGAAGAAGTTCATTCAGAAGTACAGTGTAAACTAGAACATTATACAGAAAACAGCTCTAAAATGCTCCACAAATTTCACAAAACAGCTGATACTATTCTCAAAACATTGAGATATTTCGTAGTTCAATGCAGCTCGTATCATGTCATCTGCCCTTTAACTGAGTCATGACTCCTTTTATAAACTACCTATAGAAACTTCTAGAAATCTCTCATATCTAGTAGAATATTCGTTATTTCGAGGTGTTTCTCGAACCATTGAAAAGTCGTCAAATATCCCCAAATTGGCGATAAATCGCAAAATTTGAAAACTCTCCATAAGCACTTCACCATATGGCAACCCTAGATTCACGTTATCGGAGAGATTGCCTTTACGGGTATTTTCTCTGTCTGGTTTTCAAAAGAGACTCCAGTGAGGAAGATCATTTTACACGTTCGTGATAATATTTTGCTATGCATATATATTTACATGTTATTGTAGTTAAATACAAATCGTTGTTATTGACATTTAAAAAAACCGATCCGATCCAGTGGTTCTGTTTGCTTCACTACTCTAAAATTTGATCTTAGTGAGTTAAGTTTATATTATGTACTTAGTATGTTACTAGATAGCGACACATATATATTTTTTCTGTTCACATTCGTTTATTAATCAATTTAAATTATGCTTATTTCACGTATGAATATATGTATCTGTACATACAAGCAATTATGCATGTATATATATATTCATAAGTAAGTATGTATATAGCATATAGTATATATTTTATCAAGTGTTCTCCGGCATATTTTAAAGTAAGGTAGAGCTTATTGGCGATATAAGTTTTCGGCCCCCCTGGTCCACGAATTCCAATGTTTTTGGCATTGATTTAGCATCACACACATTTAAATTTGGCGCGTTTAGCAACTGATTACAGAATGACTTATTCATACTTAAGCGAAAAACTGCCTACTCACATGTGCATCAAAAATGCATTTGACATTTAATTAATTTCCTATGAAATAATTGACTATTGGTGAATTCTTTGATATCAAAATACAAAACTATTGCAAAAGTAACTTTTCCCATGAATGGAACGAATTAGATTCTCGAGTATGTTAACAAATTTGCAGCAAAATTATGCATGGGGAAAGTCAGCATACTGGACAATAAATAAAACTTTTCTCTAATTTTATGTAATTTTTTTATGAATTTATTTTTAAGACGTCCTATCTCAAGAACGGTTCATGATGAATGGCTATCAATGCTTTCAAGATTTAATTATTCGTTTTCTAATGGCAAAAATGCGTTATAAATAAATATGTATGGAAGGGAATCGAAATATTTTTTTAATTATTTTTTCAAAAATTCCTTTGGAAATCATGCAATACCTCGAAAACAAACAATACATAATAGCGTTCGAAAGTTTGCCTTGCTAAAGAAAAAATACGTATTAAATAATTATTTACTTAGTATTATTGAAGGTGGTTGTTTTTTAATAATATTTTCAATATTCATTCGAAAGTCAGGGATCTTCCGAACATTCTATTGCCTTTAAAATCAACAAGGTTCCAGTTGCCCCTAATTGTAATAACCGTACCAACATTTGAAAGGCTTTATTCGTTTTTAGATATAGCGTCCACTAATTCACGGATACATACACACTAACATGACCGCAAGCACACACAGATGCACACACTAACATATATACACATACGCAGACTAACATATATACATGCATACAAAAATCACAGAAAAAATGTTTTATTCGAGTTCATGGATGATTAAAATGTACCATGCCGTCAAACCCTCTAATCAAAGTCGCAATACCTACCCAAAACATTATACAATGTATATAGAAAGGAAAGACTTATTTAAAATTACATCAAATTTATATATTTTTTCAACATTATTTCTATGGTACTAAAGATTAGTAGAGACCATTATGAGACCCATATCTGCATAAATTGTGAAAAACTGGAACATAATTAACAATTTACCTTTGAAAACATTAATCAATAAATTTAGGAAAGTTTTTAAGGATGTAATTTAGGATGTTTTTAAGCAAGAGTCAGCTCAAGTAGTCAGTTTAGTAGTCATTTTTAGCAGTCATTTTTAGCAGTCAGTTAATTTATGACATTTTAGCAGTCAGTCAAGTTATGCTATTTTAAGCAGTCAGTTAAATTATGCCATTTTAGCAGTCAGTTAAGTTGTGTCATTTTTAGCAGTCAGTTAGGTTATGCCATTGTTAGCAGTCAGTTTTGTTATGACATGTTTTGCAGTCAGTTAAGTTATGTACTTTTTAGAATTCAGTTAAAGTTGCATCATTAAATCGATGAGCAATTGCAATTTGGATGTTTCATAAGGTCCTCCTGTACTTTGTCGCATGAGACTACCACCTTCTTGTAGTTAGCTCGACTACCGGTTTGCATAAGATCACGTAGTTCTGCCTAGATGGAACTTGTAGTCTATCCCGAAGAAACTGTTGACCATCTGACTGACCATCTAAATAAAATTATTCTATTATAATATCACTTATAGCATAGACGTGTGAACCGTGGTGAAGTGTGAAGAGAATTTAGGGAGACAGTGGCTTCTCCAACAACACGTTACCAAGCAACTTTGATTATACATTTGAGGGAATATGTTATAGTACACTTATTAAGTTTCGTTGATAAATAAAATAAATGTGGCATGCTTTTTTAGACACTAATCCCACAGATTCCTTTTCCGATTTGCTACAGCTGGCGACCCCATTGTCTTCTGCCGGTTTTATTATTTTTTGCAACCAATGTGACTTTCAGCAAATATTTCCATTTTTTTCTTTCCATTGACATATTTTCAACAATGAAAAATCTAGCATCACCATATTTTGCAAAAAATGCCTGATTCGCCCGATAAACAAACGATATGCCTTTTCTTAGCCCACTAAATTTTATTTTCCAGGCTCATGAAATGCTCGAAATCGTATGTTTTCATTGAAACAAGTTCTCATGGTCAAATGAACGGTCAAATGAACGGACAAATTAATATAGGGTTTGACATTTTTAAACGGGGACAATTCATTTTATTTTAATTCTAAAAACTACAATTATTGAAAAAACATTTCAGAATTATAATAACAATCTGAGGCAGTATTATCGCATTTTCCAATACTGTGTAACTTTAATACTCATGACAAAAATATTTACCGTCAGCTTTAAATTTCCCGCAAAAAAGAATTTTCCAGATTTAAAGGAGGAAATATCAATTTGCGAGCTATATAAACATTAAACAATTCCATAATATTTCAAGCAGAGTAAAATTTTGACCAAAGAGAACTTTCTGACCTAATACAAATTTTGTTCATCGGTTGAAAGAAATTCGGTGGGATATCTATCGATAATCTCCATTACAGACATTATTCTTTTCCGAAGTCTTGGTGCCAGACGATTTTTTACTGTCTAAGTGAATCAATACGCTTTTTGAAATGAACATCGGACAGTATTGGATCCAATATTTTTAGTATAAAAATACAGTTCACATACAAAATATGTTTTTTTAACTTCTTGGCATGTGATAGTTCATCATAAATACAGGAATGCGCTGAATGAAATAATAGATATTGGTATGGTTCAATAGTAACTGCTTTCTATAGTTCAAAATCTCAGCCCATTACCAACCACCTCATTAAACGACAAATAGGCAAGGATATTGTCAAAATAAGATATTATATATATATATATATATATATAAGTGCGTGTGTGTGTGTGTGTGTTTGTGTGAAAATTTTAGACGTGCGAATACTGCAAGAAAAAGAATTTGAGGGAATGAATTATGTACATAACTTTATGCACTTTGTTATATTCCTTTATCAAATGAATAGAATCTAACATCTATTCAATTGATAAAGGAATTACTAATGTACTTTCTGTGTCAAAGTAAACAATTATCTACGCAATCATGGTTATCTTCGAAAAGCCGTATCAGACATCTGAAGTGTAAACAATTATTCAGATAATTTCTAGCATAATGACTCTAATGAATGAGTTTGGTAATGTATGAGAGTATAGAATGACATTTGGTATTCTGATAAATTATCGGTTAGAAATTTGAAATGCCACGAATGTGCATTGTGTTTCGAATGTCTAAATTAATAATCCTTATTTGTGAGTTCATTTGGGAATTTAGAGGATTTATTCTTAAATCTCTTTGACAGTTGCGTGAAATGTGAAACTACTTACATAAACTGATGTCAGAATAACATGAAATTTTAAATATTTCATTGGCAACAGCATAAAATGAATATTTAACAGTAGAAACATTGAAAAAAATTGCATTTTTGATGGGATAATGGAATGTTACAATATTTATAACAAATTTCTCTATCGTTTGCATGAAATTAACAAACTGCTAACTTACTAACGGAATATTCAAACTTTTATCATTTAACCTGTTAAATGATTATGTATTCTTATTCTTCTTCGAGCCAGACCGTCGGACCTACTTGAAGGTGTAAGGTATACGTTAATACGACTGAAAAGTGCTACCCAATTTAGACAGTAACCCAGTAGGAGCGATATCCAAAATACCGCAATTTCCTTCTCCTACCACCAAATTCTCGGACGGCTGAAGGACTGACAACTTGCCTGTACTCCACGTAAACACGGGGATAGTTTGGGCAGAGTTAGGAATCGAACTCGGGACAATCCCGGCGTGCTAACCGCAGGGGTATCCCAAAGTATTAAGTAGAAAACCCCTCTATGTGTATTTCTTAATCGTTTCACTTTCTTGGCAAAAACTAGAAGTTCTAACCCTGCCCACTACGCCGCCCAAACTAAAAGCTTCTAATCAAGAGTTTCAATCAAAAATTAATAACTTCTAATCAAGAGTCTAAGCCAGGCTACCCCATTAATGTGTCCATGTTTGTCTATTTAAATAGATTCGGATAGAAAATGTTTCAGAGTTGGACGTTCTGAATTCTGTTAGCAACGATATAAACTCACTGCCAGTAACTTATCCAATGCATAATCTTGTGATATTGTACCTACGCGTGGTTGATTTCTTATAGCTGGTTGTTGAGCTTAAATATTAAGTTCTGGATTTTGCATATTGATGCACATCTTATAGAGCACTAATATAACCTCAAAAATATAGCCTCGAAATTATCGTCTGATATTTTTAATACACAAGTCCATAATTAAAAATCTCATTTTTATCAATCAAAGAGCATGGAGTTTTCCCAGCGTGAATTTTGCGTTTTAGAACAATATTTTTCTGGCCGTCCTTATCAAAGTGTCACTAAAGTGCTTCACAAGAGTTCATTGAAGAGTTTAAGCAACGCAGTCTTTATTTCAGACAGTTTTTCCTAAGTTAAAATTTAAAGTCTGCATGACTCGTTTTGGCTACAACAAATACAATTTCTCGAAAAGGCATTACTAACGTCGTAATTGCAGACTTGTTACTTGTCCGCTTTAGAAAATGGTTTAGTAACTCTTCAAAGACACTCTACTAAGAATGACTAGAGAAATATTGATTTAAATAAAAATTCTTTCACACTGGAAACGCTCCATATTCTTTGATTGATGAAAAAGAGGTCTGTAATTAGATTAAAACCAGCAGGCGATATTTTTGTTATATTTTTGAGGGTGCAACTTAACTGGAAAAAAATATACTATTTTAATTTCGAGGTGCATTTTATGATTTAAAATTGATGACATCGATTTTCCGAACAATTTATATTGTGTCTCAGTAATTTAACACATTAAGCTCAATTTTTAAGAATAATAACTAAACATTGACCCTGGTATTAAATTAACTACCGGAAGTTTATTAAAATATTATACTGAAAAACCGTCAATTTGTGATAACAGCATGAACGTAAGCTAAGTAATAAATCTTGAATCACATTTTATTCCACACGTACTGTAAAAATAAAGACGTGTTGCATTTCTAAAATGTAAGTTATCGTTTTGGTAGTCTTGCTTAACATGCCTGTGTGATTAATTTTTATTATTTGACATGGCTGTATGCATTCTGTGCTTAACAGTTGTATTGCCATGCCATGCATATATTATCCTTATTAATGTTCGTAATTGAGTTGCAAATGTTAAAATATTTATATCTGCAAACATTAATACTTACAGAGTTTTGTCTGGTATAAATATCATCTATATTATACAGCAAAATAAACCTGACTAACTGAATATGAGATGAATTACTCAGCCCAAATGTTGAAGGTAGAAACTTCAAACTTTGCATACACGTTGGCGATTACCATACGATTGACCATTAAATAAAAAAAATTTAAATTTTGGAATTTTGTTTGAAAATTTTATAAATATAGGAATTTTCTTTTCGAACATTATGCCAGCTATAAATCGAATAAGACGAAAGACAAAATATTCACTTTTGTATCATCATGTGTAGAACTACGTTTTTTAAATGAATTCCATCGCTGTGAGATCCAGCATTTTCTTTTAATTTATCGTAAAAGAAAGAGATTTTATTTATATTTTATTTTTAAAATACCAATTTAAAATAGCTATATTTTTAAAACACTGTATTCAAACTATTGAAAATATGTTTAATGAATGAGTTTTAGATTAAAATGTCTGAAAACGTTGAAAACATAATATTTTACATATCATAATTTTCTGTATTATGAAAACTATAAAATCCTGTTGCATTATATGTGTGAGGTCAGTTTCGTATTTGTCTGTTTAAGCATGAGCTCTTCTAATCTTAATAGGCAGTTGTATATTATCTTTCTGTTGATGTACACTCCTTCCAGGCTGAGAAAGGGACTCCTAACTTTTAAAAACATTTGTTGTAGCATAATTCTTATACCCCTAACAAGGTATTATAGAGACTTTTATTATGTATTGCTACTTACAGCATACATCAGGTCTTGTAATATAAACTAATAGTTACACCTTCACAGTAAAATTACTCGCATTGTCTCAGAAGTGTAATTACTGTATTTAGTTCAGGCGATTAAGGGGGAATGTAGCGAAATTCCCTATGATGTAACTTTAGCACCTCTGTATAATACGCTATAAGTTAAAGATATAAAGAACTTTAAGACCTCGGAGATGTAAGGTATCAAAAAGAGGTGTACTCAGCAATACCTGACTTGGAGAAGTAGGTAGATGTCAACGGTATGTTGTCTCAGCAATGTGTTACCCGGACAAGTCGGTAGAGATAAAAAATATGTTGTCTCAGCGATCTCTTGCTCGGAAAATCGATAGAGGTATCGGGTCCGTAAGTAAAATGTTCTGCGTTTTGAAAATGTTTTTTAATTTTCTAAAATCAGATATATTTGGGAAAATGTATAAAATCATGTAAATGTAAATTAAATGAAAATCAAAATGAAAAAGAAATTGAATATATCATGTATAGTTCTATCTTATTGTGATAAATTATCTATATTAAGGAAATATGTGTTTAATAATTTTGCAGTTAAATATAAGCAGGCTTAAATTGTACGAAAATAAGGTATTAATAGTACCCAATGCAGCTCTTACTTTAAAATTTCAGAATTCAACTTTCCGTTTAGAAACTTAATTGGAATGTCATAGTATCATCATCCTCTGCGGTATCAAATGCCATTTTTAAATAATATCCAAACAACCTCTCTTAGAATTGCTTTGCCCCATTAAGTTCGCATCTTATATTCTTTCCTGTAATCGAGGTAATACATAACAACATTCAGTGCATCCAGATAATTAAAATAATTTCATATTTCATTTTCACCAATTCTGGCAAACACTAAATATATTTACATAATGAGTCAAAATTAAGATAAAAATGAGGAAGTTTTAAATATATTTTGTACAGTTTATTCTTATTCGGAAGAATTATCTATAATAAGAAAACATGTCTTTAATAATTTTGCAGTTAAGTGTAAATATACTTAAATTCTTCTAAGATAAGGTTTTAACTGTACCTAAAACCTTTGCTTCAAATTGACATCATCTATCTGTTTAGAATTTTAGCTGAAAGGCCGTAGTAACATCAAACTTCACTGAATGAAATGATATTTTTCTGTAAAATCGGAACAGCCTCTCTTAGAATTCCTTTACTAAATTAAATTCCCTTCTAATATTCCTTCCTTTAATGACAACATACAGTGTATCTAGATATTAAAAAAATACCGAATTTCTTTTTTGCTATTTATGGCAGAAACTAAATATATTTAAATGATGAGTCAAAATGGGAATTTTTTGCGTTTATCGTAATACATATTCATAAAAAGTAAATAACATAATATTTGTATGTTAATGCGAAATATTCAAAAATCGTCCTTGAGAGGCGATGTCGTTTGTTCGTTTTTGTGAGAATTATAATAAAATTTCAAAAAGAAAGACTCTAAATAATAAATATTCATCACAAATTTCGAATTGAATTCTTTTACATTATATATAATTCCATACAAGTAACGGGTGTACAGCTGGTGTTGAATAAAAGAGAAATCACTTAAATTAAAGCGTACAACGTCCCTATCGCAGCGGCACATCTCCCTGAAATAATCTGCTCTAAAAATATATCCTAAGCTCTCCCGTAAGATGGAAATTCTAGCTTTCTTTTAGGAAGCATACAGTTTAATTGCGCTGGACAACGCAGTGGTTAATAAAGCACGGTAATTTCACTCGGAATACCCAAATCCAATTCCCGTCTCTGCCTAATCTGTCCCCATATTCATGCAGATTAGAGACACTTTACATAGTATGTGAGCTTGAAATTCCTTCCGAGAGATTCATGGTAGGGGAGAGAGGGCACGGTCCCTGTGGATGAGACCTCCACTGAATTTCGTTCAAAATTGTGTGGTACTGTGACAGCCGTCAAAACAGGTACCATACATTTTCGGATAGGTCTGACGGTCTGAGTCGAATGTAAGAAAGATAGTTTACAAGAGAGTTATTAAATAAATTATTTAAGAACTTGTTTAAAAACTTAATTAATCATCTTCCATCAGTGTTTCCAGATGTCACGTTGGACAGAACAAGAAAGCGACTTTGAACGAGAGCTAGAATACATTCCAAAACTTACAAGTATGTGTACAGTTACACTAGCATTTTTAACCATAATCGATTTTCAAACCCGGTTCCTGTAGATCTAAAAAACAAAGAGTGGGTACTTGGGCCACATGTGGAATTTACAGCTAAAAGCCCCTTTCTTATAAGTATAATATATGTGTTTGTGAATTTGAAAAGTATTTTGTTTCTTGATTCAGTAAACTTCGTGCTTGATAAAAGAAAACAACTGACTTTCTTATCAGCAAAAAAATTTCGATGACATATTTTAGCGCGTTTTTTCCTTATTTCTTAATAAGTTTTTAAAACAAGTATGTAATGTGCGAAATCGGAAATAATCAAAGTTTGTTCGATTTGTTAAATGAACTACCGGAAAAAATAGTTTTACAGATCGAGAAGGAAGACTATATTGTTCATCATATAATCAGGCAGGATCCCAAAGTTATCCTTAATGTCTTTTTGATGGCCTAGCGATCATATATTATGAGACTCATTTCTTTTATTTAACGATCAAACTAGGGTAATATAATTTTCTATAGAATGCTGATACCTGAACTTTTATGCAGCATTTTCGAAACACAATTTTTGGTTCTCTTTTCACATTTCAGTTATTGTATATTACATTTCCTATAATATCAGACTATTGTCCTCAGACTATAATATCAGACTATTGCTAGAGGGCACACAAAACAGCATTTAAAAAAATTCTGATATGTTATTTTCATTGTACTAAAATTTACTGTCCTGATAAGTAGTAAAATTATCAGTACGAACTCTAGAAATGCTACATAAAAAGCACCCTACAAAAATGTTTATCCAACTCATAATTTTTTTTATAATTATTGCACTTCACTATAAAAAAAATAATCAACGGCCACTGAATTTTTCTGTCGAGTACCTTTCAAGTGATATGGCGCGAAGTACCTATTTGATTACATGAGGTATTTTTATTTTTTATTTTTGTGACACTTTTAATGGCATTTTTAATTTCTTTGCATATAGGGAAAGTAATAATGATCTGCTGCTAATTTTTTTTGTTGATTACGCTAACTTATTAGCATACGGCATGGCGCAAAATGCATACTTGCGGATGAAAGGCAGTTTTGATATCCATTCTTACTGTAGAATTAGTTGAACATTGATAGCAGTCTCTCAAGTTCAGATGGATTTTCAAGCTTACAGTTCCAAACCAGGTAAGGACTAATGTTCATAATTTTAAATAAATTGAAGTATGTCACCAAGAGAAATTTAACACATTTTTATGAGTTTCACTTTTATCTCTTAATCTTCTTTGGGAATAGCGAATTAAATTATTCGTACTGCAAACAGTTTTCTGGAATACATAAGTTTAATAACGTCAAGTACTAGGACAAATTACTCCCCTTGAGTTGCCTTTGGGGTTGCCCTTGGAGTTGCCCGTCTTCTAAATAAGCGTCCACTAATAAATAATATGAACACTGAAGCTCATTTTGACCTCTCATGTAAACGTGACGAAAAATCAACGTGCATGATATGGAATCCTACCTGAATGTATGCCTAGTCTAACCCTTGGCAAGAATTGCATAGGAGTGAATAAAGACAGACGTTACGAGTATGCACGTCTAAATGCAGTCCGGGACTCCGGACTTCAATTAGTATGAAGTACATTGGAGAGGCTTAAAACTCACGAACCCATGAGTAAAGATTGACTTCAATAAGTACAACAGCTCTGAAAAACGAACACGATTCCTCACGCCGGAGTGGCTTCAATTGTCAGAAGACCTCCGGCAATAGAGGGATCCCATTACGTGCTAGCAGCCTGATAAAATCAGACATGCCTTGAATAAATATATTATAATAAATCAACGAATGGGTGCATGAAATTATTGCTTTTTGGAGTAATCTGTGATATTTCAGAAAAGGGTTGAAAAAAAATGAACGATGGATGGCAATTCAATTTCTGTGTATCGTATTATAAAAATGTGAAAGGTTTTTATATTACGATACAAAAGATATATATTATGTAAAGAATCCCTAAACATCGTATAATAATCGTATGGATTCCATTCACAGTTTGTTTGAAAGGAATTTGTTCATTTTCCCGATGATGTCAAAATGGAAACTCTGTGATAATATTTTAGGTCGCCAAATGAATAGATTTTTAGGTGATCGACCAAAATCGAGTGAATCGGTCTAAACAATAAAATAATTTAAAACTAATTCGAAATTTTAAAAATTCTGCCGAGGTTCACTTGTGTACGTCAGATTTCACTTGTATACGTCACTTGTGTACGTCTGTGTACCAAATTTCTTAATCGGACGATGCTTAGATTTTGCGCTACGGACAGCACACACAGACATCTTCCTTTATTAAGTAAGAGATATATTAAAGCAGAACTAAACTGAATATGCACTGTTTAGTAAATAGTGTTGAAGAATCATATATTCGTGATGAAAAAGTAAAACTATATTTTAATGCAACCGTTCACTATTTCCTCTTCTCCGGGAAGATACGAATAACATACATGGCAGATGCGATGTATTTGTCAAAAATATATAACGATTTGATTTTTTTACTTTCCCTGCAATACATGGTAATGTATAGGGAAAGTGTTGGAATCATGTCGAAAATCGCAACTCGAGTTTTCAACGGATCTACACGTTTCAAGACCTCTAGAATACGAAAAAACCATTTTTAGCGTGACGTCTGTGTGTGTGTCTGTGTGTCTGTCTGAGTGTCTGTCTGTCTGAGCAGATTTTGTATCCACTCTAGCTAAAAAACTAATGGACCGAATTTCACAAAATTTGGTAGATAAGTCACTTATGGGCGAGTCTGATGCTGATTAGTTTTGGGTACGATTTGGAATTAAAGAACCTGCCTTTTTTTGCGAAATGGCCCGCAAAAGCTTGTATCCAGTCTAACTAAAAAACTAATGGACTGTATTTCACAAAATTCGGTAGATGAGTCACTTGTGGGTTACTCTAGTGCTGATTAGATTTTGGTACAATTCGGAAAAAAATAACCTGTCTTTTTTTGCAAAATGGCCCGCAAAAATCGTCAAAATCTAAACTAAAGAACTAGATATACTCAACTATATCCATTAAATGCTCGTTTAATACGTAATTTTTAACGACAAAAAGAATAAGACCAACCCCATTACACTAGGACTAGCCGTTTTCGATATATTTTAGTTTTTCGTACTTTCCCTACGCCACCTTTGAAAATAAGCCCGGTTACCGAATGAGAATGAAAACTGAATTAAAAGTGAAATAAATTTAATTAAAATAAAGAGAACGTTAATATAAGTCTGCAGGGAAAATCATGTGCTGCCCACATCAGATTTTTTTTTACTAAAACGAAGAGCGTATGGGAATATTCATTTACCTGGGACGTTGTCATATAAAATATATTGTGAATCACAACTGATTTATAAGAAATGTATTATCAGGAGCGCCATAAAAAATAGCTTTGAATTAAATATAATTAATTTTAACCTTAAATCCATAGGTAAAATATTTGTCTATATTAAAAAGAAGTAGCCGACGCCATCGCCGCTGTTGGACATATTTCTCGTTCCTCGAGATTCTATGTTTCGTACCTCAAAAACTATAGCATACAAAACTATAAAATTTGGTACACTTGATGAAACACGTTTCGGGAATACGCTGCAATAAACCGTTTTTCGATATATATTTTAGTTTAAGAAGTATTTGATCTAAAATACAAGAAAAAAATATTTGTACTGCGATTTCGCATCCTGGATAGACTAACAATAGCAAGAATTTTTGCAATCAGGTACCTACATATTTGAGTTTTTGCAGGACGGGGCCCATTTTTAATGTCGCTGTACGAGTTATTTTAATTGTACTATATTGAAAAATGTTCTTTTATATCGGCACGTCCATCGATTTTCTCTGTCTCTTACTGCAAAAACTATAGCATACAAAAATATGAAATTTGATACATTTGTAGAGAAATAATACGGTACATTTGTAGATAAATAATTTGTAGAGAAATACGCGGTGAAATAAGCATTTACTGATTTAAACTGTAGTTTGGCTTGAAATAAATCGCAAAGCAAGCTCTGCTAGTAAGAAGCGAGGCCTCCCAACTCGAGAAGCGAATTATGGGAATAGGCGAACCGTAGAGAGAAAGGGAGGGAGGCCCTTAGTGTGCAAAGTATATATTATGACGAGGTGAAAAGTTATAACTTAAGATTTCGACGTAAAAACATGTTTTAAACACATTTATACACAAATTGAAACGATATATATGCGTAGCTGAGTATGTGAACAATATTATTTTTGAAATAATTTAAGGTATTTACACGGAAGTTAAGCTGGATTATCACAGTTAGTTTCAATGTTACATTTAAGAACCATCACTGCTTTATAAAGTAATTGCAACAACGTATCGCCTAGAATCATGGATGTACGCTGAGGATACAAGAATGAGTCCAAATTTCTGGAAAACTAACAAGTGCATTTGAAAAAACAAGCCCTGCAAAATCAGGAACAATATACAGCAAATACACGGTTTGTCAATTGCTACTCTGTCAAACATTTTGCAACCTTTGTTCATTTTTTCAGCTATAATCGGTCAAATCAGCTATAATTTCGGCAAACTATCAGAAAATCGCAATCACGAGTTCATAAAAATTCCAACTTCGTTTCTGAAATATTTAAATATTGTCTGCAGAAGCGTGTTTTTTGTATTTTTATATATACATATATATATGTATATATATATACATATATATATATATATATATATATATATATATATATATATATATATATATATATATATATATATATATATGTATATATATATAGTATATATATAGTATATATATATATAGATATATAGTATACATATATATGTATGTATATATTATAATTTTCAGAAACCTTACTTCCCATTGCGGATTGATGATTCCCCTGAAACTTAACTTTCACTAACATGCTTGCAAATTCTTTACTGTGGAAAAAAACAATCTAGCGACATCAAAAATAACTACATTAAAAATTATTGCACTCCCCCCCCCTCCGGAGGTTTTCAGTCAATTTAGACTAAAATTTGAAAGAAAATATCCAATTGGTTCTAACTTTGTTAAACTATTTTGAAAAACTGACTTCACAAACATTTTGAAAATCTAAGTTAACCCCCCCCCCCCAAATTGTCAAAAACTTTTGGTGAATTAATTACTAAGAAAGTGTTTCTTGATATATGGGCTTGTTTGCTTATAATTAATTAACTGCTTATAATTAATTAATATTATTCTTAAGTAGCAAACACAAATTTAAGATGAGGTTAATTAAGCCTAAACTCTTGGATCATATCAAGGAAAAATCTCGCACACTGTAAAATACATTTGCAAGTTTATTGCTGAAAGTTTCAGGGAAATCGGCTGTCTGTATATATATATATATATATATATATATATATATATATATATATATATATATATATATATATATATATATATATATATATATATATATATATATATATATATATATATATATATATATGCATACAGGGTGCCCACTTATATCCGTTACACCCCCCTTAACTTCTAAACGGTGACAGCTTAGGCCATAAAGTTGGTGTCCAGGTATAGTAAAAAAGCTATGCGCTCCTCGGTGAGACAACTTACAATGCCTTCTTTCGGCAAATTTTGGAATTAGTGGTCCTATCTCGTAAACTGTGAAAGATACGTGCAAAAAGTCAATTAGAAAGTTGTAGAGCACTCTCGATTTAATACGAAAAGTTACGTTCCACACATTAATACTCAAAACAGAATGCAAAAAATGAGCAGCGAGCCATGATTTCTAGCAGCACAATGTGCAGCGAGAAATCCAGTCCAGAGTACAAATGTGTATAATGGCTAACGGGGAGCATTTTGAGCAATATGCTATTGTAAGTATATGATCCTGAAGACAGGGAAGTGTCTCAGTTTTTTCTTCCACTCTTTATGACATGACAATTTTCGAAATCGTAAGCTAACAAATGTTCACTTTTTGCATTCTGTTTTAGTATTAATGTGCGTAGTGTATCTTTTCGTACTAAATCGAGAGTGGTCTACAACTTTCTAATTGACTTTTTTCATGTATCTTTCACCGCTTACGAGATAGGACCGCTAATTCCAAAATTTGCCTATAGATGGCGTTGTAAGTTGTCTCATCGAGTAGCGCAAAGCCTTTTTACCATACCTAGACATGAACTTTATGACCTAAACTGTCACAGTTTAGAAGTTAAGGGGGGGTGCAACGGTTATAAGTGGGCACCCTGTATATATTCAGTGTGTCCCAAAAATATTCACGTCGGCTTTTATTATCTGTATTGATCTTCGACATATATAAATATTAAAATTTAAAAAATACAAAATTTACATTTTGTATACGGCCCCCGTACAAAAACATTTCCAATGAGTAAATTGTGTCCCATACTGCAATAAGGAGATGTACAAAATTTCAGCATTTTGTCGTACAATGTCAAAGAAATATGAAAAGAAAAAAATTGCTGACTTAATCAAATTTTCGATGCACCGTCATGGGTTCTCAGAGGGGAAATTCATGTCGGCAGATCGCGTTTCAGGGCTTATACACAAATTACGAAAGGAAACAATGATTACATGAATAACTAATATTTTGCTATTTATTGATACAAAAGTAGAAATAACTGTGTAGAAATAAATGTGTAGAAATAACTGTGTAGAAATAACAAATTCACACAAAGATTATGAAGCTTGTTCAAAATTTTCCATCCATGTCAAAGATGCATTAAATATAAGAGACATATATTATTTGCCTATGATGTATTTCTGCGTTGCGTCATTTGCACTCTTGCTGTAAACATTCACATTTTAATTTGTGATTAATCACTCACCAACTTTGTGTAAACATATCTCTGGGACTTTTTATGATAAAATGCTGAAATTTTGTACATCACCTTATTAGTGCATGGAGCACATTTTACACATTGGAAATGTTTTTGCACGGGGGCTGTTTAAAAAATTAAATTATGTATTCCTTAAAATTTATTCCACTGAAAATCTTTATCGATTTCTTAAAATTCCGAACATTTATTTACTATACATTTACTATTTCAGAAATGAAGCTAGAATTTTCATAAACGCCTGTAATTGAGGCTTATATAATTTATTATACATGTATGAGATCAGTATTTAAAGAATTGAGGCTTATATAATTTATTATACATGTATGAGATCAGTATTTAAAGAATAAAAGCCGAGGTCAATTTTTTGGGACACCCTGTATATATAAATGCAAAAACAATGCAATAATACCTCGGCAGGCAATAATTAGCTGAATATTTCAGAAATGAAGCTAGAATTTTCATAAACGCCTGTAATTGAGGCTTTTCTGACAGTTTTCGGAAATTGTCAACAAAGTAGCTGAAAAGAAATGAGCTAAGGCTTCAAACAGTGAACTTAGACAATCTTTGCCAAAACTAATGACGGACGTGGTTGTAAGAAATGAAACTCGGCAAAAGGTTGTAAAGGTAGAAAGCAAAATGATGCAAATTCCGTACCAGGAAAAATCAGTGAAGGAAAAAGCAAAAGTCGTTTCATGGAACAGTAACGAAAAATTTTGTCTCCCAAGTGAATGCTGACGTATTTGGGCCCCTTAGTAGGGAGTATGACCTCTTCGATGATCCGTACCATCACGAACTAGTCCACAATAATCAAAGCGGGTCGTTTCATTAAAATCTGAAAATCAAATATTTACGGCCTTTACTTCACATCCGTTGTTAACAAAAAGATAAATTTAAATCTCACGAACTTACAGAATCGCGTCCATCAAATAAAAAAAAACATGAAAATATATATTAACATAATTTACATTTAAAACGATTTTAAAATTTCAACAAATAATAAGTTATGAAATTATAATATTTTATATATCAATATAAAAATGGAATCAGATAATGTGAATAGCATATGTTAAGCTATTTTTTGTAGAATAATATCAGAAAAAGACGAAAAATACTGTTTCCGACAATATATTAACCCTTCAATCTCGTGAAAAAAAAATAAGCCTCGATTAAACCACAGAAAATGGGATTAAATGCCAAATTTTGCAGCTTGTCTTTTTTCATGCAAAAGCCGAAGTTCTAGTGTAAGCGCCATCTTCACATGGTTATATATGGACGCTAGCCCAAGCATTGCGTACTTGATGAACAATCCTCAGCGATCTATCCTCACCATTTAGCTATGGCCTTATTTCGCACAGCTTTCTAGATATCATAAATCTATTTTCATAACATATTCGCTAAACAAAATACAATATTATATAATATGTACAAATAAAATATTATCGATATATGTCAACGGTACTTAAAAATATTTTACTTTGAATTTTTGGAAATCTAATACTTCGTGAGGTAACATAAAAATTTTACTCATTTTGCGCTTAATTAAGGGTTGTACAAATGGCCGCAAATAATTACCTATAACGTGTAGGTCTATAAATAAAATCATGTGAAACTTTAACATGACATGGTAGAAATAGAGCCAATATGAAATTCACACAGAAAAGTTATTTCAATTTTCATATTCTTCCTTGATTATTTTATCATCTGCGTAAATAGTGATTTGGAATAAAACTGTCTACTAAAAAATATAGCCCCATCTTTCATAATTATTGCAAATAACACTATTTTAATGACCCAAGAAAACTTCAAAAAATAACAATGGAGGTGGACAAATGTGGGCGTGGAAAAATACACAATTGTTACATATCCCTGCTATTTGCAATTGGATCTTGAAGATGTTATCTAAATAATTATAGGTTTCTATAATTGTTCATAATTGTCTGGTTATGCAATTTGTTTAATTTCTAAAGGTGACAGGGACACCACTACCCTTGCCTGGGTACCCCTGAAAAAAAAGTACAAATAACTTTACAGTTATAAGAGTGGATATAAAAATAAGATTTATAAATTTATCAATCACATATTTCTGGAATGGTACACATCTGGATATAAGAATGGGTCCAAATTTCTGGATAATTAGCACGATTGTTCACAAGCACAGTAAAAATAATAATATACAACAGATACACCGTTTGGCAATTGGTACTATGTAAACCATTCAGCAAACTTTGCTCATTTTTTTTAGTTACTTTTTACTTTCCTTATATACATAATGTTTAAGGAAAGTATTGTGAAGGGGTCGAAAATTTGAAATTGAGATTTCGAAGGGAGAGCACGTTTCAAGCATCCCTGATCACGAATCAAACATATTTGAAGTGATGTATGTGTGTGTGTGTGTGTGTGTGTGTGTGTGTGTGCGTGTGTGTGTGTGTCAGTGAGCCTGTGGAGACGATATATCACGAACGAATGGAGCGAGTTGAATGAAATTTGGTACAAAAATCACAATCCGTGAATACTGAAAGCCTATTGTTTTAAAACACAATCGAATGTTTAGAACCTCTATAAATTTTCGAGTGAAATTTTGAAAAACTCATCATAAAATCAAAACCTTGAATAAAGTTACGCAAATATACATTTCTTAAGTAATTTTTCATTAGAAAACAATTAACATTAACTGTAGGACGCTAGCATTAACCGTTCTCGAGATATTACACTTTTTTTAAATAAATTTATAAAAAAATCAAGTAAAATAAAAAAAAATATTTCCTAATGAGAAATATATTTCCTATTCTATGACTTTTCATGTGTAATATCATGCGATACATTTGGTGTCCTCATTCTCGTGGATGTAGCTCGTTCTATTTATGAAAAAATATACTTTGAGTAATACTTTTGTATTTGAACGACAATAATCATTTATCTGCTGTAAGAATAACTTACTTCTCCGTCCATAACGCTTGGCGAGATTTTGGCTACGAATTTGGCGGAATGTCGCCAACTTGACGACATTTTTAATTGTTTCCAAATTAACAAAAATCCCGCCAAATTGATAAAAATGACGCTAAATCAGTAAAAATTATGACTAATTGAAGAAAATTCAATATCTCGGAAAGAACATAAGTATCTACTATAAGAATAACATTTTTTTAACTGTAAAAGTAGTAAATTCATTGCATTATATAAGGAAAGTCATGTGTTGGACACACCAGTTTTTTAATAATTTCGGCAAACTATCAGAAAAGCCGCAATTATAGCTTTTCATGAAAATTCAACCTTCATTTCTGAAATATTATCTAATTATCGAGCCGAAGCGTTACTTTTGTTTGTATAGTAACGCTTCGGCTTGATAATTAGGTATATATATATATATATATATATGTATATATATATATATATATATATATATATATATATATATATATATATATATATATATATATATATATATATATATATATATATATATATATATATATATATATATATATATATATATATATACATATATATATATATATATATATATATGTATATATATATGTATATATATATATATATATGTATATATATGTATATATATATATGTATATATATGTATATATATATGTATGAATATATATATATATGTATATGTATATATATATATATATATACGTATATATGTACATATATGTATATATATGTATATGTATATATATGTATATATATATATATATATATATATATATATATATATATATAGATAGATATATATATATAATAAGTAACAGGAACTTTACTTCCCATTACGAACCGCTGGTTCCTCTGAAACTTTCACGAACATGCTTGCAAATGTTTTACAGTGGGGAAAACAATCTAACGACATCGAACATGACTACGTTAAGAATTAATGTAATCCTCCTTTTCAGAGGTTTTCAGTCAATTTAGGCTAAAATTTGAAAGAAAATATCCAATTGTTTTTAACTTTGTGAAACTCTTTTTGCAAAACTGACTTTGAAAATTTTTTGCTAACCTAACTTAGTTAAACCCTCCTAATTGTGGAAAAATGTTGGTGAATTAATTATTAAGAAAGTTTTTCTTGAAGATATTTGTGTATGTTTGTTTATAATAAATTAATATTATTCTTAGATAGCAAAAACAAATTTAAGAGGAGGTTAATGAAGCCTCAACTCTTGGATAATATCAAGGAGACAGCTCCTACACTGTGAAATTCCTACACTTGCAAACATATTACTGAAAATTTCAGGGGAATCAGCTGCCAGTAACGGAGTAAAAATAAATATATATATATATATATATATATATATATATATATATATATATATATATATATATATATATATATATATATATATATATATATATATATATATGCATTTATAAAAAATATATATATATATATATATATATATATATATATATATATATTTATGACATAAAGAGAAGAAAGAACGACAATATATCAAAAATTCGCTGGGAGGATTGTGACCCCCACTTCCCGGTTAAGCCAGCTTAATGTCATGACGACACCCACGGAAGCAGATACACTGTCGAAAACCAAGTTCACGGTACTTAAAATTCAATATGAAATATGTAAATTAAAAAGTTGAAAGACCCATATTGACTTAACTACAATAAATGGAATTTCAAGTTACAGTGTTACATACATCAACACAAAAGACAACATAAAATATCAAAGAAATAACAATACAAACCGACCCCGGACTCACATTACCATCCTAACAATCACACAGTTATAGAATCAACCTCCACAAAACTAAACACCCTTTAACGTCGCAACCAATACGTCCTTGTTAGTCGTATAACTCCATCTGTTTAAACTGCTAGTGCTCCTTTATAGATATAAATTGTAACTTTCCTTTACAGTTATGTTATAAAATTTTCAGATGATGTTGCTAAGAAAACGCAAAGGGTAACCCCTTGCAATTGCCTCTTTCAGGAAGCAAATATCGCTTTTATAGTGATATATTGTACTGCTATTTAATCGTTTACTTCTGATTAAAAAGTCTAATATAAAGTATCTGAATGTAATACGATGCAACCGTGTATTCCATTTCACTATGTAATTTATTTTAAAATTGAAATCTTTTCTTTTATCATAAAGTCGAAAACCAACGTATCTATTTGATTGCTTGTATATAGTTAAATCCAGGAAATTAATGCTTTTATCAGAATTACTTGCTGTTTCTGTCAAGGTTAAGTTGGTTGGATAAAAAGTAAAGTCCATTTTATATTGATCATCGTGATAAGCACACAAAATGTCATCCACATATCGTATAAAGTTTATTTCATTTAAAATATGAGTTCCTTCTTTTTATTAAGTAGATATCTGTTAGAGAATAGAGGAGGAAGCTCCTCCCATTGGTATTCCAAATCGTTGTTTGAAAAATCTGTTCCGTCGTATAATACTGTTTTAAATAGGACCATTTCGACCAAGCACTTAAAAACATGTTTTTAATAAGACTTTGCATTTCGTATTTATCATAAAACTACATTAAAATATCAAATAAATCATTTATGTCAATATTACAGAAAAAATCATGGAAATCATAACTTTTGAAATATAAGTTATGAGATATATTTTTAACTTTTTCTATTACTTCAAAACTATTTTTTATGAAATATACTCCAGTATTTTTAATTTTTATCAAGATGTTCCTCAATAATTTTCTAATAATTTTACATTACTCTGTTCCTAATAATTTTACATTAGCATAAGTTAAATATGTTTTATATCCATTTGTTACTGGTCTACATTTTACAGGATTTTTATGTAGTTTTAGTATAACTGTGATGTATGGGAATTTGATGGAATTCACATTGTGACTCAAAGCCTTATATTTTGCTTTGATACGATTTTCTATTTCAGTTTTAGATTGGTGTAGTTGTAAATAAGCACTTTTATTTCGAAAACTTGCAATGAGCATTTAATTGTAATAATATTGGCATGTGAAAGCGAAATTGGACGTAACTTTATCGACATATGTAATTACAAATTCCTGATGTAATTTCTCCCGATTGTATTTTTTGTATTTCCCAGAACCATCGTATTTTTTTAAATCCTTATAATTTATCTTGATACCTCCCAGCACTCTTGATTTCCCCATTCCTCGAAAACCTGTGTTGGAAGACTGTATTTAACTGCACATTTATATATAAATACATCTATGTTATTTACGAAACTTTCTTCAATATATCGATATTCTTCGTTTCTATATTTAGTTCCTAATGGAAAGGTATTTTTTAAACTAGATCTTTCTAGCATGTTTAGATCGCCAGTTATTATATGGCCTACATTATTGTTTTTAAAAGCAGGATATTTATGACATGGGCAGTTTTGATCGGTTTTCAGTACATTTTTACACACTTTATTATAATTAAATAAGCGTCTACCCAGTGGTAAAGCATATTTATATGCCACTCTAATATATAATTCCTTTATAGGAAATATTTCTTGATGTTCCCGTAAAATACCAGAAAAGTTGATATTATTGAAATTCTTGTTTTTGTAATTCACGATCACAAGCTTTAACACACGATGACATGCTTTTGGTTTAGGCTGTTTCACTGGCGAGAAGGGGCACATGTCCTATCGATATGGTACTTATGTAGTGTACATTTTCAGCTGCAGTAGTGGATATATGCAAAAATAACAAAAAAATTAAAAAAGTAAATTTTAAAATAAAAATTAAAAAAGTGTATATAACTTTTCTTCACTGTTGTGGCAATGATTTATGGCACCTTTTTATAAAAGTGTTACATGTATGGCAATGAGGTATTTCTGAAGTTGTAAGGTATGTGAATGAATAGTATCTTATTTCAAATTTATATGTCAATTTTGTGAACATTGTGTTACATTAAATGTATTTTAGGAGTTTTTTGTACAGTAAAAAACACTCAACTTTAAAACATGATATGAAGAATAACAATGATTTAACGACTGGCAATTTCGGAGTTGCAACCACGAAAGCTCGGTTGGCTAGTAATAGGAGTACTAGTCAATCGTTAACAGTTACCCTAGGCAGAATACCCAAGACAGATATTTCAAGCCTATTGATTCCGACAGTGGGAAAAACAAAAAAACTGTACATGTGTTGGAGAATAATGCGGACAGGCCTAGTAAAACTAACTATCATGGCGATCATTGTTTTTTAAGAATTTTAAATCATTGAAATTTAAACAGTGCACATCTAAAAGATGTAAATTGTGCCCTCTGGCAAATCCTTTACAAATTGGTAATAGGGATACTAGATATATATTTTGTAAAGTTTACAATAGCATATATTGCATAACGTGTATGAAATGCAATTTAAAATATATAGGTCGGACACAAAAGTGTATTAATATAAGAGTTAATTTACATCGTAGTCAAGTTTACAAGTTACAAAAGTACCCTTCTACATCGTTATAAATTTAAAGGAAAGATTATGGTGGGAGAACCACAATATAACTCATCATAATTTTCTTTATCCTTACGGACTTCGTAAAATTTAACATAAATTATAATAGTGAACATATAAAAAAGTACGATTCTGAAATTGTCACAGATCTATTCCATTTTAAAAACTTGGGTAATGAAATTGGAAAAACTACACGAAAACATCGAGGCGGTAAAAAACTTAAAATGAATTTACATAAAACTATTGACAACATCATGGAATTTGCAGAGAAACATGTAAATAATCACAAATTATATTACATGTGGATTAAGAACATGGCTTTTGGTATTAGAGGTCGGTTTTTAAAGAGAATTTGGAAACATTGTAATAGTGTTATGTTCGAAAATGCGTTTGGACGGGCTGTTGAGAAGATGGATGTGTTTTTAGAATATACTAAATTAAGAGCAAAAATTTTAAATATCAATCTGGAGGATACTTTATCGGTAAAATTGTGTCACGAATATATACATGATCGTGAATTACAAAAGCAAGAATTTCTATAATATCAACTTTTCTGGTATATTACGAGAACATCTAGAAATATTTCCTTTAAAGGAAGTATATATTAGAGTGGTATATAAATATGCATAACCACTCGGTAGAGGCTTATTTAATTACAATAAAGTGTGTAAAAATGTATTGAAAATCGATCAAATCTACCCATGTCATAAACATCCTGCTTTTAAAAACAATAAAATAGGTCATATAATAACGGGCGATCTAAACATGCTAGAAGGATCTAGTTTAAAAAATACCTTTACATTAGGAACTAAATATAGAAACGAAGAATATCGATATATTGAAGAAAGTTTCGTAAATAACATAGATGTATTTATATATAAATGTGCAGTAAAATAGTCTTCCAACACAGGTTTTCGAGGAATGGAAATGGAGAGGGGTCAAGATAAATTATAAGGATTTAAAAAAATACGATGGTTCTGGAAAATACAAAAACTACAATCTGGAGTAATTACATCAGGAATTTGTAAATACATATGTTGATAAACTTACGTCCAATTTCGCTTTTACATGCCGATATTATTACAATAAAATGAATTGATACTTTGCTCATTCCAAGTTATCAGGTTAAAAGTGCTTATTTACAACTACACCAATCTAAAACTGAAATAGAAAATCGTATCAAAGCAAAATATAAGGTTTTGAGTTACAATGTGAATTCTATTTTATTCCCACACATCACACTTATACCCAAACTACATAAAATCCTGTAAAATTTAGACTAGTAACAAATGAATATAAAACTTATTTAACTTATGCTAATGTAAAATTATTAACACTTTTGAAGAACATCTTGATAAAAATTAAAAATACTGGAGTATATTTCATAAAAAATAATTTTTAAGTAATAGAAAAGTTTAAAAATATATCTGATAACTTATATTACAAAAGTTATGATTTCCATGATCTTTTCTGTAGTATTTGCATAAATGATTCATTTGATATTTTAATGGAATTTTATGATAAATACGAAATACAAAGTCTTATTAAAAAACATGTTTTTAAGTGTTTGGTCGAAATGGTCCTATTTGAAACAGTACTATACGGCGGAACAGATTTTTACAAAAAAACGAAATGGAATACCAATGGGAGGGGCTTGCTCCTCTATTCTGGCAGATATCTAATTAAACAAATATAAAGAAGAAACTCATATATTAAATGAAATAATGTTTATTCGATATGTGGATGACCTTTTGTGTGCTTATCACGATGATCAATTTAAAACGGACTTTACTTTTCATCCAACCAACTTAACCTTGACTGAAACAGCAAGTAATTATGATCAAAGCATTACTTCCTGGACTTAACTATATACAAGCAATGAAATGGATACGTTAGTTTTCGACTTTATTATAAAAGAAAATATTTCAATTTTAAAATAAATTACATATTGAAATGGAATACAAGGTTACATCGTAATATATTCAGAAACATTAAATTAAACTTTCTAATCGGAAGTAAACGGTTAAATAGCAGTACAATATATAGTTAAGAAAGCGATATTTGCTTCCTAAATGAGGCAATTGCAAGGGGTAACCCTTGGCGTTTTCTTAGCAATATCATCAGAAAATTTTGCAACATAACTGTAACGGAAAGTTGCAGTTTATATCTATATAAAGGAACATTTGCAGTTTAAACAAATGGAGTTATACGACTAACAAGGACGTATTGGTTGCGACGTTAAAGGGTGTTTAGTTTTGTGGAGGTTGATTCTATAACTGTGTGATTGCTAGGATGGTAATGCGAGTGCGGGGTCAGTTTGCATTGTTATCTCTTTGGTATTTTATGTTGTCTCTTGTGTTGATGTAGGTAACACTGTAACTTGAAATTCCATTTATTATAGTTGAGTCAATATGGGTCTTTCAACTTTTGAGTTTATATATTTCATATTGAATTTTAAGTATTGTGTACTTGGTTTTCGACAGTGTATCAGCTTCCGGGACTGTCGTCATGACATTAAGCTGGCTTAACCGGGAAGTGCTGGTCACAATCCTCTCCGGCGAGTTTTTGATAAATTTTTGCTCTTTATTCTCTTTATGTTTTATATACGCCGATGGGCTGCATCGCGCCTAAAGGTATATTTTCTGTAGGCTGTTTAAGGAGACGTCGATAAATTTATATATTTGGATATATATATATATATTTGGATATATATATATATATATATATATATATATATATATATTTATAAAGAATGCTTTGACAGACGATAATTAGCTGAATATTTCAGAAATGAAGCTGCAATTTTCATGGATGCCTGTAACTGAGGCATTTCTAATAGCTTGTGGATATTATCAACAAAGTAGCTGGAAAAAAATGAGCAAATGTTGCAAAACGTTCTGTAGTGAACAGAGACAATCTTTGCTATAACTAATGATGGACGTATATAACTAATTTCGCTATGACTAATTTTGTCTCCTACGTGAATGACGACGGATTTGGGCGCCTCAGTATGACATCCTCGATGATCCGTACCATCAATGATTCATATTCAGCCCTAATCAAAGTGGACCGTTCCATCAAAATTCGAGAGTCAAATATTTATGGCTTTTATTTCACATCCTGCGTTAACAAATAGTTAAATTTAAAACTCACGAGCTTACAGAATCGCCCACATCGAATAAAAAAAATTGAACAATAAAATATAGATTAACATAATTTAAACTCAAAATGATTTTAATACTTTAAAGAATAATAAGTTATGAAATATTTCAATATAAAATTGACATCAAATACTTTGAGCAGCAAATGTTAAGCTAGTTTTCGTAGAAAAATATTAGAAAAAGAAGAAACGTACTCATTCCGATAAAATGTTAACCTTCAATCTCGTGAAATTTAAATGTAAGCTTTGATTAAACCATTGAAAATGTGATTAAATTCCAAATTTGGCAACTTATCTTCTTTCAAGTAAAAGTCGAAGATATAGTGCAAACTTTATCTTTCCATAGTTATGTGGAGATGCCGGCGGAACCTTTACGTAGTGGATGTGACAATTCGCATTTGTACGATCTACCGATTTCATTTTACCGTGGCCTTATTTGGCACAGCTTTCTTGATTTCAAAATATTTTTCCACAAGCGCAACCACTAAATGAAATAATTGTTTATATAGTATTCATCTGTAAAATATTACCGGTATATATGACCGGTACACAAATAATATTTTACTTTTGAATTTTGAAATCTTATAGTCTGTGAGAGGACAAGAATAAAGTTATCCGTTTTGCGTTCAACTGAGGTCTATCCAAATGACTTCAGTGGCTAAAAATTTACCTATGACTTGTAGGTCTATAAAAAAAATCAAGTGAAACTTTAACATGCAATGGTAGAATTGGTGCAAATATGAAATTGACTTAGAAAAGTTATTTCAATTTTCATATTCCCATTCATTTCCTTTTAGCATATGCGTAAATAGTGATTTGGAATAAACTGTCTGATAAAAGATGTAACCCCATCTTTTATAATTATTGCAAATAACACTATTTCAATGATCCAAGAAAATGTCAAGGGATAAAAATGGGCGGGGACAAATATGGGAGCTGCCATATACATAATTGTTACATATACTGGCTATTTCCAAATGGAACTTGAAGATGCTATTTAAAGAATGATTGTTTTCTATAATAGTACATAATTGTTCAGGATATTCAATTTATTTAATTTCTTACAGGTGACAGGGCCACCACAACAATTACCTAGGTACCTCTGCAAAAGAAATGCACAAGTAACTTTACCTTCCCGGCCGTCTAATCAGACACCTTACACCTTTCTGGTCGGTCGGACGGTCTGGGTCTCAACAACAACAAGTAACTTTACAGTTATTAGACAAGACATAAAAATATGCTTTATAAATTTATCAATTAAATTACAAAAATAGATAAGATATTCAAAAAGAATTTGCTACGCCTTTACTTTTCCTAATATCTACGTACATATGCGTATTTACATATTTTGCTATAAAAATTGTATGCATGTAACATACAAATATTTTCATTCTATTTGCTAACATGCATGTCAGAATAAATTGTAATTATGCTCTAAATATTTTTAAAACAATCCGCACAAATTTAGTTTTATGCATTAAAAACAATCATAATTTTTAATACATGAGGGTAAATGGAATATTTTGATTTTGAAAAATGTAAAATGTATAAACAATTATATGAAATCAGAGAAGTATTTTTATTAGTCAAAAAACTTCCTGTTACAGATGTTCACAAAATTTAGATCATATGCTTTATTTTATGAGATGTCCACTGCAAAAAAAAAATAAGCGTTGGCTACACCGTAAAAATATCCCAGTTAAAAGTGTTTGTTGTGCAAATTAGACATACCATGCTAATGGTGATTTGTTACAATGTATCCTCTGGAATGGTATTCTGAAATGGTACGTGTCCTCTGGAATGGTACAGCTCAGGATGCAAGAATGAGTCCAAATTTATGGATAACTAACACGTTCATTCACAAGTGCAGCGTAAACTAAAACATTATACAATAAACCAGCACTGAAATGCTCCAATAATTTCACAAATCAGCCGATACTATTCTCGAAACATTGAGGAATATCCTAGTTCAATGTAGCTGGTATCACGTCATCTGCCCTTGAATTGAGTGATGACTCCTTTTATAAACTCTCTATAGAAACTTCTAGAAATCTCTCATATCTCGTAGAATATTCGTTATTTTGAGGTGTTTCTCGAAATTTTGAAAAGTCGTCAAATGTCCCCAAATTGGCGATAAATCGCTAAATTTGAAAACTCTCCCTAAGTATTTCACCATATGGCAACCCTAGATTGACGTTAGCGGAAAGGTTGCTTCTACGGGTGTTTTCTCCGTCTGGATTTCAAATGAGACTCCAGTGAGGAAGAACATTTTACAAGTTCTTAACAATATTTTGCTATACTTATATTTACATGTTACTGTAATTAACGACAATTCGTTGTTATTGAGCTTTAATAAAAACCGATCGGATCCAGTGGTTCTGTTTGCCTCACTATTCTAAAATTTGATTTCAGTGAGTTAAGTTTATGTTATGTACGTAGTTTCATGTTACTAGATAGTGACAAATATATTTGTTCGGCTCACGTTCGTTTATTAATAAATTTAAATTATGCGAATTTCACGTATAAATATATGTATCTGTACATACAAGCAAGTATGCATGTATATATATATTCATAAGTAACTATGTATATAGCATATACTGTATATTTTATCGAGTGCTCGCTGGCGTATTTTAAAATATGTGAGAGATTACTGGCGATATAAGTTTGTGACGCCACTGGTCTACGAAATCCAATGTTTCTGGCATTGAATTAGCATCACACACATAAAAATTTTTTAGGAACTGATTACAGAATGATTTATTCATACTCAAGCGTAAAACTGCCTACTCATGTGTGCATCAAAAATGCATTTGACATTTAATAATTTCCAATGAAATAAGTGACTATTGGTGAATTCTTTGGCATCAAAATACAAAAATATTGTAAAAGTAACTTCTCCCATGAATGGAACGAATTAGATTCTCGAGCATGTTAACACATTTGCGGCAAAATATTGCATGGGGAAAGTCAACATACTGGACAATAATTAAAACATTTTAATTTTATGTAAATTTTTATGAATTTACTTTTAAGACGTCCTATCTCGGTTCATGAAGAACGGTTATAAACGTTTTGAAGAATTAGTCATTCGTTTTTTAATGAAAAAAAGCGTTATAAGTAATTATGTATGAAAGAATAACCACATATTTTTTACTGATTTTTTCAAACATTGATTTGGAAATCAAGCAATTCCTCGAGAACAATACACGTTAGCGTTTGCCATGCTAAAGAAAAACTACGTGTTAAATAATTATTTACTTAGTATTATTGAAGATCTTGGTTTTTTAATGATATTTCCAATATTCATCCGAAAATTAGGGTTCTTCCGAACATTCGATTGCCTCAAAATCAATAAGGTTCCAGTAGTCCCTAATTATAGTAATCGTATCAAAATTTGAAACGATTTATTCGTTCTTAGATATAGCGTCCACTGATTCACGGATGCATACAAACTAACATGATCGCAAGCACACACAGGTTCACACACTAATATACATATACACACGTTTACTAACATATATACATGCACGCAAAAATAACTGCGCAAATGTTTTATTCAAGTGCAGGGATGATTAACATGTACTATTCCGTCAAACCCTCTAAACAAATTCGCAATATCTTTCCTAAATATTTGTCCGATATATATAGAAAATAAAGACTTACTTAAAATTACATCAAATTTACATATTTTTTCTACATTATTTCTATGGTGCTAAAGATTAGTAGAGACCATTAAGATACCCATATTTGCTTTAATTGTGAAATACTTTAACATAATTAACAATTTAACTTAGAAAACAGTAATCAATAAATTTAGGAAATGGGTCTGAACGCAGTATTTGTTCGAACATCATCCCGTTTTAGCAAGATATTTGATAGCCACATCTCCACTTCATGGATATTATTTCTGATGACTCTCTTCGTTGAGTCCTTTCGATAAATTCATATAGTACAGCAAAACTAAAGCTCTAGAGTGACACCTCACAGATCTAGTTGTTCTTAGGCATGAGTCAGCTCAAGTAGTCAGTTCAGCTACGCCATTTTTAGCAATCAGTTATGTTATGGCATTTTTTGCAGGCAGTTAAGTTATGCCATTTTAGCATTCAGTTGAACTATACCATTTTTAGCAGTCATTTACGTCATTTTAGCAGTCACTTCAGTTGTGTCATTTTTAGCAGTTAGTTAAGTTATGTCCTTATTAGCATTTAGTTAATTTGCACCATTAAATCTTTGAACAATTGCAATTTGGAGGTTTCATAAGCTCCTCCTGTACTTTGTTGCATGAGACTACCACATTCTTGTAGTTAGCTCGAGTACCGGGTTGCGTAAGATCACGTTGTTCTGCCTGAAGGGAGCTTGTAGTCTATGCCGAAGAAAGTGTTCTTCACCTGGATGATCATCTAAATAAAATTATTCTATAATAATATCATTTATGGAGTAGCCTAGTGAACCATGGTGACGTGGAAAGGGAATTTAGGGAGACCGTGGCTTCTCCAACAACCAAGCAACTTTAATTATAGATTGGAGGAAATATGTTATAGTGCACTTATTAAGTTTCGTAGATGAATACTGTAAAAGTAACATGCTTTTTAGACACTAACACCACAGATTACCTTCCAGCTATGTTACAGCTAGCGACATCATTGTCTTTTGCCTGTTTAATTATTCTTTGTCAGCAATGCGACTTTCAGCACGCATTTCCTTTTTTTTCTTTCCATTTACATATTTTTAACAATGAAAAATCTAGCATCACTGGATTGTGCAATAAATGTCTGAATCGTCCTATAAACAAGTGGTATACCTTTTCATAGCCCATAATTTTTATTTTCCAGGCTCATGCAATGCGCGAAATCGTATGCTTTCATTGAAATACGTTCGCATATTCAAATGAACGGTAAAATTCATATAGGGATTGACGCTTTTAAACGGGGACAAATTATTTTATTTTAATTCTAAAAACTACACTTATTCAAAACACCTTTCAGAATTAGATGAACCAGCTGAGAGTCAGTATTATCACACTGTTCAATACTGTGTGACTTTAATACTCATGCCAGAAATGTTTTCCGTCGGCACTAAATTTCCATCAAAAAATAATTTTCCAGATTTAAAAGAAGAAATATCACTTTGCGAGTTAAATAAACATTAAAACTATTTATAATATTTCAAGCAGAGTTAACTTTTGACCGAAATGAACTTTCTGACCTCATGCACATTTTGTTCATCAGTAGAAAGAAATTCGGCGGGATATATATCGATAATCCCCATTGCAGACATTATTATTTTCCGGAGTCTTGGTGCCAGACGATTTTTTACGGTCTAAGTGAATCAATACGGTTTATTCCATGAACATCTGAGAGTATTGAATCCAATCTTTTTGGTATAAAAATACAGTTCACATACAAAATATGTTTTTTTAACTTCTTAGCATGTGATAGTTCATCATATATACACGAATGCGCTGAATGAAATAATAGATATTGGTATGGTGAAATAGTAACCGCTTTCTATAGTTCAAAATCTCAGCCCATTACCAACCATCTCATTAAATGACGAATAGGCAAGGAAATCGTCAAAACAAGATATTTTATATACCATATAGTGTATATATATATATATATATATATAGTGTATATATATATATATATATATATATATATATATATATATATATATATATATATATATTTATGAAGATTTTAGAAGTGCGAGTACTGCAGGCTAACGAATTTGATGGAATGAATTACATACATAACTTTATGCACTTCGTTATATTCCTTCATCATTAAGAATAGAATCTAACATCTATTCATTTGATAAAGGAATTAAGAATGTACTTTCTGTGTCAAAGTAACCAATTATCTACGCAATCATGGTTATCTTCGGAAAGCCGTATCAAACATCTGAAGCGTAAACAATTATTCAGATAATTTCTGGCATAATGACTCTAATGTATGAGTCTGGTAATGTATGATAGTATAGAATGACATTTAATATTTTGATAAATTATCGGCTTGAAATTTGAAATGTCACGAATGTGCATTATGTTTTGAATGGCTAAATTAATAATCCTCATTTGTGAGTTCATTTGGAAATTTAGAAGATTTATTCTTAAATCTCTTTGACGAGTTGCGTGGAATGTGAAACTACTTACATAAGCTGATGTCAGAATAACATGAAATTTAAAATACTGTGTTGGAAACAGCATACAATGAATATTTAAAAGTAGAAACGTTGATAAAGAAGTGTATTTTTGATGGGATAAATAGAACGTTACAATATTTATAACAAATCAGAATTTTCCTATCGTTTGCGTTAAATTAACAAACTGCTAACTTACTAACGGAATATTCAAACTTTTAGCATTTTGCCTGTTAAATAATTATATATTCTTATTCTTCTTTGATCCAGACCATCCGACCTACTTGAAGGTGTAAGGTATATGTTTATACGACCGAGAAATGCCACCCTATTTAGACCGTAACCCAGTGGAAGCGGTATCCAGAGTACCGCAATGTCCTTCTCTTACCATTAGCTTTTTGGAAGGACTGAAGGACTGACAACATGCCTGTACTCCACGTAAACACGGGGATAGTTTGGGCAGAGCCAGGAATCGAACTCAGATGTAATCCCAGCACATTAACCGCTGGGCTATCCCAAAGTATTAAATTGAAAACCGTGTGAGGATTCTATTATTGTATGCTAATTTTACTGTTCATTATGCTAATTTATGCACAAAACGCCTCAACTCTGTATTCGAGAGTCACGTACTCAAGACCGGCCAGGACTATAAATGCGGCAAGCGTTCCTCAGAAGTCAGATCATATCTCAGATCGGGAGGATCCAGTATCCGTAGTCGAGCGAGATGCAAGTGTAAATCGTCGACGTCAGCTTCAGCTATTATCTTTATACGAGAGTGTGGTGTTGCTCTGTTCATTAATGGAAGCACGCAACGAGGTGATAGTCTCTACACTATTGTGAGTATAGTTAACTATGATTTAATAGTTGGTTTGTACTGCTAATTCAGTTCAGTAACGAAATATTAAATTAGGTCGACGTATAGATATGATAGTGCTAGCTTGTAAATATTCTGTGTATGTAATTGTGTATTGAGTTGTCAGCGAAGTTAGCTGGAATGAAATATATGTTTCTTAAATGTTGTAGATCATTAATGGAACGTAAGTCAGGTAAAATCCTATACAATACCGCCGCACAGAGTAACTTGGTAGTGGAACTTTACAACCTCTCTGTGTATATTTCTTAATATTTTGCCATTCATAGCAACATCTAGTAGCTCCACACCTGCTCCCTACGCTCGCCAGATTCTCGTATAAAGATACTCTTATACCAGACTCTTACTTTAGTCGTATAAAGATACTCTTATCTTTAGTCGTTATCTTTAGTCGTATAAAGATACTCTTATACAGACTAAATACTCTTAATAACTTCTAATCAAGAGTCTAAGCACGGCTAGCCCATCAATGTGTCCATGTTTGTCCATTTAAATAGATTCCGATAGAAATGATTTCAGAATTGTACGTTCTGCAGTCTGTTAGCAAAGCAACAGGCGATTTCTTTTTCAATATAGATATAAACTCACTGTCACTAACTTATCCAATGCATAATCTTGAAATATTGTACCCATGCATGGTTGATGTCTTGATTTCTTATAGCAATTGTTAAGCCTAAATATTAAGTTCTGGATTTTGCACATTGATGCACATCTTATAGTGCACTAATATAACGTCAAAAATATAGCAAAATATCGTCTGATATTTTTATTACACAAGTCTATCATACAAAATCTCATTTTTATTAATCAAAGAGCATGGAGTTTTCCCAGCGTGAATTTTACCTTTTAGAGCGATATTTTTCTGGCCATCCTTATGAAAGTGTCACTGAAGTGCTTCAGAAGAGTTCATTGAAGAGTTTAAGCGACGCAGTCTTTATTTCAGACATTTTTTCCTGGGTTAAAATTTAAAGTCTGTATGTAATCGCTTTGGCTGCAGCAAATCCAATTTCTCGTTGTTACTTGTCAGTTTTAGAAAATGGTTTCAGTAACTATTCAATAACACTCTAATAAGAATGGCTAGAGAAATATTGATTTAAGTAAAAACTCTTTTACACTGGTAACGCTTCATGTTCTTTGATTGATGAAAAAGAAATCTGTAATTATCATCTGGTAGATGAACAACAGCAGACGATATTTTTGTCATATTTTTGAGGGTGTAACTTAACTGGAAAAATATACAATTTCAATTTCGAGGTGCATTTTATGATTTGAAATTGATGAGATCGATTTTTGTAACAACTTGTATTTTGTCTTAATAATTTAACATATTAAGGACCATTGTCAAGAATAATAACTAAACATGACCCTGGTATTACATTAACTACCGGAAGTTTATTAAAATATTATACTGAAGAACCTTCAATCTGTGATAACAACATGAACGTAAGCTCCGACGCGGTGGTCGAACGGTTAAAGAGGCAATCGTTTCCTTGTACTCGTTCGACAGCCAGGTTGTGGGTTCGAGCCCCACTTCAGGCATGGATGTTTGTGTTGTTGGGCGCATTGTGTTCCCACCCCCACTGGTGCGCTGGGCAACGTCAATTGCAGCTAAGTGGTTCACGGTTCCGGCCGATGATAGGCGAAGACGATGAGTCAGTGCCTGGCCATTGAAAAAAAAACATGAACGTAAGCTAAGTAATAAATCTTTAATTACATTTTAATCCACGAGTACTGTCGAAATAAAGACGTGTTACATTTCCAGAAATGTAAGTTATCGTTTTCATAAACATGCTTAACATGCCTGTGTGATTAATCTTTATTATTTAACGTGGCTGCATGTATATTACAGTCAATAGGTATGGAAAAAGGGGCTTGCCTTGCAAAAGGTGGAGTAGAAGATTTTATTTTTGTATTTGTATGTATTGCTGCCAACATGAAAAAACCAAGTTATCCAACATGGCCGACCTCGGGAGAAATTTTGGCAGCCAAAAAACTATGAAATTTTACGACTTTTTTTTATTTTTTCGAAATATCACAGAAACGATCGACTTTCGCGATTCTTTCTCAATATAAAATTTAAAGATAATTAAATTTCCTACAATTTTCACAATTACAACTTTTTTATAACACGAATACTAAGTACGCTACAGATTTTTGAAAGTTAACATTTTTTTCTTAATTTGATAAAACTCAAATAAAAATCGGTTTTATTTTACTCTTAATTTCTATTTACTTCTCCTCCAAATGCGCAACACATATTTTGCTTATATTGTTGATGCGTAAAATATTGGATGCATGAAAAGGTGTCGGAGGATGGGGAGAGAGAGGGGAAACGTCGCCAGTTGGGAGTGGCCTTGAGGAATGGCGGTTGCTTCGCAGCTGAAAGCCAGATAAGCCATATTACTCACAACCTGCACCAATAATGCCTGTCTAATGGGTATTGCTGCAAAATTTTGACAAGCCTTGTGTGTGCTCGAATGTAAGGGACCCACAGCAAAATTATGGGTTCAATATTTTCGTATGATAACACTCCTCAAACAGTTCACCGAGGCTGAGCGTATAGGCAACTGGAACCTTCCTTTTGACTCCATTCAAAAAGCACTACCATTTTTCCATGCAGCTGGCCATTTCTTATACGCCAAAAGTGCGCATCTCTACCTTCAAGACATGTTGAAACTAGAACAATTAATGGACCCAACTGAATTTCACGACTTCTCCACAAAAAGGAAATTCACCATAAGACTCTCCTATAAGTTTACTGGTGTGGAATTTCATCTGACCAGACCATTGAACAGACACTTATGAGGAATATGAAAGCCTGTGGAGGAGTCACAGGTGGAAGAGGATTTTCAGACGGTGTTTTAGCAAAATGGACTTTGGCAATGATATTCATGCAAAATGTTTGTGATGAAATTGAACAATTCTGTGATGTACTTATTAAACATGACAATGGTCGCTCATGGAAATTTTAAAAAGGTGACCTTCAAGAGGAAAGACAAAGTTGTAACCCTTGAATCGGTTGTCAGCAGTATTAAAGCAGGAACCCTCAAAGTAATTGCTATTGATCCGCTGACACTTTTCCAAAGATTGTGTCTTTCGAAACAGTCTGATGAAGACTTAAAAATGTTTTTTACTTATGAAGTTGCACCCTACCCGATATCACTTTTCTCCGAAGAAGGTATACGGAAAGGTACAAAGTCTTCATTATACATGGCTTTCACCCCAGTCGATGGCAAAGAAATTGCAGGGAAGAAACAGTTTGCTGTTATAGATGGAGGATGCCTCCTACGCAAAGTTATTTGGCCTCAAAATACTTCCTTTGCTAATATAACTAAGCATTATTCTTCATTTCTTAAGAGACATTCTGGATCGCGAGTTGTGGTTGTATTCGATGGGTATCCTGCACGTACTGGCACTAAAAGATCTGAGCGTTTGCGTCGTATGAGGATGCACCATTCCCCTGAAGTAATCTTTGAAGCGAATGCGATCAACCAAGTCTCCCAAGAAAAATTTTTGGCAAATAATCAAAACAAGAGTCGTCTGATCGAACTTCTGAAAGCTAATTTTGAAGAGTGTGATATTGAAGTCAAGCATGCTCAAGAGGACGCTGACTTACTGATCGTCAACACTGCCATTTCGAAGGCAAAAGAACTTGAAAATGTGATCGTAGTTGGGGAGGATATCGATCTGCTAGTTCTGATGACAGGGTTAGGCCAGTCATTCAGCAACTTATTCTTTCTTAAGCCTAGGAGAGGGAATGCTGGCAATGTGTTATTTTCAACTATATCATTTAATTTCGACCCAGGCAATATCCTGTTCATCCATGCATTTAGTGGATGTGATTCCACTAAAGCCATCTTTAGTCAAGGCAAAATTAAATTGTGCAAAAGATTGTCAACAAATCGCCTGAAGTGAAGAAAGTCACTAAAACATTCATGGATCCACCCAGCAGTCACGATGATATAGCTGCAGCTGGAGAAGAAATTCTGAAAACATTATACACAGGCGACATCCATTCTGACCAATCCTTGAACACTTTGCGATTTAATCTGTTTGCAAAATCAGTCTCCAACAGAAAAATAAATCTCGCACGACTACCACCTACGTGCGATGCTGCCCGCTACCATTCCTACAGGTGCTACTACCAAGTTCAAAGCTGGTTAGGCAATGGCACCAACCCGGAGGAATGGGGTTGGACGTGCAGCATGGAAGATCTATTGCCTGTTGACACAAAAAGAAATTCAGCATCTGAGAATCTTCTGAAGAGTGATGTGTCTTGCGCTTGCAAGAAAGAGTGTAGTGGACCCTGCTCTTGTCGCAAGGCAGGTTTGAAATGCTCCAGCAAGTGCAAGCACTGCAGTGACATGGGGTGTGACAATGTCGTACCAATTTCATCTTTGGATGATACTGAAGAGGAAGATGACTTACTCCACCAGCTCTTGAAACCACTGCAATACGTGGATGAACAACTTGAGGATGACAACTTCCTTCCACCTCCTACGGTTGCTGAACCCGAAGAAGAACACACATCTTAAAAACGTCTTCGAAGAAGATAAATATGTATGTTTTCAGTTTTACTTATTAATTTCCTTTCTTTATTTGTTTCAAACCTGTATGAATCTTCTTGTAATTTGTATGTAAATGTTAAATTTCTGCAATTTTTTTTTGAAGATAATTATTTGTTTTTGTACCTTAAACAAGTTTGGGCATTTGTGGAGACTATTTAAATTTAATTTGGCGCATTGGTATTATTATTCATTATGTTGATGTATTATACCTAGAAAATTAGTTGAATTACAACACACGCGTCATGAATTTTTGCTTATTAATGCTTTATTAATCTTTCGCTTATTATCACGCCCATATTTATTCATTCACATTCAAATATCGCTTCTGTGTAGGTAAAACATCAGAATAAAATGTATTGTGAAGTATAATATATGTTGCAGTTGTACAATATGAACATGTGCTGTTATTGGGGTCTGATCGAGTCGTCTGCGAAATGTGAGGGGGAGAATTGTGACTGCGGGGTCAGGTGGGCAAGGGGTGTTAATGCGTTTTTTTACAAAGTTGAGAAAAAATGTCAGATTTTAAGAAGTTGTAGTGCGCTTACTATTCGTGCTATAAAATAGTTGTAATAGTAAAAATTGTAGGAAATTTAATTATCTTTAAATTTTATATTGAGAAAGAATCGCAAAAGTCGATCGTTTCTGAGATATTTTGGAAAAACCAAAAAAAGTCATAAAATTTCGTGGTTTTTCGGCCGCCAAAAATTCTCCCGGGGTCGGCCATGTTGGATAACTTGGTTTTTTCATGTTGGCATCAATATATACAAATGCAAAAAAAAAATCTTCTACTCCACCTTTTGCAAGGTACAATGTATCTACGGACTGGACTAGTATTCTAAGCTTACAAGTTGTAATACCATGCCATGCATATATTATCCTTATCAATGTTCGTAATTGGGTTACAAAGATTAAAATTGTTATATCTGCGAGCATTAATACGTATAGAGTTTTGTCGGGTATAAATATCATTATCTATAATATAAAACAAAGTACCGCTGACTGATTGATTATGAGATGAATTACTCAACCCAAATGTTGAAGGCAGAAACTTGAAACTTTGCATAAATTTTGGGATTAACCATTAAATAAAAAAAATCTTACATTCTGGAATTTTGTTTGAGAACTTTATAAATCTCCGAATTTTTTTTCAAACATTATCCAAGCCATAAATCGAGTAAAACTAAACACAAAATATTCACTTTTGTATCATCATGCTCAGGACTACGTTTTTTAAATGAATTATATCGGTCTAAAATCCAGCATTCTATATTAATTTATCGTAATAGAAACCGATTTTTTATATTTTATTTAAAAAATACCAATTTAAAATACTAATATTTTTAAAATACCGTACTCAATCCATTGAAAATATTTTTAATGAATGATTTTTGATTAAAATGTCTGAAAATATTGAAAATAAAGCAACATGCAGTGGTCGGAGAAAAAATATTATTTTACATATATTAATTTTCTGTATTATCAAAACTATAAAATCCTGTTGTATTATATGTCTGAGGTCGGTTTCGTATTTGTTTGTTTAAGCATGAACGCTTCTAATCTTAATAGGCAGTTGCATATTATCTTTCTATTGATACACACTCCTGCCAAGCTTAGAAAAGGGACTCCTAACTTTTAGAAACATTTGTGGCATAATTCCTGTACCCCTATTAAGGTGTTATAGAGACTGTTATTCTGTGCTAGCAGTATACCCGTTCTTTGCACGGAGTATTTAATAAAAAGAAACGTATAATTCGGAATCATGTGCAAATTCTATTAAAATATTCAATTTATTGCTCCTAAAGAGAAGTTTAAGAATATCTGTTCTCACTATGCAAAATTATCTTCTCGGGCAGATATGAAGAATAAAACATCCTGGCCCCTTTTGTAAGCAAATTTACAAAAGAAAAGATATTGAATCAATATATGCAACACCGTACTACTTATATTGTCGCAGATTAGAAAATATACCAGTGTGTTAGTGGAAGATTACCCATATTACAATATGAATCTGCAAAATCTTTGCCAAAACAAAAGCGATAACGTAATAATTTGAAAATATCTATAATCCCCGAACTCTTTATACCAGAAAGTCGAAATTGATTCCAATATATGCAAGTATATACCAAATATATGCCAATATACCTGTACTACTTATATTCTCGTAAATTAGAAGATAGACCCGTGTATTTGAAGAAGATTACTCGAACAGCGTACAATATATAAGTTTAAACAATTTTTGTCATAATAAAACAATTGCATAATAACTTAAAAATATCAATAATACCTGAATCAATAATCCCCGAAAATATCAATAATAATAAAACCTGAAGACATTAACTGATATTATCCAGTCAAAAATGCTATAATAAAAATCAAATCATTCTTTTCTAAAATATAATTTTATATCAATTTATTTATTATTCAAATCGAAAAAATAATAATTAAAATTAACAGACAGATTTAATTTAATTGCGTTTCTGAGCAACATGATGTAAAATAGAATCTTTCTCATAAACTGCGAAATTAAATAACCATTTTGATTTCCTTATACTTTTCACTGTTCAGTAAAAACTTGTTTTAAATAAACCATGGAGAGAGATTTCCCCTTTAAATCATATTTCAAACAATTCATGTTTTCAGAAAGCGACTAATTAGCGCAAAAAATCTCCCATCAAACTCAGGGATAAGGTTTTAATTCACTTTCAAACGATTTTCAAGTTTTTCGTTTGGATAAACCACGGAGTTAGAAAATAGAACTCCTAGGATAAAGTTTCGTTTTTCATTAATATCTCGATAACCCCTGGTCGTAGATACCCGAAATTTGGGGAACATTTATGAAGGGCTACTTCAAGGCTATCCACAAAATTTCATCAAATTTGGTTCAGCCGTTCTCCCGTGATGATGAGTCTAACGAAAATTTTGTTTTTACTAATGTCTCGAGAACCATCGATCGTAGAAACTCCAAACATAAACTAAATTTTAAATAGGACTAATTCCAGGCTACCAACAAAATTTCATCAAATTCGGTTCAGCCGTTCTCCCGAGATAACGGGACAAATTGACAGACAGGTAGACAGACAGACAGACAGATCGATTTTCAATTTCATTTATATAGATTGCTACTTACTCTATACATCAGATCCTGTAATATAAACTAATAGGTACACTTTCAGAGTAAAATTACTCGCATTGCCTCACAAGTGTAATTACTGTCTTTAATTCAGGCGATTGAGGGGATTGTAGCTGAAATTCCCTGTGATGTAACTTTAGTACCTCTGTTTAAGACTCTGTAAGTTAAAGATATAAATAACTTTAAAACCTCGGAGATGTAAGATATCAAAAAGAGGTTGACCTGCCTCACTTGCTGACTTGCAGAAGTAGGCCTGACTTGCAGAAGTAGGTAGATATCAAAGATATGTTGTCTCAGCAAAGTATTACCGGGACAAGTCGGTAGAGATCAAAAATAGGTTGTCTCAGTGATGTCTCACTCGAACAAGTGGGTAGAGATCAAATAAATGTTGTCTCAGCGATGTCTGGCTTGGAGAAGTCGGTTAATATAAAAAATATGATGTATCAGCAATATCTTACTCGGACAAGTCGGTAGAGATCAACAAATACATGTTGTCTCAGCTGTGGGACCAGAAATTGATCTCACATTTGATGAGACAGTTTTATGTGAATATTTATTGTGGCCAAAACTGCGAACAATACTTGTAGTCGATCTGGCAGCGAGTTTTATTACCCCGGGAACCTAAAGGTCAGAAGACCATAAATTTAGGGGGCCATAACAGAGGGGCTGTGCTGGGCCTTACGAGATGTGGAATGGTTCCATTGGTTAAAGGAGTAACCAATAAAAAAAGAAGATTGTTACGTCAAACTCAATGCGGCAAATGGAAGAAAAGGGGGAGTTACCCCCCCCCCCCCCAACGAGGGAACCACAGCCTGTGACCCGAGAATCAAGCAGACAATTATGAAGATTTTGACTAAGGAGAGACTAGAGAAAAAAGGGATACTAACATGAATTAGAACAGGTAACTTCGACGTTATGACTTGTGCAGATACTACAGGGATCAATTGATGTACTAATAGAATGAAATAGGCGCGAGTGCAGAGTTACAGCAGACAATATGTTCAACGAATTTACGTGTGGGAGCATTACGCTAAGAGTTGATGCAGTAAATGAACGACATTAATTACAGATGCTGACAAAGTTCAAGACAGACTTGAAGGTATGTGCCCATTGAAAATGATATCTGGTCATAAACACTATTTAGGATTTTCCGTTTTGGTCACATATGTCCCCTCCGCTGAAATAATATAATTAAATAGTGTAATTGAATTTCATTAATATTTATGCTGTTAATAAATGTTTTATTGTTAAAGTTCAAATGGTGCAGTCAATGAGTATTATAATAATTAATAATTCCTTTACAGGACTCACACGAAAGTTAAATAATTGGGGTGGGGTATTTATATAGCGGCACAACTAGCAATGTACGATTAAATACTAAATCCACTACGTATGAATTAACGGCCATGTCAATCTTAATGAATTTAATAATCAAATGTTTAACTTTAAGTTTATTTTTTATTTTGTCCCACATTTGGTTTCCGTGACACTTTTGTCTGAGTCAAAATTTAAATGAAAATTTTAATAAATAATACTAAGGAGGATAAAGATAATTTAAATAAAGAGATGAATAAATTTAATGGAGGAACATGTGTTGACCAAATTTTTGCATTGTTGAAATTAAATATGCACAGTCACTTTGGAAGTGAAAATAATTTATATATATTTGAAATAATTGAAAATAGTGTTTGAAAAATTGATCAATTATATTAAGAATATTTAGTTTACATATTGAAGTGTTTTATGTGCAGTATTTTTGAAGTGTATTTTATGCTGTTAATTTTAAGTAGGATATTAGAAGGGATAGTTTTTGTTTTAAATGTCTCAAAGAACCAAGAGAAATTCAAGACGACAAAAGTCTCCGAATAGGTAGGTCACAAAGAGAAATTAATGAAAATCCGAGAATAAAAATGGAGAAGTTTGGATTGCTTAATTTATTGCCAGTTTCTTATGGGAGGAAAGACAAGGATATTGAATTTTGTATCACCCAGTTTGAAAATATTGCAAGAATGGCCGAATGGTCAGAGGAAAATAAAGTCGTAATTTTAAGACTAGGTTAAAGGAGAAAACTTTGGATTTTTTGTCAAAAAATGGGAATTGCAGAAAGCAAATAAAATGGGAGAGATAAAAGAAATATTATTGAAACAATTTAAAACATATCTTACAATGCTTCAAAAGCAAACAAATTTAAATAAAATTAAAATGACGCCAGTTATGAAGGTAGCTGAGCTGGCATTAGAATTTCAAATTCGACAAATGAATTGTTAGGGAATTACGTAAATAAAGAAATGGGTGAAATTAAGTTCAATTTAATGCTAGCGAAATTTATGGAAACTTTAAGACAAGATCTGGCATTTGAAATTAAGAAATTGAATATTGAGGGGTTTGACAAGGCTGTAGAATACGCAGAGCACTTAGAGAAAATTTTGGAGGAGGATTGAGACCGTACAGAAATTAATGCAATTTCTCGCAATGAAAATAATGGCACTAAATTTAATATTAATTAAATGGAAAGGCATTTACAAAATTCAAAATGTGAACCTCAGCAAGTAAAATATGAAAGGTATGAAAATTCAGAAAATGAAATTAAGTATTGTATAGGGTGCGAAATGCGCAACCATGTGTGAGAAGAATGTGAGCACAATCCTTGGAACCAAAGTAGAAATAAAATATCCCAAGAGAATAAATATTGTATAGGATGCGGAAAAAAGGGCACTAATTTGATACCTGTTGGCACAACCAAAATGCATAAAATAATTATGAAGTAAATACGTATGGGAATAAAAGAAGTGAATTTAGAAATGATCAAAATAGCGAATTTAGAAATGAAAACAATAACGGATTTAGAAATGGACAAAGTAACAGATTTAGTAAAACGCAAAAAAGCGGATTCAGAGAAAGAAATAAGGGATGATAGTCGGTCAAATACCCAAACTTTAGCAAAACAAGGATTTCAGGGGCAAGAAAGAAACCGTAGTAGCAGTCAAAATCGCGGGAATTTACATTAATTCGTATTCAGCGAAAATCAATGCGGATCGCTCCATCAAAATCCGAAAGTCAAATATTTACAATTTTTATTTCACATCCAGCGTTAACAAATATTTAATTTTAAATCTCACGAACATACAGAATCGCTCTCGTCGAATAAAAAAAATTAAACAATAAAATATAGATTAACATCATTTAAATTCAAAATGATTTTAAAACTTTAAAGGATAATAAATTTTGAAATATTTCAATATAAAAATGAAATCAAATACTTTGAATAGCATAAGTTAAGCTAGTTCTCGTAGAAAAAGTATTAGAAAATGAAGAAACGTACTCTTTCCGACAAAAGTTAACCTTCAATCTTGTGGAAATTAAATGTAGGCCTTGATTAAACCATTGAAAATGTGATTAAATGCCAAATCTGGCAACTTGTCTTCTTCCATGTAAAAGTCGATGTTCCAGCGCAATCCTCATCTTTGCATTGTTAGGTAGAGGCGCCGGTGGAACCATTCCTTCATATGTGAAAGCGTCTGTGGAGCCATTCTGTGGTGGATGTGACAATCCGCCGTTATGCGATCTACCGACTTCATTTTGCTGTGGCCTCATTTGGCACAGCTTTCCTGATTTTGGAACGAATCTTGTGGAAGGGCATTCGCTAAAGGAAATAATTTTTTGTATAATATTCACTTGTAAAATATTACCGGGACATATCAATGGTACACAAAAAAATGTTTTCTTTGGATTTTTTAAAATCTTAAGAATCTTATGATCTCTGTGCGAAGACCAAATAATGTTATCCGTTTTGCGTTTAACTGAGGTCTGACCAAATAGTTTCAGTCGCAAAAAGTTACCTATGACTTGTAGGTCTATAAAGAAATCCGATGTGGGCAGCACATGACTTTCCTTATATAATGCAATGAATTTACTACTTTTTCAGCAAAAAATAGATTATTTTTATAGTAGTTATTTATATTCTATCCAAAATATAAAATTTTCTTCAATCGACCGTCATTTTTCATGTCGTCATCATTAATGAGTCTACATTGATTTAGCGTCATTTTTATCCATTTGGCGAGTTTTTCGTTAATTTAGCAACATTTAAAAAGCCGACAAAATCTCGCCAAATGTTATGGACGGAAAAATAAGTTATTCTTACTGCAGATAAATGCCTATTGGCGTTCAAATACAAAAGTGTTACTCAAAGTATCTTTTTTCGTGAATGGAACGAGCTAGATCCACGAGAATGCTGTCACCCAATTTATAGCAGGGTATTACATATGAAAAGTGAACATGTTATTCAATAGGAAATATTTATTTTTATTTTATATGGTTTTTTGATATTTTGTTTGAAAAATGTGCAATATCTCGAGAACGGTTCATGCTAGTGTTCTAAAATTTATGTCAATCGTTTTCTGATGAAAAATTACGTCAGAAATGTCTATTTGCGTAACTTTATTAACGGTTTTGATTTTGTGTCGATTTTTTCAACATTTCACTCGAAAATTTAGGGGGTTCTGAACATTCGATTGCGTTTAAAAACAATAGGCTTCCAGTGCTTACGTATGTGAATTTTATACCAAATTTCTTTCGAATCGGTTCATTCGTTCGTCAGTTATCGTCTCCAAAGTCTCACTGACACACACACACACGTACGCACACACACCTGCTTTCACACACACACACATACTTTCACACACACACACACACACGGACATCATTTCAAAAATGTTTGATTCGTGATCAGGGATGCTTGAAACGTGCTCTCCCGTCAAAAACTCGAATTCGAATTTTCGACCCCGTCACAATACTTTCCTTATGCATTATGTATATAAGGAAAGTAAAAATCAACTGAAATTTTAAGATGAAATGGTAGAATTGGTGCAAATATGAAATTGACAGAGAAAAGTTATTTCAATTTTCATATCCCCCCTTGATTATTTCAGCATCTGCGTAAATAGTGATTTGGAATAAAACTGTCTGTTAAAAGATGTAGCCCTATATTTCATAATTATTGCAAATAGCACTATTTCAATGATCCAAGAAAACTTCAAAGAATAGCAATGGGCGTGGACAAATATGGGAGCTGCCATATACACAATTCTTCTATTTCCAATTGGAAGATGAAGATGCCATCTAAAGAATGATAGTTTTCTATAAGTGTATATAATTGTCAGGATATTCAATTTGTTTAATTTCTTACAGGTTACAGGGCCACAACTGCCCTTACCTGGGTACCTCTGAAAAAGACATGCATAAGTAACTTTACAGATATTAAAGAGGATATAAAGAAATGGCTTATAAATTTATAAATTATATTACAAAAAGAGACAAATAATTCAAAAATAATTTGCTACGCCTTTACCTTACCTAATATCTGCGTACATATGAGTACTTACTTATTTTACTTTAAAAATTGCATGCATGTAACAGACAAATATTTTCATTCTATTTGCTAACAGGCATGTCAGAAAAAGTTTTAATTATGTTCTAAAAATATTTAAAACTACCCGCACATCTTTAGTTTTATGGACTGCATTTGAAATAATCATAATTTTTAATATATAGGGAATATGAAATATTTTGGTTTTAAAATATATAAAATGCGTAAATATATTATATTAAATCAGAGAAGATTTTTAATTAGTCTAAAAAACTTCCTGAACTAGATAGTCACAAAATTTATTTAAGAGAGCTTTATTTTATGAGAGGTCCTCTTTCTACACAGCAAATAACCGTTGGCTGGACTGGAAAAATATCCCAGGTAACAGTGTTTGCTGTGGAAATAAGACAAACCATGCTAATGGTGATTTGTTACTACATATCCTCTGGAATGGTACTCTGCAATGGTCACTGGAATGGTATAGTTCAGGATACAAGAATGAGTCAAAATTTCTGGATAACTAACACGTTCAATCAGAAGTACAACGCAAAGAAGGACAATATACAGTAAAACAGCACTTAAATGCTCCACTAATTTCACAAAACAGCCGATACTGTTCTTGAAACATTGAAGAATATCCTAGTTCAATGTAGCTGGTATCACTTCATCTGCCCTTCAACTGAGTGATGACTCCTTTAATAAACTCTCTATAGAAACTTCTAGAAATCTCTCATATCTCGTAGAATATTCGCTATTTCGAGGTGTTTCTCGAACCTTTGAAAAGTCGTCAAATATATCCAAATTGTCGATAAATCGCAAAATTTGAAAACTCTCCATAAGCACTTCACCAAATGGCAACCTTAGATTAACGTTATCGGCCCTAGATCACGTTAAAAATAGTCATGAATTTTAATATGTAAGGGAATATGGAATATATTGATTTTAAAAAAATGTAAAATGTATAAAAATTTATATTAAATCAGAGAAATATTTTTATTAGTCTAAAAACTTCCTGAACCAGATATTCACAAAATTTAGATCATATGTTTTATTTTAGAGAGTTCCACTACACAGCAAATAACCGATGGCTGCACTGGAAGAATATCCCAGATAACAGTGTTTGCTGTGCAAATAAGACAAACCATGCTAATGGTGATTCGTCACCACGTATCAACTGGAATGGTACTCTGAAATGGTCTCTGGAATGGTATAGTTCAGGATATAGGAATGAGTCCAAATTTCTGGATAACGAACACGTTCATTCACATGTACAGTGTAAACTAGAACATTATACAGAAAACAGCTCTTAAATGCTCCAATAATTTCACAAAACAGCCGATACTATTGTCAAGACATTGAGATATTTCGAAGTTCAATGCAGCTCGTATCATGTCATCTGCCCTTCAACTGAGTCATGACTCCTTTTTTAAACTACCTATAGAAACTTCTAGAAATCTCTCATATCTCGTAGAATGTTCGTTATTTCGAGGTGTTGAACCTTTGAAAAGTCGTCAAATGTCCCCAAATTGACGATAAATCGCAAAATTTGAAAACTCTACCTAAGCACCATACGACAACACTAGATTCACGTTATCGGAGAGATTGTCTGTACGGGTATTTTCTCAGTCTGGTTTTTAAAAGAGACTCCAGTGAGGAAGACCATTTTACATTTTCGTGACAGTATTTTTCTATGCATATATTTGCATGTTACTGTAGTTAAAAGCAATTCGTTGTTATTGAGTTTTAAAGTAACCGATCCAGTGGTTCTGTTTGCTTCACTGTTCTAAAATTTGATTTCAGTGAGTTAAGTTTATATTATGTACTTAGTTCTATATTACTAAATAGTGACATATATATTTTTTCGGTTCACTTTCGTTTATTAATAAATTTAAATTATGCTTAATTCACGTATGAATATATGTATCTGTACGTACAAGCAAGTATGCATGTATATATATATTCATAAGTAAGTATGCATATAGCATATACTATATATTTTATCAAGTGTTCTCCGGCATATTTTAAAGTATGTTAGAACTTATAAGTTCTCGGCCCCCTGGTCTACGAAATCCAATGTTTTTGGCATTGATTTAGCATCACACACATTTAAATTTGGCGCGTTTAGCAACTGATTACAGAATGACTTATTCATACTCAAGCGTAAAACTGCCTACTCACATGTGCATCAAAAATGCATTTGACATTTAACTAATTTCCTATGAAATATTTGAATATTGGTGAATTCTTTGACATCAAAATACAAAACTATTGCAAAAGTAAATTTTCCCATGAATGGAATGAATTAGATTCTCGAGAATGTTAACAAATTTGCAGCAAAATTCTGCATGGGCAAAGACAGAATACTGGACAATAAATTAAACTTTTCTCAAATTTTATGTAATTTTTTTATGAATTTGTTTTTAAGACGTCCTTTCTCAAGAACGGTTCATGATGAACGGCTATCAACGTTTTGAAAATTTAATCATTCATTTTCTAATAACAAAAATAAATAATTATGTATGGAATAACATAAATAATTATGTATGGAAGAGTATCGAAACAGTTTTTAATGATTTCTTCAAACATTCATTTACAAATTATTCAACACCTCGAGAACAATACACATTAGCGTTCTAAAGTTTGCCTTGCTCAAGAAAAATACGAATTAAATAATTATTTACTTAGTATTATTGAAGGTGGTTGTTTTTTAATAATATTTTCAATATTCATTCGAAAGTCAGGGATCTTCCGAACATTCGATTGCCTTTAAAATCAACAAGGTTCCAGTTGTCCCTAATTGTAATAACCGTACCAACATTTGAAAGGCTTTATGCGTTCTTAGATATAGCGTCCACTGATTCAGGGATATATACACCCTAACAAGACCGCAAGCACACACAGATTCACACACTAACATACATACACACACGAAGACTAACATATATACATGCAGGCAAAAATCACAGCGAAAATGTTTTATTCGAGTTCAGGGATGATTAAAATGTACAATTCCGTCAAACCCTCTACTCAAATTCGCAAAATCTTCCCTAAACATTATACAATGTATATAGAAAGTAAAGACTTATTTAAAATTACATCAAATTTATTTATTTTTTCAACATTATGTCTATGGTACTAAATATTAGTAGAGACCATTATGAGACCCATATCTGCTGTAATTGTGAAATACTGGAACTTAATTAACAATTTAACTTTGAAAACAGTAATCAATAAATTTAGGAATGTTTTTAAGGATGTAATTTAGGATGTTTTTAAGCAAGAGTCAGCTTAAGTAGTCAGTTTAGTTACGCCAATTTCAGCAATAAGTTAAGTTATGACATTTCTAGCAGTCAGTTAATTTAAGACATTTTAGCAGTCAGTCAAGATATGCTCTTTTAAGCAATCAGTTAAATTATGCCATTTTAGCAGTCAGTTAAGTTGTGTCATTTTTAGAAGTCAGTTAGGTTATGCCATTGTTAGCAGTCAGTTAAGTTATGCCATGTTTTGCAGTCAGTTATGTTATGTAATTTTTAGCATTCAGTTAAGTTGCACCATTAAATCGTTGAGCAATTGGAATTTGGAGGTTTCATAAGCTCCTCCTGTACTTTGTCGCATGATACTACCACCTTCTTGTAGTTAGTTCAACTACCGGGATGCATAAGATCACGTAGTTCTGTCTAGATGGAACATGTAGTCTATGCCGAAGAAACTGTTGACTATCTGGCAGACCATCTAAATAAAATTATTCTATTATAATATCACTTATGGAATAGACTTGTGAACCGTGGTCAAGTGTGAAGGGAATTTAGGTTGACAGTGACTTCCCCAAAAACACGTTACCAAGCAACTTTGATTATACATTGGAGGAAATATGTTATAGTACACTTATTAAGTTTCGTTGCAAAATAAAATGAAAGTAACATGCTTTTTTAGACACTAATCCCACAGTTTTTCTTCTCGCTTTGCTACAGCTGGCGACCCCATTGTCTTTTGACGGTTTTATTATTCTTTGCCACCAATGTGTCTTTCAGCACACATTTCTTTTTTTTTTCTTTCCATTTACATATTTTGAACAATGAAAAATCTAGCATCACCAGATTGTGCAAAAAATGTCTGATTCGCCCGGTAAACAAACGATATGCCTTTTCATAGCCCACTAAATTTTATTTTTCGTGCTCCTGAAATGCGCGAAATCGCATGTTTTCATTGAAATAAGTTCCCATGGTCAAATGAACGGTGAAGTGAACGGTCAAATTAATATAGGGCTTGATGTTTTAAACGGGAACAATTAATTTTATTCCAATTCTAAAATCTACAATTATTCAAAAAACCTTTCAGAATTATAATTACAAGCTGAGGCAGCATTATCACATTTTTCACTACTATGTGACTTTAATACTCATGACAGAAATATTTTCCGTCAGCATTAAACTTCCCACAGGAAATAATTTTCCAGGTTTAAAGGAAGAAATAACACTTTGCGAGCTACATAAACATTGAAACAATTCCATAATATTTCATTCAGAATTAACTTTTGACCGAAGTGAACTTTCTGAACTAATGCACAATTTGTTCATCTGTTGCAAGAAATTTGGTGGGATATCTATCGTTATTCTCCATTACAGACATTATTCTTTTCCAGAGTCTTGGTGCCAGACGATTTTTAACTATCTAAGTGATTCAATACGCTTTTTTCTATGAACATCTGACAGTCCTTCTTGGCATGTGATAGTTCATCATATACACACGAATGCGCTGAATGAAATAATAGATATTGGTATGGTGCAATAGTAACTGCTTTCTATAGTTCAAAATCTCAGCCCATTACCAACCATCTCATTAAATGACAAATAGGCAAGACAATAGTGAAAATAATATATTATATATATATATATATATGAAAATTTTAGGAGTGCGAATTTAGAGGATTTATTCTTAATCTCTTTGATGAGATGCGTGAAATGTGAAACTACTTACATAAGCTGATGTCAGAATAACATGAAATTTAAAATATTTCATTGGCAACAGCATAAAATAAATATTTAACAGAAGAAACATTGATAAATAAGTGTATTTTTGATGGGATAATGGAATGTTACAATATTTATAACAAATCAAAATTTTCCTATCGTTTGCGTGAAATTAACAAACTGCTAACTTACTCACGGAATATTCAAACTTTTAGCATTTAAACTGCTAAATGATTATGTATTCTTTTTCTTCTTCGATCCAGGCTGTCCGACCTACTTGAAGGTGTAAGGTATATGTTTATACGACCGAGAAGTTCTACCAAATTTAGACAGTAACACAGTGGGAGCGGTATCCAAAATACTGCAATGTCCTTCTACCACCAACTTCTCCGAAGGACTGAAGGACTGACATCATGCCTGTACTCCACGTAAACACGGGGATAGTTTGGTCAGAGTCAGGAATCGAACTCGGGACAATCCCGGCGTGCTAACCGCTGGGTTATCCCAAAGTATTAAGTAGAAAACCCCTTGTGTATTCTTTGTGTATGTGTATTCTCTTGTGCATGTGTATTTCTTAATCGTTTCCCTTTTTTGGCAAAAACTAGAAGTTCTACCCCTGCTCCCTACGCCGCCCAAACTAAAAGTTCTTGAAGCTTCTAATCAAGAGTCTAATCCCGGCTACCCGATCAATGTGTCCATGTCTGTCTATTTAAAAAATTAGCATAGAAATGATTTCAGAATTGTACGTTCTGCAGTCTGTTAGCCACGCAACAGTCGATTTTTTTTTCAATATAGATATAAACTCACTGCCAGTAACTTATCCCATGCATAATCTTGTAATATTGTACCTATGCGTGGTCGATTTCTTACAGCAGTTGTTCAGCTTAAATATTAAGTTCTGGATTTTGAATATTGATGCACATCTTTTAGTGCCACAATATAACCTCAAAAATTTAGCAAAAATATCGTCTGATATTTTTCATACACAAGTCTATCATTAAAAATCTCATTTTTATCAATCAAGGGGCATGGAGATTTCCCAGCGTGAATTTTGTATTTTAGAGCAATTTTTTTCTAGCCATCCTTATCAAAGTGACATTGAAGTGTTTCAGAAGAGTTCAATGAAGAGTTTAAACAACAGAGTCTTTATTTCGGACAGTTCTTCCTGAGTTAAAATTTAAAGCCTGCATGTACTCGCTTTGGCTGCAACAAATCCAATGTCTCAAAAACGTTTTAGTAATGTCGTGATTGCAGATTTGTTACTTATCAGTTTTAGAAAATGGTTTCAATAACTCTTCAATAATACTCAAATAAGAATGGCTAGAGGAATATTGATTTAAATAAAAATTCTTTCACACTGGAAACGCTCCATGTTCTTTGATTGATGAAAAAGAGGTCTTTAATTATCATCTGGTAGATTAAAAACAGCTGGTGACATTTTTGTTATATTTTTGAGGGTGCAACTTAATTGGAAAAAATATACTATTTCAATTTCGAGGTGCATTTTATGATTTAAAATTGATTAGATCGATTTTTAGAACAACTTATATTTTATCTCAGTAATTTAACATATTAAGCACAATTGTCAAGATTAATAACTAAACATTGACCCTGGTATTAAATTAACTACCGGAAGTTTATTAAAATATTATACTGAAGAATCTTCAATTTGTGATAACAACACGAACGTAAGCTAAGTAATAAATCTTTAATTACATTTCATTCCACGCGTACTGTCCAAATAAAGACGTATTACATTTTCAGAAATGTATGTTATCGTTTTGATAGACTTGCTTAACATGCCTGTGTGATTAATCTTTATTATTTAACGTGGCTGTATGCATTCTGTGCTTAAAAGTTGTAATGCCATGCCATGCATATATTATCCTTATTAATGTTCGTAATTGGGTTGCAAAGGTTAAAATGTTTATATCTGCGAGCATTAACACTTACAGAGTTTTGTCTGGTATAAATATCCTTATCTATGTTATTCAACAAAGTAACGCTGACTGACTGAATATAAGATGAATTACTCTGCCCAAATGTAGAAACAATGAATGTGTGTAAGATGTGTGTGTTGCAAGTAGAAACTTCAAACTTTGCATACACGTTGGGATTGACCATTAAATAAAAAAAAAATCATAAATTTTGGAATTTTGTTTGCAAACTTCATAAATCTCGGAATTTTCTTTTCGAACATTATTTTAGCTTTAAACCGAGAATGAATTAACACAAAATATTCGCTTTTGTATCATCATACGCAGAATTACGTTCTTTAAATGAATTCTATCAGTCTAATATCAAGCATTCTATTTTAATTTATCGTAATAGAAAGCAATTTTTTATAGTTTATTTTTAAAATACCAATTTTTTTTAAATACCGTATTCAAACTATTGAAAATGTTTTTAATGGATTATTTTTTGATTAAAATGTCTGAAAACGTTGAAAATAAAGCAACATGTAGTGATCTGAGAAAAAATATTATTTTACATATCATAATTTTCTGTATTATCAAAACTATAAAATCCATTTGTAATATATGTGTGAGGTCAGTTTCGTTTTTGTTTGTTTAAGCATGAGCTCTTCTAAGCTTAACAGGCAGTTGTATGTTATTTTTCTATTGATACACACTCCTTCTAAACTGAGAAAGGGACTCCTAACTTTTAAACACATTTGTTGTGGCATAATTATTATACACCTATCAAGGTATTATAGAGACTTTTATTCTATATTGCTCCTTACTGCATACATTAGGCCCTATAATATAAACTAATAGTTACACTTTGAGAGTAAAATTACTCTCATCGCCTCACAAGTGTAATTACTGTCCTTAATTCAGGCGATTAAGGGGGAATGTAGCTGAAATTTCCTATGATGTAACTTTAACACCTCTGTTTAAGAAGTTGTAAGTTAAAGATATAAAGAAATTTAAAACCTAGGAGATATAAGGTATCGAAAAGAGGTGGACTCAGCAATGCCGGACTTGGAGAAGTAGGTAGATGTCAAAGATATGTTGTCTGAGCCTTACCCGGACAAGTCGGTGGAGATCAAAAATGTGTTGTCTCAGCGATGTCTCACTCAGACAAGTCGGTAGAGATCAAATAAATGTTGTCTCACCGATGTCTGAATTGGAGAAGTCGTTAGATATCATAAACATACTGTCTCAGCTATATCTTAAGTGCACAAGTCGGTAGAGATCAAAAATATGTTGTCTCAGCGATCTCTCTCTCGGAAAATCGATAGCTATATCGGATCCGTAAGTAAAATGTTGTCTCAGCTATACCTTACACTCACAAGTCGGTAGAGATAAAAAAAATATCTTGTGTCAGCGATCTCTCTCTCGGAAAATCGATAAAGATATCAAATACATAAGTAAAATGTTCTGAGCTTTGAAAATGTCTTTTAATTTTATAAAATCAGATATATTTGTGAAAATCTATAAAATTATGTAAATGTAAATAAAATGAAAATCAAAATGAAGAACATTTAAATATATCATGTATAGTTTTATCTTATTGTGATAAATTATCTATATTAAGGAAATATGTGATTAATAATTTTGCAGTTTAGTATAATCAGGCTTAAATTGTTTGAAAATAAGGTATTAATAGTACCCAAAGCAGCCCTTACTTTAAAATTTCAGAATTCAGCTTTCTTTTTAGAATCTTAATTGGAAGGTCGTAGTAACATCATCCTCTTCTGTATGAAATGCCATTTTTCTGTAATATCCATACAGCCTCTCTTAGAATTACTTTGTTTCATTAAGTTCGCTTCTTATATTCTTTCCTGTAATCTAGGTAAGACATAGCAGCATAGTGCATCCAGTGACATAGTGCATCCAGACATAGTGCATCCAGATATTAAGGGGACTCAGTACCCTTCATTTGGCGAAAAATGACGAAAATACCGATTTTCAATTTTTTTGCTTAAAATATACCTTGACATCCCTAGTATATCCTGACAAAGTTTCGTGAAGATCCGAGAGCTATAAATATAATAAAAAGGCTTTTGACTGCAACTGTGTCCCTTTAAATACCACGCCTATTTCTCTGTTTACGCTCTGTTTACATCGCATCTGCAACTGAATACTCCCTGTTTTACAAAATATTTCTACCAGGAAGAAGATGAAAGTGCTTAATCATAATTTTAATTGATAAAGAAACGTTGTTTACTTTTTCCGATCTGCTTTCGTTCGTTAATATCGTGCATAAACTGTGGAACTCAAAATGCAAACGAAAGCTTACACAGTGCGACGTGGGCAAAATGTCCTAAAGAAACTTTTGTACATAAAAAACGTGTAAAACTCTGTGTAATGGAAGCTGTGTGTGAATATAATAAAGGTACACTGCGCTGCATAAAAGCATCACAGAATGCCTTAGGTGTACGTTTAGGAAAGTGCTCCATGAATCTCGGTGTTGCGCTTGATTTTCGAAAAAAAATGTTTCGACAAAAACGACGAAGTGCAAAATATCAACTTGCACGTAAACTGGTTAAAAAAGTAATTTTAAAAAGAGACAAATTAGTCAAAAAAGGAAGGTGTAACATACAGTGCAGGGCATTTTTAAAAGAAAGTTAAGAAATAATGGTAGTTATGCAGAAATGATATGCATAAGGTTACGAAATATTGTGTGTTTTTATGATATGAATATATTTTCAAATCTTGTATTTCTTTTATAATATAAACATCATCATATTTATAGTTAAGCTATATCCTAATGAAATGAGTCAATTGTATTTCATGGTGTAAAAATAATAATGAATTTGGTAAAATCAATTTTTATTTATATTTTTTCTCGATTTTCTTTTCAATGTGTGACAACTAAGGTTTCGGCTAATGGTCACTTATATAAAATAAATATAGTTAAAATCAATGAAACAGCTACAGTTTTGAAGATAAGTGCATAATAAATAAATTAAAATAACATTTAAAGTAATTTAAAATGGATTTGGAATAATTTTTCAAAGGTAAGACCTTTAAAGTGCTTTTTCTCAGTTCGTGTTTTTTCAGTATATCAATATGTTCAAAATGCTAAAACTTAAATATATATTCCTCAATTGACTTGATTTTTTTTCTGGCTGTTCATTATAGTGCATTTTATGAAACTAAGGATCGGATTTGCAATAAAATCAAAAGTTTTTTTTTTAAAAATAGATATGTACAAAAAACTCAATTTTTTGTTGAATTTTTACATATGTATCAACATTTTATTTTTTTTCTCCCGAACTAATTAACTTTTTAAAAATCCGATCCTTAAAGTTATAGAAGACACTTCAAAGAACCTTATAAAAAAAAAGGGCTGCAAAAAGTTAGAAATTGTAGGAGAAGATAGGTTTTAAAAATTATTTAAATTTTAAAAAAAAAATTAAATTTTTCAAATTGTATCAGTAGAATTGTCTTTTTTCTTGATAAAATAATTTTCCTTAATAAAATCATTTAATAATATGCAAAAAGAGTATTGTAAAGAGCTTAAACAAAAAAAATTGTTCAAAGGGTACCGAGTCCCCTTAAAAAAAATCAAATTTCATTCTCGAAATTTTGGCAGACACTAAATCTATTTAAATAATGAGTCAAAATTAAGATAAAAATGAAGAAGTTTAAAATATCTCTTGTACAATTTTATCTTATTCGGAAGAATTATCTATATTAAGAAAACATGTCTTTAATAATTTTACAGTTAAGTGTAAACATACTTGAATTCTTCAGAGATAAGGTTCTAACTATATCTAAAGCCTTTGCTTAAAATTGACTTCATCTTTCTGTTTAGAATTTTAGCTGAATGGCAGTAGTAACATCAAACTTCAATGAATGAAATGCAATTTTTCTGTAAAATCCGAAAAGCCTCTCTTAGAATTCCTTTGCTCCATTAAATTCGTTTCTCATATTCCTTCCTTTAATGACAACATTCAGTGTATCTCTGTATTAAAAAAATACCGAATTTCTTTTTCGCTATTTATGGCAGAAACTGAAAATATTAAAATGAAGAGTCAAAATGGGAATTTTTTGCGTTTGTCATATTACATATTCATAAAAATTAAATAAAATTATATTTGTATTTTAATGCACCATATTCACAAATCGTCCTTGAGAGGCGCTGTTGTTTGTTCCTTTTTGGGAGAATTATTATAAAATTTCAAAAAAAGACTCTAAATAATAAATATTCATCACAAATTTCGAATTGAGTTTTTTTTACATTATATATACACATCATATATATTTACATATCGGTCAAATCAGCTATAATTTCGGCAAACTATCAGAATGTCGCAGTTACGAGTTTATAAAAATTCCAGTTTCGTTTCTGAAATATTTATCTAAATATCGTCTGCGAAAGGGTGTTCTTCGTATATATACATATATATATATATATATATATATATATATATATATATATATATATATATATATATATATATATATATATATATATATATATATACAAAGAACACACTTCCGCAGACGATATTTAGTTAAATATTAGTTTATATAGTAGATATTTAGTTATATATAGTACATATATATATAGTATATATTTATATATATAAAGCATACATATATATGTATGTCTATATGATAAGTTTCAGAAACCTTACTTCCCATTACGGATAGTTGATTCCCCTGAAACTTAACTTTCACTAACATGCTTGCAATTACTTTACAGTGGGAAAAAACAATCTAACGACAACGAAAATAACTACATTTAAAATTATTGCCCCCCCCCTTCGGAAGTTTTCAGTCAATTTAGACTAAAATTTGAAAGAAAATATCCAATTGGTTCTAAATCTGTTAAACTCTTTTGAAAAATTGACTTTACAAATATTTCGAAAATCTAAGTTAAACTCCACAGATTGTCAAAAATTTTTGGTGAAATAATTATTAAGAAAAATTTTCTTGATATTTGTGTTTGTTTGCTTATAATTAATAAAATGTATATAATTAATTAATATTATTCTTAGGTAGCAAACACAAATTTTAGATTATATTAATGAACCCTAAACTCTTGGATCACATCAAGGAAAGATCTTCTATACTGTAAAATATTTGCAAGCTTATTGCTGAAAGTTTCTGGGGAATCGGCTGTGTTGAACTGGGAGTCGATTCCTGATATTTGTGATGATATATATATATATAGGGTGTCCCAAAAACATTCACGTCGGCATATATAAATATTAAATTTTAAAAATTACAAAATTTACATTTGTATACGGCCCCCGTACAAAAATATTTCCAATGAGTAAAATGTGCCTCTTACTCTAATAAAGTAATGTAAAAAATGTCAGCATTTTGTCGTAAAAAATCCCAGAGATATAAAAAGAAAAAAATGCTGACTTAATCCACTTTTTGATGCATCGACATGGGTTCTCAGAGGGGAAAAATCATGTCGGCAGATCGCATTTCAGGGGTTATACACAAATTACGAAAAGAAGCAATGATTACGTTAATAACTAATAATTTTGCTCTTTATTGGTAGAAAAGTATCCACACTGTGTAGAAATAATAACTTTACACAAAGATTACAAATCTTGTTCAAAATGTTTTCCATCCATGCCAAAGATCCATCAAAGATACATATATTATTTGCCTATGCTGCATTTCTGCGTTGCGTCATTTGCACTCTTGCTGTAAACATTCACATTTTAATTTTTGATTAATCCCTCACCAACTTTGTTTAAACATACCTCTGGGACTTTTTATGATAAAATGCTGAAATTTTGTACATCATCTTATTAGTGCATGGAGCATATTTTACGCATTGGAATGTTTTTGTACGGAGGCTGTTTAAAAAATTAAATTATGTATTTCTTAAAATTTATTCCCCTGAAAATTTTTATCGATTTCATAAAATTCTGAACATTTATTTACACAACTTTGTAATTTATTATATATGTATAAGATCAGTATTTAAAGAATAAAAGACGAGGTCAATTTTTTGGGACACCCTGTATATATAAATGCAAAAATAATGCAACAATAATTCGACAAACGATAATTAGCTAATTATTTCAGAAATGAAGCTGGAATTTTTATGAACGCCTGCAATTGAGGCTTTTCTGACAGTTTGCCGAAATTATCAACAAAGTAGCTGAAAAAAGTGAGTAAAGGCTGCAAACAGTGAACGGAGACAATATTTGCCATAAATAATGATGGACGTGGTTGTAAGAAATGAAACTCAGCAAAAAGGTTGTAAAGGTAGAATGTTATCTATATGAAGCAAAATGATACAAATTCTGTACCAGGAAAAAAGCATGAAGAAGAAAACAAAATCGTTTTATGGAACAGTCACTAAAAATTTTGCCTCCCACGTGAATGCTGACGTATTTGGGCGCCTCAGTAGGAACTATGACCTCCTCGATGATCCGTACCATCACTAACTAATCAGCAATACTCAAAGCGGATAGATTCATCAAAATCCGAAATATTTACGGCTATTATGTCACATCCGTTGTTAACAAAAAGATAAATCTAAATCTCACGAACTTACAGAATCGCGTCCATCAAAAAAATAAATAAATAAGCGTAAAAATATAGATTAACATAATTGTAATTTAAAATGATTTTAAAATTTTGAAGAATAATAAGTTATAAAAAATAACAATATAAAAATGGAATCAGATAATTGGAATACCATATGTTAAGCTATTTTTTGTAGAACAATATCAGAAAAAGACGAAAAATACTCTTTCCGGCAATATGTTAACCTTCAATCACGTGAAAAAAAATTAATCCTAGATAAAACCACAGAAAATGGGATTAAATGCTAAATTTTGCAACTTGTCTTCTTTCATATAAAAGTCGAAGTTCTAGTGTAAGCGCTATCTTCCCATGGTTATATGTATCAGCTAACCCAACCATTGTGTACTTGACGTACAATCCTCAGCAATGTACCGACTTCATTTAGCTATGGCCTTACTTCGTACAGCTTTCTAGATATGATGTCTTCTCAAACAAAATACAATATTATATAATATGTACTTCTAAAATATTACCGACACATATCAACGGTACTTAAAAATATTTTACTTTGTATTTTTGGTAATCTAATACTCTGTGAGGAGACAATAATGCTACTCATTTTGCGCTTAATTAAGGGCTGTACAAATGCCTTCAGTTGCAAATAATTACCTATGACTTGACTATAAATAAAATCATGTGAAACTTTAACATGACATAGTAGAATTATAGAGCCAATATGAAATTCACACAGAAAAGTTGTTTCAATTTTCCTATTCTTCCCTGATCATTTTAGCATCTGCGTAAATAGTGATTTGGAATAAAACTGTCTACTAAAGAATATAGCCGCATCTTTCATAATTATTGCAAATAACACTATTTCAATGACACAAGGAAACTTCAAAGAATAACAATGCCGGGGGGGACAAATGTGGGCGTGGGGAAATACACAATTGTTACATACCCCGCTTATTTGCAATTGGATTTTGAAGACGTTATTTAAATAATGATAGTTTTCTATAATTGTTCATAATTGTCAGGATATTCAATTTGTTTAATTTCTTTCAGATGACAGGACCACTACTACAATTGCTGTGTTTCCATTGCTGTGTACCCTTGCTGAAAGAGAAAAGGACAAATAACTTACATTTATTAGTGTGGATATAAAAATGTGGTTTATAAATTTATCAATTATATTACAAAAAGACACAAGATATTTAGTAAGGATTATCTACGCCTTTTCTTTTCTTAATTTCTACGTGCATATGAGTATTTACTTATTTTACTATAAAAAATTGTACACATGTAACAAACAAATATTTTCATTCTATTTGCTGTCATGCATGTTAAAATAGATTTTTATTATGCTCTAAGAATATCTAAAGCTAACCACACAACTTTAGTTTTATGGACTACATTTGAAATAATCATAATTTTTAATATATAAGGGAATATGAAATATTTTGTCTTTAAAATATATAAAATCCGTAAAATGATTATATTAAATCAGAGAAGTATTTTTATTAGTCTAAAAGATTGCTGAACCTAATATTCACAAAATTTAGATCATATGCTTTATATTATCAGAGGTCCTCTACCCAGCAAATAACATCTGGTAGGTCGGACGGTCTGGGTCTCAATAACAACAACAACAACACAACGAAATACCGTTGGCTGCACTGGAAAAATTTCCCAGATAACAGTGTTTGCTTAACTGTGCAAATTAGACAATCCATGCTAATGGGGATTTGTTACAACGTATCCAATGGAATGGCACTCTGAAATGGTACTTTGGAATGTACTTTGAAATGTTACTCTAAAGGGGATAATCTGCAATGGCATTCTAGTATATTACAATGGAATGCGTAATGTAGTATATTACAATGATGGAATGCGTATTCTAGTATATTACAATAATGCCATGCAGTTGCAGCGTTTAGCCTGGAAACTGGTCACGACTGTTTAGCTAAATATCTTCATAGATTTAATCTAATTCCAAGTCTGAAATGAGTAGCGTGTAGTGCTAACGAAGCTATGGACGCTGATGGTCTAATGAACTGTCCAGGACTCTCTGGTGGCATGTACAGAAGGTATTGTCGCGCAAGGGAGAGGATGCAGGCCTTTCAAGCTGTCTGAATCTTTTGGATTTGTGTTTTTGGCTACCGTCCATGTATCTCCTATATTTGTTTTATTGCTGTTTTTAACACTTTACAACAAAGTTGAAAAGTGTTTATGACTTTGTTCATTCTGTCTGTCTGTCTGTCTGTCTGTCTGTCTGTCCGTTAGCACGATAACTGCCGTAAAAATGACTTAATCAAAATGAAATTTTAGTATGTTGTTCAGACGGTCTGTAGGACCTATGGGAATATAAATGAATAATATCACACAATTAGTTTTGGATTGAACCCGGGTTGAAAAAATGAAATACATTGAGCCCTATGGGACCTAATTTTTCTAACATTTTTTAAGCGGATTTAAAATTCACAAATTGCTTCGAAAATTTTAGGTAATAGTCAAATTGTTCCATAAAATATATAAAAAAAAATTCAGCTAAATATATTCAGTAGTTTTTTAAATAAAAATTAAAATAATAATTACACATCTTATATGAAACGATCACGTGACCATGATATGAAACGATCACATGACCCACTTCAAAATGAGATATGGCATCCATCTTGTTTCAAATTCGTGATTTTTAACACTTTACAACAAAGTTGAAAAGTGTTTATGACTTTGTTCATTCTGTCTGTCTGTCTGTCTGTCTGTCTGTCTGTCTGTCTGTCCGTTAGCACGATAACTGCCGTAAAAATGAGTTTATCAAAATGAAATTTTAGTATGTTGTTCAGACGGTCTGTAGGACCTATGGAAATATAAATAAATAATATCACCCAATTAGTTTTTTATTGAACCCGGGTTGAAAAAATGAAATACATTGAACCCTATGGGACCTAATTTTTCAAACATTTTTTAAGTAAATTTAAAATTCACGAATTGCTTCGAAATTTTTAGGAAATATTCACATTATCCCATAGAATATATAAAAAAAAATTCAGTAAAATATGTTAAGTAGTTTTTAAATTAAAAAAATTATTTAATATAGGGAAAATAACAAATTCAATTAAATTCTGACTTTGGGATATCTTCCAGAAAGAAAAGAGAGAGATATTATATAATAAATATCTCTCCATTTGTTTAAACGTTTTGCATATGGGAGTGGCTTCATATTTTAAAATAAATTTGGTAGATAGCAATTTTTCATTTTTTTTAAATTTATGTAACTCTTCTTGATAAATTTAATTGATGGCATTTTAAATGCACTTTCCTACGCCCTAGAGAGTTAAAATTTGGTACACAGCTTAAATTTGTAGAACATTTTATTCGACAAAAATTTGATGGATCTTTAAATATAGATCATACATTTTTTTCGAAATGGCCTGAAAATAATCCCCGTTCACTTCTATAAATCATTGGTGTAATATTGTTAAAAATTCTGATGTGGACAGCACATGTCTTTCTCTGCAGACTCATATTCGTTATCTTTATTTATTCAATGATAATTTGAGTTTATCTGCACAACATAAGTATTTTAAATGACATTGAATTTACACGTTAAACTTAAATTTGGTTCTCATTTGATAGCTGGACTTATTGTCAAAGGTGGCGTAGCGAAAACGCGAAAAAACTAGAATATCTCAAGAACGGCTAGTCCTAGAGTAATGGGGTTAGTCTTATTCTTTTTGTTGTCAAAAATCACATATAAAATAGGAATTTAATTAATATAATTGAGCACACGTAGTCTTTTATTTTTATATATAACGATTTTTGCTGGCCATTTCGCAAAAATAGCCCGTTCCTTTTTCCCGAATCGTAGTAGAATAACCTACAAATGATTTATATACAAAATTTTGTTAAATTTGGTATATAAATCACTTGTAGGTTATTGAAATATTATACTCCAAATTTTGTTAAATTTGGTTCATTAGTTTTTAGCTAGAGTGGATAAAGGCAATTTCTGCGGCCATTTCGCAAAGAAGGCAGATTCTTTTATTACGAATCGTACTATAATCTAATGAACATCAGGATTTCCCACAAAAAACATACCAAATTGTATGAAATTCGGTCCATTAGTTTTTCAATTAGAGTGGATGTAATATCCACACAGACACACAGAAACATACACAGATACACCCTTACACACACAGACGTCTTCCTAAAAGTAGTTTTTTCGTGTTCTAGAAGTCCCAAAACGTGTAGATCCTTTGAAAATTCGAGTTCCGATCTTCGGCACGATTCCAATACTTTGAGTACATACACATACACATATATATTATCTGTGTATTATCTGTGTATCTAAATTCCGTGCCTATGCAATTACAATAATTGTGATTTTAAATGATCCCTAAACTTTTATTATTTCTTCAAGGAAGCCTAATTTTAACATATGCAGAATGCAAATATCTCAAGCGATTGTAAGATGAATTACATAAGAATTGCTGAATTTTTTTCACACAAAATTATTTAGCTCTGGAGTCTGGAATACAAGTTATATGAATGAAATATTCATTGATTTAGCATAAAGAATCAGATGATTTATATTTCGATACAGTTTTAAATATTTAAGTATAATAAATTACTGTAGTACTGTGATAATGTAAAAGATATTACCACTGAATGAATCACTTTTTAGAAATTTTTAAATGAAATTACATCTCAGTTGGAAAGTGTTTCATAATCAATGCTTATGCATGATTGATCTTTCTTGTTTAAAGTTCTTTTTAATTCATATTGAGTGTTGTATCCATCCTAAAACTACTTTATTTCTGCTTAAATTCTGTGCATCTACATACTAAAACAACACAATGGCAATATATTTGAGTTTAAATTCTCATTCAAATTTGATTATTTCTACAATTAAGCCTATTTTTCACCTATGTAAAATGTAAACAGCAAAATATGTAGAATGAGTTGTATTAGAATTACTGTATTTCTTTAACACAAAATAATTCAGTCCATGGAGTCTGCATGGCTGATATGAATGAAATATTAATTGATTTTATAAACAGAAGGACGATTTTTTTCGATGAAGTTTTAAGCATAAAGTTTATGAATTGTAGCTCCATGGTCTTAATTTTTAAATAAAATAAATTATTATAGTATTGTGATGAATGAAATGGAGAAAGTTATGAATGAAATCCTGCTTTTATAGAGAGATCCAGGCGTGTTATTTTTTCTATGACGTCATTGGAATTAATTTCAGTTGTTTTCGATGAAGTTTTCAAATATAATAAATCATCGTAGTATTATGATAGATTTAAAAATATTACTGTGGAATGTATTGCATTTTAGAGATATTTAAACCACGCAATTTATATTTCAATGCCGTCTTTTGAATGAAGTTCATTTTTTTCAATGAAGGTTTAAGTTTTCAAATATAATAAATCAATGTAGTATCGTGATAAGTTTTAAAATATTACCGAGGAATGTATTGCATTTTCGACTTTTTTAAATAAAATTGCATTGAAGTTGGAAAGTGTTTCATAATCAATGCTTTAAGAATGATTGATCTTTCTTGTTGTTTCTTGTTCATGCCTCTTGTTTCTTGTAATAGTTTTTCTCCTGTATTTTTGGTGTTGTGTATTTGTACACCAGTGAATGATTTGTATCAAGTGCTGCTGCTAGAAATAAACAAAACAAAAAAAAATGTAATGTTACGTATCCTCTGGATTGGTACACATCTGGATAGAAGAATGGGTCCAAATTTCTGAATAACTAACACGATTATTTACAAGCACAGCAAAAAAGGAATAATATACAACAAATATGCCGTTTGGCAATTATTACTCTGTAAACCATTCTGCAACATTTGCTCATTTTTTTCAGCTACTTTTTTGATAATTTCGGCAAACTATCACAAAAGCCGCAATTATAGCTGTTCACGAAAATTCAATCTCCATTTCTGAAATATTTAGCTAATTATCGAGCCGAAGCGTTATTTCTGTTTGTATATATATATATATATATATATATATATATATACATCAGCGATAATCAAAGCGGATCGTTCCATCAAAAGCCGAGAGTCAAAGTCAAATGTAATTGAGGCATTTCTGATAGCTTGTGCATATTATCAACAAAGTAGCTTGTAACAATGAGCAAATGTTGCGAAACGTTCTACAGTGAACAGGGACAATATTCGCAATAACTAATGATGGACGTATTTGAAGACATGAAACTCGGAAAAAATATTGAATATTGTAAAGGTAGTATGCTATCATTATGAAGCGAAATGATACAAATTCAGTACCAGGAAAAAAATTTGATAAGAAAACCAAAAATCGTTTCATGGTGTATCATGGAACAGTCACGAAAAATTTTGTCTCCCGCGTGAATGGCGACGGATTTGGGCGTCTCATTAGAGGGTATGACCTCCTCGATTATCCATACCATCACTGATTCGTATTCAACGATAATCAAAGCGGATTGTTCCATCAAAATCTGAGAGTCAAATATTTACCAATTTTATATCACATCCGGAGTTAACAAATAGTCAAATCAAAATCTCACGAACTTACATTATCGCTCCCATCGAATTAAAAAATGAAACAATAAAATATAAATCAACATAATTTAAATTCAAAATGACTTAAAAATTTTAAAGAATAATAAGTTATGAAATATTTCAATATAAAAATGAAATCATATACTTTGGATAGCATATGTTAAGCTATTTTTCGTAGAAAAAATATTAGAAAAAGAAGAAACGTACTCTTTGCGACAACATGTTAACCTTCAATCTCGTGAAAATTAAATGTAAGCCTTGATTAAACTATTGAAAATGGGATTATTTGCCAAATTTGGTAACTTGTCTTCTGGTATGTAAAAGTCGAAATTCCAGTGCAAGCGTCATCTTTCCATGGTTATGTGAAAACTTCTGTGGAGCCATTCTGTGGTGGATGTGACAATCCGCAGTTATGCGATCTGCCGACTTCATTTTGCTGTGGCCTCATTTGGCACAGCTTTCTTGATTCTGATGCACGTCCTTCGAGCATGTAGTCACTAAACGAAATAATTACTTATATAATATTTACTTGTAAAATATTACATGTAAAATCAACGGCACACAAAAAATATTTTACTTTTGATTTTTTAAAATCTTATAATCTATGAGAGGACAGAATAATGTTATCCGTTTTACATTTAACTGAGGTCTGTCCAAATGGCATCAGTCGCAAAAAGTTACCTATGACTTGAGGATTTCTAAAAAAAATCAATTGAAACTTTAACGTAAAATGGTAGAATTGGTGCAAATATAAAATTGACACAGAAATATTATTTCAATTTTCATATTCCCCGTTGATCATTTTAGCATCTGCGTAAATAGTGATTTGGAATAAAACTGTCTGATAAAAGATGAAGCTCCATATTTCATAATTACTGCAAATGACACTATTTCAATGATCCAAGAAAACTTCCAAGGATAACAGTGAGCGTGGACAAATGTGGGAGAGGCCATATACATAATTGTTACATATCCTGGCTATTTCCAATTACAATTTGAAGATGCTATTTAAGGATTGATTGTTTTCTATAATTGTACATAATTGTCAGGATAGTCAATTCGTTTAATTTCTTACAGGTGATAGGGCCACCACAACCCTTACCTAGGTACCTCTGCAAAAGAAATGTACAACTAACTTTACAGTTATTAGAGAGGCTATAAAAATGGTTTATAAATTTATGAATTATATTACAAAAAAAGACAAAATGTTCAAACATAATTTGCTACGCCTTTACTTTTCCTCATATCTACGTACATATGCGTATTTACTTATTTTACTACACAAATTGTATGTATATAGCATGCAAATATTTTCATTCCATTTGCTAACATGCATGCCAGAATAAATTTTTAATTATGTTCTAAAAATTTTAAAACAAACCGCATAAATTTAGTTTTATGCATTAAAAATAATCATAATTTTTAATATGTAAGGGAATATGGAATATTTTAGTTTTAAAAAATGAAAAATGTATAAAAAATTATATGAAATCAGAGAAGTATTTTATTAGTGTAAAAACTTCCTGAAACAGATGTTCACAAAATTTCGATCATATGCTTTATTTTATGAGATGTCCACGGCAAAAAAAAATAAGCGTTGGCTACACTGTAAAAATATCCCAGTTAAAAGTGTTTGTTGTGCAAATCAGACATACCATGCTAATGGTGATTTGTTACAATGTATCCTCTGGAATGGTACAGCTCAGGATACAAGATTGAGTTCAAATTTTTGGATAACGAACACGTTCATTCAGAAGTGCAACACAAGCAAAGACAATATACAGTAAAACAGCATTTAAATGCTCCACTAATTTCACAAAACAGACGATACAATTCTGGAAACATTGGGGAATATCCTAGTTCAATGTAGCTGGTATCACGACATGTGCCCTTCAAATAAATGATGACACCTTTTATACACTCTCTATAGAAACTTCTAGAAATCTCTCATATCTCGTAGAATATTCGTTATTACGAGGTGTTTCTCGAACCTTTGAAAAGTCTTTAAATGTCACCAAATTGGCGATAAATCACAAAATTTGAAAACTCTTCATAAGCACTTATATGGCAACCGTATGGCAAATACTTCCATATGGCAAACCTAGATTCATGTTATCGGAAAAGTTGCCTGTACGGGTGTTTTCTCTGTCTGGTTTTCAAAAGAGACTCCAGTGAGGAAGAGCATTTTACACGTTCGTGACAATGTTTTGCTATACATATATTTACATGTTACTGTAGTTAACGACAATTCGTTGTTATTCAGCTTTAATCAAAACAGATCCGATCCAGTGATTCTGTTTGCTTCACTGTCTAAAATTTGATTATAGTGAGTTAAGTTTATATTATGTACTTAGCTTCATGTTACTAGATGATGACATATATATTTGTTGGGATCCCGTTCGTTTATTAATAAATTTAAATAATACGAATTTCACGTATGAATATATATGTATATGTACATGCAAGCAAATATGCATGTATATAAGTATTCGTAAGTAAGTATGTATATAGCATATACTATATATTTTATAGAGTGTTCAACGGCATATTTTAAAGTATGTGAAAGCTTACTGGAGATGTAAGTTTGCGAGGCTCCTGGTCTTCAAAAATCAATGTTTTTGGCATTGAATTTGCATCACACACATTTAAATCTGGAGCGTTTAGCAACTGACTACAGAATGACTTATTCATACTCAAGCGTAAAACTGCCTACTTACGTGTGCGTCAAAAATGTATTTGACATTTAATGAATTCCTTATGAAATAATTGACTATTGGTGAATTCAGTGATATCAAAATACAAAACGATTGCAAAAGTAAATTTTCCTTTGAATGGAATGAATTAGATTCTCGAGAATAATAACAAATTTGTAGCAAAATATGACATGGGGAAAGTGAGCATACTGGACAATATTTAAAACTTTTCTTTAATTTCATGTAATTTTTTTATGAATTTATTTTTAAGACGTCCTATCTCAAGAACGGTTCATTATGAACGGCTATCAACGTTTTGAAGATTTAATCATTCGTTTTCTGATGACAAAAATGCGTTATAAATAATTATGTATGGAAGAGTATCGAAAGATTTTTTAATGATTTTTCCACAAATTCATTTGAAAATCATGAAATATCTCGAGAACAGTAGTTAGCGTTCTAAAGTTTACCTTGCTAAAGAAAAATATGAATGAAATAATTATTTACATCGTTTTATTGAAGGTCTTGGTTTTGTAATGATATTTTCAATATTCATTCGAAAATTAAGGGTCTTCCGTCCGTTCGATTGCCTTTAAAATCATCAAGGTTTCAGTTGTCCCTAATTGTAATAATCGTACCAAAATTTGAAACGCATTATCCGTTCTTAGATATAGCGTCCACAGATTCACGGATAAATGCACACTAACATGACCGCAAGCAGACACAGATTCACAGATGTGCATCAAAAATGTGTGCATCAAAAATGCATTTGACATTTAATAATTTCCTATGAAATAATTGACTATTGGTGACTTCTTTGGCATCAAAATACAAAACTATACAAAATACAAAAGTACCTTTTCCCATGAATGGAACGAATTAGATTCTCGAAAATGTTAACAAATTTGTTGCAAAATATTGCATGGGGAAAGTCAGCATACTGGACAAAAATTAAAACTTTTCTTTAATTTTATGTAATTTTTTTTTATGAATTTATTTTTAGACGTCCTATCACAACGGTTCATGATGAACGGTAATCAACGTTTTGAAAATTTACTCATCCGCTTTCTAATAAAAACATGCGTTATAAATAATTATGTATTAAAGAGTTTCGAAAGATTTTTTAATGATTTTTCGAAAAATTCATCTGAAAATCATACAATATCTCGAGAACAATACAAGTAAACCTTCTAAAGTTTGCCTTGCTAAAGAAAAAATACGTATTAAATAATTATTTACTTTGTTACTTTGTATTATTGAAGGTCTTGGTTTTTTAATGATATTTTCAATATTCATTCGAAAATTAAAGGTTCGATTGCCTTTAAAATCAATAAGATTACAGGCATCCCTAATTGTAATAATCGTACCAAAATTTGAAACGCTTTATTCGTTCTTATATATAGCATCCACTGATTCACGGATACATACACACTGACATGACCGCATGCACACACACAGATTCACACACTAACATACATGCACACACGTAGACTACCATATATACATGCATGCAAAAATGACTGCGAAAATATTTTATTCAAGTTCAGGAATTATTACAATGTACTATTCCGTCAAACCCTCTAATCAATTTCGCACTACTTTCCCTAAACATTATACAATGTATATAGAAAGTAAAGACTTATTTTCACAATTACATCAAATTTATTTATTTTTTCAAAATTATTTCTATGGTACGTAAGATTAGTAGAAACCATTGTGAGACCAATATTTGCTTTAATTGCGAAATACTGGAACTTAATTAACAATCTAACTTTGAAGACACTGATCAATAAATTTAGGAAATGTGTCTGAACGTGGTATTTGTTTAATCATCATCACGTTTTTGCAAGATAATTGGTAGCCACATCTCCACTGCATGGATATTATTTCTGGTGACTCTCTTCGTTGAGTCCTTTCGATAAGTTCACGTAAGGTAAGTGACACAAATATGGGCACTACACCCAATATGGGCACTGCTGTAAAAAAGACACAGATATTCATCAATTATCTATATCCGATATTTTAGAAACACCAACAGAAAAAAGGCTTAAAATGATCAAGCTGTAAGACTGGTGAAATCGCTTTTTCCAGAAAAAGGTACCCAAGCATAAAGCAGCTGGCAAGTCCAAACGAGCAGCTAAGCCGAAACCAGTACCCAAACTTAAACCCAAGACAATTGTAATATCAACTGTTGCAGCTCAGCCGTCTTGCAGTGGTGTATCCAGCTCAAAAGAGTCCTGCTATTGTGTACTGTGTCGTCAAGAAAAACAATTAGACATGACACAGTGTAATTCGTGCCGTGTATGGGTACATGAAGTATGTCGTGGCCTTACAAGAAAGGATAAATTTTATAAGTCCATCTTGTGCCGACTCTGATTAAAGTTTTACGTTGATTTAAGGTTTCTTCGCATAATTTTTAAGGGTGCCCATATTAGGTGCAAAGGTTCGAAATATGGGCATAGGTTCCCAACATGGACACTGTCCATTATTAGCACCTATCTAATGTTTTTAACTCAATTATCATTTTTTCCCTGTTGCCTCCTGCAAGAAGAATACATCCATATATTTTCAAATTTTCATCTGCTAAAGTAAACATTATAATAATTAAAATGCTTAGGTGTGCCCATATTTGGGTCACTTACCTTAGTAAAGCAAAACTACAGCTCAAGAGTTATACCTAGAGCTTTCACAGAGCCAGATGTTCTTAAGCATGAGTCAGCTCAAGTAGTCAGTTCAATTATGCCATTTTTAGCAATAAGTTATGACATTTTAGCAATCAGTTAAGTTATGCCATTTAAGCAGTAAGTTAAGTTGTGTTATTTTTAGCAGTCAGTTAAGTTATGCCATTTTTTGCAGTCAGTTAAGTTATGTACTTTTTAGCATTCAGTTAAGTTTCACCATTAAATCGTTGAGCAATTGCAATTTGAAGGTTTCATAAGCTCCTCCTATACTTTGTTGCATGAGACTACCATCTTCTTGTAGTGAACTCGAATACAGGGTTACGTAGGATTACGTAGTTCTGCTTAGAGGAAACATGTAGTCTATGCCGAAGAAACTGTTGGCCATCTGGATGACCATCTAAATAAAAGTATTCTATAATAATATCACTTAAGGTTTAGCCTAGTGAACCGTGGTGAAGTGTAAAGGGAATTTAAGGAGACAGTGGCTTCCCCAATAGCTCATTACCAAGCAACTTTAATTATACATTGGACGAAATATGTTATAGTACACTTATTATGTTTCGTAGATAAATAAAATAAAAGTAACAAGCTTTTTAGACACTAACCCCACAGATCTCCTTCCCGCTTTGCTACAGCTGGCGACACCATTGTCTTTTGCCGGTTTTATTATTCTTTGCCAGCAATGTGACTTTCAGCACACATTTTCAATTTTTTTTCTTTCCATTTACATATTTTGAACAGTGAAAAATCTAGCATTGCCGGATTGTGCAAAAAATGCCGTATTCGTCATGTAAATAAACGATAGGCCTTTTCATAGCACCTAATTTTTATTTTCCATGCTCTTGAAATGCGCGAAATCGTATGTTTTCATTGGAATATGTTCGTGTGGTCAAATGAACGGTCAAATTAATATAGGGCTTGGCGTTTTTAAACAGGGACAATTTATTTTTTTTTAATTCTAAAAACTACACTTTTACAAAAAGCCTTTCAGAAATATATTAACCAGCTGAGACAGTATTATCACACTTTTCAATACGGTGTGACTTTAATACTCATGACAGAAATGTTTTTCGTCAGCATTAAATTTCCCTCAAAAAAATAATTTTCCAGATTTAAAGGAAGAAATATCACTTTGCGAGTTACATAAACATTAAAACTATTCTATAATATTTCAAGTAGCGCTAACTTTTGACCGAAGTGAACTTTCTGACCTTATGAACATATTGTTCATCGGTAGAAAGAAATTCAACGGGATAAATATCGATAATCTCAATTAGAGACATTATTCTTTTCCAGACTCTTGGTGCCAGACGATTTTTTACTATCTAACTAAGTGAATCAATACGCTTTATTCCTTGACCATCTGAGAGTATTGGATCCAATATTTTTAGTATAAAGAGACAGTTCACATACAAAATATGTTTTTTTAATTTCTTAGCATAAGATAGTTCATCATATATACACGAATGCGCTGAATAAAATAATAGATACTGGTATAGTGCAATAGTAACTGCTTTCTATAGTTCAAAATCTCAGTCCTTTGCTAACCATCTCATTAAATGACAAATAGGCAAGGAAATCGTCAAAACAAGATATTTTGAAATTTCCCAGCATATCGTGAATATATGTATATATATATATATATATATAAATATATATATATATATTATATATAAGTATATTAAAATAGAATGTTACCTCGGAGAATTTGTAAACAACTTGACAGAAGACAAAATTACCAATATACAATACGCGCAAAATGCAACCTAGAAGTACATGGAGAAATATTAGAATTATGTAGTAATAAAAATAATTACATGAAGTTATCGTGAAATATTAACATCACCACAGAAGCAAAACCACGGCCATAATGCCGATAATAGAAAAGAACTGCACCGAACCAAATTCGAATATTAATCAGAATTAAATTCATCTTCAGGCCTGAGTTTTTAATTCTAATTACCCCAAACAAATGCCTGTTTCGGATTGAGCAATAGTGCATTACAATAAATGCTCAGACTCAGATTACAGACACCAAAAGATGAAAAATTGAAGATAACATATATTAGGAAAATTTGTATTACCATGAGGCAGGGAAACTTCTTCTTTCATCACGTGTATATGCGATCAATCTCAAAGTCTCAAAGTATACATATATATATACATATAAATATATATATATATATATATATATATATATATATATATATATATATATATATAGCCTATCCGCTCAAGCAATCGAAAGGGATTTTCAGATATTTTTATTTGAAGGTATGCGCTCGAGATTGTGATGATTTCAAACAATAGAGCTAGCTCTCACGGTTACAGTGAAAATATTTCGAAATTTTCAAATGGCAACACCGACTTTTTTTTCTTGCTCAAATTGATCAGCGCATTGAAAAACCGTAAATGGCGTTGGAACGATACACGTATGACGAAAATTAGCGGCGTAAAACATTTGCAAAAAAGAGCATTGTAAAGGACCAATGACCAGAAGAGGGAATATATCTTTTATTGGAATCGCAAGTTTTCAATGTGCCCACCTTCGCAGACGATAACGCATTATCTGCCGGAGATTGTTGACAACAATGACGAGCGTAACATCGCAGGAAGAATCTGTATGACTTCACGGTTTATGGCATATTTCGATTCTGACAAATATCGTGGATTTGATGTGTAAATCCAAATTGCTGACAACACTTCTTGCAGTGCGCAATGAACCTGCAGTAATCGTATTATGCACTTCGGCAACAACTTCAACAGGAACAGATGGTTGTCCGGATCGCTGTCTTTCACATGTGCATCCAGTTTCTTCATTTTTTTACCAAATCAAGTACAGTTCGTATGGAACGTGGGCCTCGTCTTAGTTGACGATTTCGCCGATAAACTGGCACAGCTTCGGCAGCATTTTCCCCGTTCGGATAAAACAGGTTTATCACCTCGTTGTTTCCCTGTAAGTGTCATCCTGTTGCCACGTTCGAAAACCTGATTGAAGAAATAATCTTCCCACACTTCTTATTAAAGGTTTCACACAAACAATGCTTTGCACACGGTGTTCTGTGATTGGTGCTTCTACTGTATATCCCTGTGAATTATGCAAAGTGAGTCAATGCACCTCCTCTCTGTGTTGCCATTGATTCTTTACAATGTTCTTCTTTGCATATGTTTTACGCCGCCAATTTTTGTCATACGTGTTTCGTTCCAACAGCATTAATGGTTTTTCAGTGCGCTGATCAATTTGCGCAGGAAAAAATTGGGTGTTGCCATTCGAAAATTTCGAAATTTTTTCACTGTAACCTTAACCGTGAGAGTTCTAATGTTACAAATTATCACAATCTCGAGGGCATACCTTCAAATAACAATATCTGAAATTGCTTTTCGATTGGTTGAGCGGATAGGCCGCTAGGGGTTCATATATCGGGGAAGTTACTTTATGACCACCCTGTGTATATATATATATATATATATATATATATATATACATATATATATATATACATATATATATATATATATATATATATATATATATATATATACATATATATATATATATATATATATATATATATATATATATATATATATATATATATCATTAGAAAAATAAAAAATTATTTTGCTTTAATTACAATCTTATTATTAGAACAAAGTGCTTATGGGTTTTATCTTCTAAAAAGAAAATCTAGTTTAAATGTAATTCACCTGTTCTACTGTCATTCTCTTCTGTATCAAGAAGACATGTGAATGGCAACAGGGGAATGACAAATCCTGTGATTTTACTTTCTGAGTATATGAGTTTTATTTACATGTAAGTCTAACTTGATATTCAGTTTACTGCACTAACTATGCATACATATATGTTAAAAAGAAATTATTCACTTTTTAGTATGATAATAGTTAAAGACATGTGAAGGAAGGTGTGACATGTGACGAACATGATAAGGAATAAAATTACTTATCCAAAATTGTTCAGTTTTGCAGTATGTCCCTGCACAGAATAATATCTAGAACATAGTCAAACTCTTGAAATGGACGTTAGTAAAGAAAAATAATACTTTAATTATATTTTATTGTCATCTGTGTACAGAAAAAGTTGTTACAATTTAAAGAAAGGTGAATGACAAAAAATCTAGGGGACAGTTGTAAAATATTAATTTCAAATATTGCTCTAATCCATAGTGGATTTTTTTATTACTGTTTGTATTTTAAATTGTCTAATTTAATATAAAACATCAAATTAAAAGAAAACTAGAAAATGAAGGCTTGTAAATGGAGCTATGATTTTATTATTTGGCTGTTGGTACACAAAGGGGAATGACATTTATCATAATTAATCACATTCATTAGCAGCATATGCTGTGTTTGCAACAACCAGCCAATTAGCTGCTACACCAGATTACTCATCATCAGTGCAAAATAAATTTAGTTATATGGGAGGTCATAGTATAATTAAAATTTTAGAGTACCATTAATTAGTTATTTTATGATCAGTAGCATTTACATATATAATATAGAGGATAGATTATGTGCTTTATCTTCAATAATAATTATAGTGTAATGATCAAATCGGAAAGCCAATTTAATGAATCCATTTTGTTTATTATTAATATAAACCCCATCATAATAAATTAAAAATATGTACTACCTGGTTGTCGCTAATAATCGTTGAATATCGGATAGCTACAAGAAACACTAGATACATATATCACTTGTAGCTCTGCACGAAATTATAGTGTTAGTCAATTTGCCGCTTTGATACCCTCTCTAGCTAAGTAAATTGTTGGCATCTTTAATTAGACATTACTACTAATCATTTGAGTGATTCGTCAACAGAGAGTCATATTTTTATGACTGAGTTCGCTAGTAAACTTTTACCAAGTGAAGTATTTTTAAAACATTGTGCATTATCCTTTTGGTGGACTAGGAAACTTCGTCTTCTTTTTCTTGCTAAAGAGCTTGGCATAAAATGCCCCAACAGTGATAGGCACAATCACCGGATTACATAAAGTGGAGTTACGTTTCTTATTGCTCATTTGGTCTGGCTGGTCCAATGCATATGCGACTGGCGTTGAAGAAATTCAAACATATGGGATGTAATAAATAACATACTAAATAACATACATAATAATAACAATTACATACTAAGATACAAACTTTGTGTTTTTCTTTGCACTTTCTATATTTCATTAGCATTCCCCAACAATACCGTCTTCGAGTCTCACTATATACTGTACCCATATTTTATAATTGGAATATTGCTAGACCTGGTTTCCCAATATTCTTGTATCGATTTGCTTTTTTTCTGCTCTCGGTAGTATAGAATAGCCAGTCCCTGCTATGAAAGCAAGAAATCTTGCTGTGTGAAAAAGAAATCAAATTTTGCTGAAAACACTGCAAAAGAAATTCCAGAAAACACTACAAAATACGATCAACAGATTTCATTTTGCTGTAGCCTCAATTGGCACAGCTTTCTTGATTTTAAAATAGACTTTCCTTCTATGCATTCATAGAACGAATTAATTTTTTATATAGTATTTATTTGTGGAATATTACCGGTTCATATCAATGGTACACAAAAAATATATTACTGTTAAATTTTTTTAAATCCTATAGTCTGTGAGAGGACAGAATAATGTTATCGGTTTGGCGTTTAACTGAGGTCTGTCCAAATGGCTTCAGTCCCAAAAAGTTACCTATGACATGCAGGTCTGTAAAAAAATCAAGTGAAACTTTAACATGGTAAAATAAAAAATGGTAGAATTCGTGCAAATGGGTAATGTATAAAAAATGGTAGAATTCGTGCAAATATGAAATTGACACAGAAAAGTTATTTCAATTTTCATATTCCCCCTTCATCATTTTAGCATCTGCGTAAATAGTGATTTGGAATAAAGCTGTCTGATAAAAGATGTAGCCCCATTTTTCATAATTATTGCAAATAACACTATTTCAATAATCCAAGAAAACTTCAAAGGATAAAAATGGGCGGGGGCAAATTTGGGAGCGGCCATATACACAATTGTGACATATCCTGGCTATTTCCAATTGGAACTTAAAGATGATATCTAAAGACAGATAGTTTTCTATAATTGTACATAATTGTCAGGATATTCAATTTGTTTAATTTCTTACAGGTGATAGGGCCACCACATCAATTACCTGGGTACCTCTGCAAAAGAAATGCACAAGTAACTTTACTTTCCCGGCCGTCCAATGAGATAGATACCTTACACCTTTCTTGTAGGTCGGACGGTCTGGGTCTCAACAACAACAAGTAATTTTACAGTTACTAGAGAGATTTATAAATTTATCAATTATATTACAAAAAGAGATAAGATATTCAAAAGACTTTGCTACGCCTTTACATTTCCTAATATCTACGTACATATGCGTATTTACTTATTTTACTATAAAAATTGTCTGTATGTAACATGCAAATATTTTCATTCTATTTGCTAACATGCATGTCAGAATAAATTTTAATTATGCTCTAAAAATTTTAAAACAAACCGCACAAATTTAATTTTTTGCATTAAAAATAATCATAATTTTTAATATGTAAGGGAGTATGGAATATTTTGATTTTAAAAAATGTAAAATGTATAAAATATAATATTAAATCAGAGAAGTATTTTTATTAGTCTAAAAATTTCGTGAACCAGATGTTCACAAAATTTAGATCATATGCTTTATTTTATGAGAGGTCCTCTGCACAGCAAATAACTTTGGCTACACTGGAAGAATATCCCAGATAACAGTGTTTGCTGTCCAAATCAGGCAAACCATTCTAATGGTGATTTGTTACAACGTATCCCCTGGAATCTTACTCTGAAATGATGCGTATCATCTGGAATGGAACAGCTCAGGATACAAGAATGAGTCCAAATTTCTGGATAACGAACACGTTCATTCACAAGTTCAGTATAAACTAGAACATTATACAGTAAACAGCTCTTAAATGCTCCACCAATTTCACAAAACTGCCGATACTGTTCTCAAAACATTGAGATATATCGTAGTTCAATGTAGCTCGTATCACGTTATCTGCCCTTGAACTGAGTTATGACTCCTATTATAAACTATCTATAGAAACTTCTAGAAATGACTCATATCTCGTAGAAAATTCGTTATTTCGAAGTGTTTCTCGAACTTTTGAAAAGTCGACAAATGTCGCTAAATTGGCGATAAATCGCAAAATTTGAAAACTCTTCCTAAGCACTTCACCATATGGCAACCCTAGATTCACGTTATCGGAATGGTTGCATATACGGGTATTTATTCCCTCTGGTTTTCAAATGAGACTCCGTGAGGAAGACCATATTGCACGTTCCTAAAAATATTTTGCTATACATATATATACATATTACTGTAGTTAACGACAATTCGTTGTTATTGAGCTTTAATAAAAACTAATCCGATCCAGTGGTTATGTTTGCTTCACTATTCTAAAATTTGATTTCTGTGAGTTAAGTTTATATTATTTACTTAGTATCATGTTACTAGATAGTGACATATATATATTTTTAGGGTCCTGATCGTTTATTATGAAATTTAAATTATTCGAATTTCACATATGAATATATGTATCTGTACATACAAGAAAGTAGAGGCATGTATATACGCATTCATAAGTAAGTATGTATATAGTAGCATATACTATATATTTTTATCGAGTGTTCGCCGGCATATTTTAAAGTATGTGAGAGCTTACTGACGATATAAGTTTGCGACGCCCCTGGTCTACGAAATCCAATGTTTTCGGCATTGAATTAGCATCACACACATTTAAATTTGGCGCGTTTAGCAACTGATTACAGAATGACTTACTAATACTGAAGCGTAAAACTGCCTACTCATGTGTGCATCAAAAATGCATTTGGCATTTAATAATTTCCTATGAAATAATTGACTATTGGTGAATTCTTTGCATCAAAATACAAAACTATTGCAAAAGTAACTTTTCCCATGAATGGAACGCATTAGATTCTCGAACATGTTAACAAATTTGTTGCAAAATATTGCATGGGGAAAATCAGCATACTGGACAATAATTAAAACTTTTCTTTAATTTTATGTAATTTTTTTTATGAATTTATTTTAAGACGTCCTATCTCAAGAACGGTTCATGATGAACGGCTATCAACGTTTTGAAGATTTAATCATTTGTTTTCTAATGAAAAAAATGCGTTATAAACAATTATGTATGGAAGGGTATCGAAAGAAGTTTTAATGATTTCTTCACAAATTCATTTGAAAATCATGAAATACCTCGAGAACAGTACACGTTAGCGTTCTAAAGTTTACCTTGCTAAAGAAATATACGAATGAAATATCTATTTACATCGTTTTATTGAAAGTTTTGGTTTTGTAATGATATTTTCAATATTCATTCGAAAATTAAGGGTCTTTCGTATGTTCGATTGCCTTTAAAATCATCAAGGTTTCAGTTGTTCCTAATTGTAATAATCGTACCAAAATTTGAAACGCATTATTCGTTCTTAGAAATAGCTTCCACTGATTCACGGATACACACACACTAACATGATCGCAAGCACACACAGATTCACACACTAGCATACATACACACACGCAGACATACATGCATGCAAAAATCACAGCGAAAATGTTTTATTCGAGTTCAGGGATGACTAAATTGTACTATTCCGTCAAACCCTCTAATCAAATTCGCAATAACTTCAATAGACATTATACGATGTATATAGAAAGTAAAGACTTATTTAAAATTACATCAAATGTATATATTTTTTCAACATTATGTCTAAGGTACTAAAGATGAGTAGAGACCATTATGAGACCCATATTTGCTTTAATTGCGAAATACTGGAACTTAATTAACAAGTTAGCTTTGAAAACAGTACTAAATAAATTTAGGAAATGGGTCTGACCGTGGTGTTCGAGCATCATTCAGTTTTGGCAAGTTAGTTGGAAACCACATCTCCACTGCATGAATATTATTTCTGGTGATTCTGTTCGTTGAGTCCTTTCGATCAGTTCATACAGCAAAACCAAAGCTCTAGAGTGAACCTACACTGAGCTAGATGTTCTTAAACATGAGTTCGCTCAAATAGTCAGTTCAGTTATGCCATTTTCAGCAATAAGTTAAGTTATCTTAGCAGTCAGTTAAGTTATGCCAATTCTAGCAATCGGTTAAGTTTTGCCATTTTAGCAGTCAGTTAAGTGGTGTCATTTTTGGCAGTAAGTTAAGTTATGTCATTGTTAGCAGTCAGCTAAGTTATGCCATTTTTTGCAGTCAGTTAAGTTATGTACTTTTTAGCATTCAGTTAAGTTGCACCATTAAATCGTTGGTCAACTGCAATTTGGAGGTTTCATAAGCTCCTCCTGTACTTTGTCGGATGAGACTACCACATTCTTGTAGTTATCTCGACTACCGGGTTGCTGTTGTTGTTGAAACCCAGACCGTCCGACCTACCAGAAAGGTGTAAGGTAACTGTTTGGACGGTCGGGAAGTGCCACCCAATTTAGACCGGAACCCAGTGGGGGAGGCATCCACAGGGACCGTACCCTCCTTCCCCTACCACCAACCTCTCGGAAGGACTTTCGGACCCACATGTTTAACGTGATCGTACTCCGCATGAACACGGCGGCAGTTTTGGCAGTGGCTGGAATCGAACCCGGGCCTACCGAGTGCGTAAGATCACGTAGTTCTGCCTGGAGGGAACTTGTAGTCTATGACGAAGAAGGTGTTGACCATCTGGATGACCATCTAAATAAAATTATTCTATTATAATACCACTTATGGAGTAGCCTAGTGAACCGTGGTGAAATGTGTAGAGAATTTAGGGAGACAGTGTTTTCCCCAACAACTCGTTAATAAGCAAATTTAATTATACTTTGGAGGAAATATGTTATAGTACACTTATTAAGTTTCATCGATGAATAAAATAAAATTAACATGCTTTTTCGACACTAACCCCACAGATTTCCTTCCCGCTTTGCTGCAGCTGGCGACACTATTGTTTTTTGCCGATTTTATTATTCTTTGACAGCAATGTGACTTTCAGCACACATTTTCATATTTTTCTTTCCAGTTACATATTTTGAATAATGGAAAATCTAGAATCACCGGATTGTGAAAAAAATGCATTATTCGCCCTGTACACCAGCGATATGCCTTTTCAAAGCAACTAATTTTTATTTTCCAGTCTCATGAAATGTGCAAAATCGTATGTTTTCATTGAAATACGTACGCATGGTCAAATGAGCGGTCAAATGAACGGTCAAATTAATATAGGCCTTGAAGTTTTTTAAAGGAGACAATTCATTTTATTTTAATTCTAAATATTACAATTATTCAAAAAACCTTTCAGAATTATAATAACAAATTGAGATAGTGTTATCACATTTTTCAATACGGTGTGACTTTAATTCTCATGACAGAAATGTTTTCTGTCACCACTAAATTTCCCTTAAAAAATAATTTTCTAGATTTAAAGGAAGAAATATCACTTTGAAAGTTACATAAACATTAAAACCATTCCATAATATTTCAACCAGAGTTAACTTTTGACCAAAGTGAACTGTCTGACCTAATGCACATTTTGTTCATCGGTAGAAAGAAATTCGTCGGGATATCTGTCGATAATCTGCAGCACAGACATTATTATTTTTCGGAGTCTTGGTGCCAGACGATTGTTTACTGTCTAAGACAAGTGAATCAATACGCTTTATTCCATGAACATATGAGAGTATTGGATCAAATCATTTTAGTATAACTATTCAGTTCACATACAAAATATGTTTTTTTAACTTCTTAGCAAATGATAGTTCATCATATATACAGGAATGCGCTAAATTAAATAATAGATACTGGTATGGTGCAATAGTAACTGCTTTCTATAGTTCGAAATCTCAGTCCATTATCAAACATCTCAGCAAATGACAAATAGGCAAGGGAATCGTCGAAACAAGATATTTTACAATTTTCTATCATATCTATATAAATAAAAATGAAAATCTGTCTGTCTGTCTGTCTGTCTGTCTGTCTGTTTGTCACACCATCACGGGAGAACGGCTGAACCGAATTTGATGAAATTTTGTGGGTAGCCCAGAAATAGTCCCACTTAAAATTATATCCGTGTTTTGAGTTTCTACGACCAGTGGTTCTCGAGATATTAGTAAAAAACGAAATTTTCGTTTGTCTCATCATCACGGAAAAACGGCTGAACCGAATTTAATGAAATTTGGTGACTAGCCTTGAAATATCCCCCCATAACTTTTGTCCAAGTTTCGAGTTTCTGAGACCTGGGGTTGTCGAGATATTAATGAAAAACGGAACTTTTTCCTAGGAGTTCTACTCCCTAACTCCGTGGTTTATCCAAACGAAAAGCTTGAAAATCGTTTGAAAGTGAATTAAAATTTAATCTCTGAGTTTGATGGGAGATTTTTTGCGTTAATTAGTCACTTTCTGAAAACATGAATTGTTTGAAAACATGATTTAAAGGGGAAATCTATCTCCATGGTTCATGGTTTATTTAAAACAAGCTTTTACGGAACAATGAGAAGTATAGAGAAATCAAAATCGTTATTTAATTTCGCAGTTTATGTTATAAGACATGACATATTTAACATGTTATAAGATTCTATCTTATATCATGTTACTCAGAAACGCAATTAAATTAAATCTGTCTGTTAATTTTAATAATTATTTTTTCGATTTGAATAATAAATAAATGGATATAAAAATATATTTTAGAAAAGAACGATTTGATTTTTCTTATAGCATTTTTGACTGGATAATATCAATTACGGTCTTCAGGTTTAAAAATTATTATTATTTATATTTTCGGGGATTATTGATTCAAGGATTATTGATATTTTCAAGTTATTATGCAATTATTTTATTATGACAAAAATTGTTTAAACTCATATATTGTATGTTGTACGAATCTTCTACAAATACACGTGTATATCTTTTAATCTACGAGAATATAAGTAGTACAGGTATATTGACATATGTTTTGATATATATTGGCATATATTGGAATCAATTACGACCTTCTGGTATAAAGAGTACGGATATTATTGATGTTTTCAATTTATTACGTCATCTCTTTTATTTTGGCAAAGATTTTGCAGACTCATATTGTAATATGGGTAATCTTCCACCAACACACTGGTGTATTTTCTAATCTGCGACAATATAAGTAGTACGGGGTTGCATATATTGATTCAATTTCTTTTTTTTTTCGTAAATTTGCTTACAAAAGGGGACATGATGTTTTATTCTTCAGATCTGCCCGTGAAGATAATGGAGCTAGAATTTTTTTTTTATTAATATATATTCATATTGGACGAGGTCTATATTATAGATCTTATTTTTATAAAAAAGTATGATTAAGAGGAGTAACTATTTTTTTATTATCTATAGGAACTGCTTTTTTAGGATATGTGTTGCCATGGGGACAAATGTCTTTTTGAGCTGCTATTGTAATTACTAATTTATTGTCGGCGGTTCCGTATGTTGGAGTAATGATAGTAGAATGAATATGAGGAGGATTTGCAGTAGGAAATCCTACTTTAATTCGATTTTTTTCTTTTCATTTTATTTTACCTTTTATTATTTTAATATTTGTAATAATTCATTTGTTTTTTCTTCATGAGATAGGCTCAAATAATCCTATAGGATTATTTACTAATTATTATAAAATATATTTTCATCCTTATTATACAATAAAAGATTTATATGGGTGTATAATTATTTTTATAGTATTTATATATATTTGTTTAATATATCCTTATATTTTTATAGATGTAGAAAATTTTATTATTTCAAATCCTTTAGTTACTCCTATTCACATTCAGCCTGAATGATATTTTTTATTTGCTTACACAATTTTACGGTCTGTTCCTAGAAAGATAGGTGGAGTAATTGCATTAGTTTTATCTGTTGTAATTTTATATTTTTTAATTTTTTTTAAACATCGATTTTGAAGAACTAATTTTTATTATTATAAAAAATATTTTATTTGAATATTTTTAATTAATTGGATAATATTAACTTGGATTGGTGCTTGTGAGGTAGAATATCCTTTTAGAGTATTAGGAATTCATTTTAGAATTTTATATTTTTTAATATATTTAATTTTTTGGGTAAATATAAAATTTCAGGATTTTATTTTAATATGATTTTAATATAAATTATTTTGAAAATAATTTTTAAGAGATATTTCTTTAAAGTCAGATTAATTAGTTTAAGTAGAATAAAAATTTTGTAAGTTTAAGGTCTAAATAAAAAAAAATATAGAGGATATAGATATAATAATGAAAAATAAAGATGTTGGAAGGAACATTTTTCATCTTAAATTTATTAATATATCATATCGAAATCGAGGAAGAGTTCCTCGAATTCAAATTAAGATAAATGTTAAAAAAATTAAAAAGAAGAATGAAGTAAAATTATTAAATGAATGAAAAAATAAAATAATGGAAATTATTCTTAGAATGATTATTCTTATATATTCGGCTAAAAAAATTAAAGCAAATCATCCTCCTATATATTCTACATTGAAGCCTGATACTAATTCAGATTCTCCTTCTGCGAAATCAAAAGGACTTCGGTTAGTTTCAGCTAAACAGCTAATTAATCAAATTGTAAATAAGATTGAATTTCCTCAAAGGAAATATATTATATTTTGAGATTCTCTAATTTGAGTAAATAAATAAGATTGGGATAGAATAATAATAAATAAAATAATTTAAAAAAAAGAAACTTCATATGAAATTATTTGAGCTACGCTTCGGATAGAACCTATATTACAATATTTTGAATTAGTTGATCATCCAATTATTATAATAATGTATACTATTAAACTTGAAAGAATAAAAAATAAAAGTATATTGTTTTTATTGTCAAATATTGAGTAAAAATTAAATGAAATTAATGGTAAAATTATTAAAGAAATTATAAGAGATATGGCTGGTATAATATAAGAAATAGTGAAATTTATATTTTCAGTTGTGATTAAATTTTTATTAAACAGTTTAATAGCATCTCTGAATGGTTGTAAAATTCCTATAATACCTACTTTATTAGGTCCTTTTCGAATTTGTATATATCCTAGAAATTTTCGTTCTAGAATTGTATAGAAAGCTACTCTAATTAAAATTCTAATAGAAGATAAGATAAGAATTAATATAAATAAAATATAGATTAATTAGATTCTAATTCTAATGCATTATTTTGCTAATAAAATATTTAAAATATTTTAATTGGTCCTTTCGTACTGTAAGAAAATAAAAAAAAGATAGAAACCGATCTGGCTTATACCGATCTGAACTCAAATCATGTAAATAATTAAAAGTCGAACAGACTTTCTTTAAAAATTTTTGCTTTTTTAAGGAAAAATAATTCAACATCGAGGTCGTAATTTTTTTTTTAAATAAGATCTTTAAAAAATATTACGCTGTTATCCCTATAGTAACTTATTTAGTTAATAATATTAAATTATAAAAAATAAATAAATTAAAATAATAATTAATTAACTTCCCCAGTTAAACTTTAGTAAAGTTTAATAGGGTCTTTTTGTCTTTTTTTTTTATAAATATTTTTTTATATTTAAAAAAAGTTTAAAATTTAAATTAAAAAAAATAAATTAAATGTAAAATCGTTTATTCTAGTCTTTAATTAAAAGACAAATGATTATGCTACCTTAGCACAATATAATTGCGGCTATTTAAAATCATTGAGCAGATATTACTAATAATAAATTCTATTAGAGATGTTTTTGATAAACAGTCATTAATTTTTAGTTAAATTATTAAAATATAATTAAAAATTTTACTTATATAATCATTATATATTTTGTATAAAAATTTTTAATTTTTATATTTAAAAAATAATAATAAAGAATTATTAAATTTTGTAAAAATTTTTATTTTTTAATTTAAAAAAAAAATAAAAATAAATTTTTACTATAAATTAAATTATAGTAATTTGTTAAATTTTAATTAATTTTAAAAACCAGATATAATTTAATCGAATAACGTTTAATTACTATTTTAATTTTTAATAGATTTATATAATAATTATTATAAATTAAAATAGATCATAAATTTTCGGGAATTATAAATTTTTATTATTAATAGATTATTCCTGATACAAAAGGAACATGTATTTTCTTTTTTTAAAAAAAAAGATCCTTTTCAGTTTATATAAAATATAAATATAAATTTTAATTAAATAATTATTTTTGGTAAAAATAAAATTATTTAATTATATAGAATTTTTTCAGTGTAAGTGAAACGCTATAAAGCTTAAAAAATCTTGATGCTTTTTCCAAAACATCAACTATGTTACGACTTACCTTATTTTAAAAATAAGGGTGACGGGCGATATGTGCACATTTATTATCTATTTCATATTAAATTATTATTATAATATTGTTATTATATTCTATTTTATAAAATTTTATAAAAAAATAATCTTTAAATTATATTTAATGCAACCCATTAAATCTTTTTTATTTATTACACCTTGATCTAATATTTTAATTATTATTGAGAATAATAATTTATAATTAATTCTTATAATGATGGTATATAAATTATAAAAAAAAGTGAAAATAAATGTGGTATATCAATTAAATAACAGGTTTCTATAAAAAGATGAAATGCCGCCGTAATAAATAAGTTTTATTAATAAAATATTAATATTAAATTTGTAAAAAAATACTAGGGTTTCTAATCCTATTTTAAAATTTTAAATTTTAATTATAAATTTATTATAATTTTTTAAAATAAAATTTTACTTAAAATTAAAAATTAATTTTAAATTAATTTTATAATTAATAAGAATAAATTAATTAAAAGTATAACCGCAGCTGCTGGCACTATTATTAGTAAATTATTTTATTAAAAATGTATAATATAGTTTATATAAAAAAATGTTTTTAAATTTAAAAAATAAAAAAATAATAATTTTAATAAAATTTATTTTATAAATTTATAAAAAATTATTTTTATTAGATTTAAATCTCTGTAAAAATCAAGTTTTTATGTGCGTAAACACTATAATAAATTTCTGCTAAAGTGTGAAAATGAAAATAAAGTAAAATGCTGCTTAATTTTCGAAAAAAAATGAAGTTAGTGCACAACATTTTTAAAGCTTTATATATGTACATATATAAAGGTTTATAAGGCTATTCTCTTCATTTTTTCATTAAAATAAATTTTTTGTTATATAAATATTTATATCAAGACTATTAAAAAATTTTTTAATAGTCTTGATATAAATATTTATATATTTAATATATTTATTATTAAAGAATAAATGTAATTTTAATAAATTTTATTTAAAAAAAAATTAAAACTTATTTTAAAAGATAGAAATAATATTTTCGAAGGCTTCCTCTTCAGCCGCAAAAGAAGAGGAAGCCTAAGAAAAATAATATATTGATTACCTAATCTTTTTAAAAAATAAATTAATTAATAGATTTCTTTGGGAATTCTTAGTTATAAAAAATTATTTTTTAATTTATATATAAAAGTAGATATGAATATATTTTATATTTATTATAATTTTTATCTCATTTATTTTATTTAATATATATTGTATTTGAATGAGATAAATTACATACATAATTATATTAATATAAATCAATATTGTAAATCATTGTAATTTAATTAAGCTAAAGCTAATGAGTTCATACCTCATTTTTGAAAAATTTTTCCTTCAATTTTTCTTTTTATTTTTTTATATATAATAAGATTTATTATATGTTTAAATAGTGATGATTGATTTTTAGTTTGATTAGGATTAGAAATTAATATAATAAGATTTTTAATATTAATTTATAATCGTCAAAGAATAATATGTGTTGAATCTTGTATAAAATATTTTTTTATTCAAAGATTAGGCTCTATGATATTTTTAAGAATTTTTTATTTAAATAAAAATTTATTAATTTATGCAAGAAGATTAATAATAAGATATAAAATAGGGGCTGGTCCTTTTTATTTTTGATTTCCTTCTATATGTTCGGGAGTTGGATGATTAAGATGTTTTTTTTTAATATCATTTCAAAAAATGATTCCTTTAATATTAATAATTATATTTATTAGAATAATTTTATGAATAATTATTTTATATATTATTTTTTTTTATTATTTATTTTATAATTATTTTTTTATATTTAGTAATAATAAATATATTTAGATTGTTTCCTTTTGTGTTTTCTGGAACAGCTCATCCTTTTTTTACTTTAAGTTTAGGATTAGTTTTATGATTTTCTTTTTTTATTATAGGATGATTTAAAAATTTTAAATTAAGAGCAGCTCATTTGGTCCCTGAAGGGAGTCCAATTGTGTTATCTTTTTTAATAGTAATTATTGAAAGAATTAGTCATTTAATTCGTCCTTTTACTTTATCAATTCGATTAGCTGCTAATATAATAGCAGGTCATTTAATTATTGGTCTTTTAGCTAGAATAAGATTAATTAGCTTTTCTAGATATATATTTTCATTAATATTTCAAAGAATTTTATTAATTCTTGAATTTGGAGTTTCTATTATTCAAGGTTTTGTATTTAGAATTTTATTAATTTTATATGCTTTAGAATATTATTAACTTTTGTTAGGTGTTTATCATTTTTATCATTTAGTTAATATATCTCCATGACCTTTAATAATAGGAATTGGAGTAGTTACTTTAGTGAATGGATTAATTAAATTGTTTTTAGAGATGAATTTAAATTTATTAATAGTATCAATACTATATTTAATTATTGTAAGTTTATTATGATGGCGAGATGTAATTCGAGAAAGAACTTATCAAGGATTTCACACTAGATTAGTAATAAATGGATTAATAATTGGGATAATTATATTTATTATTAGAGAAATTTTTTTTTATTTCTTTTTTTTTTGAGCATTTTTTCATTCTAGATTAAGACCTACAATTGAATTAGGAGTTGATTGACCTCCTTGTGGAATTTTATCTTTTAATCCTTTTCAAGTGCCTTTATTAAATACTGTAATTTTATTAGCTTCTGGAATTAGAGTTACTTGGGCTCATCAATCTATTTTAAATAGAGATAAAAAAATAATATATTTATCATTAGGATTAACATGATTATTAGGGGTATATTTTTTAATACTTCAAGGTTTTGAATATTATATAGCTTCTTTTAGAATTAATGATTCTATTTATGGCTCTACATTTTTTATAGCTACTGGATTTCATGGATTTCATGTTATTGTTGGAACAATATTTTTATTTTATATATGAATACGATTAAAATTTTTACATTTTTCGAATAGACATCATTTTGGGTTTGAGGCTGCTGCTTGATATTGACATTTTGTTGATGTTGTTTGATTATTTTTATTTTCAGTAATATATTGGTGAGGAAATTGTAAATATAGTATTTAAATACATTTAATTTCCAATTAAAAGATAAATTATTATTTATCTTATTTTTATAGAAACAATAATTTTAGTTAGTGTAATTTATATATTATTTTTTAGTATTTTTTATAAGAATGAAAAAAATATTGAAACTTCTACATCTTATGAATGTGGATTTGATCCTATATCGCTTACTCGAATTTCATTTTCTTATCGATTTTTTTTAATTGCAATTTTATTTATTATTTTTGATGTTGAAATTTCTTTAATATTATCATTACCTTTTTTAATAGAAAGAAGAGTAAGAGTTTGAATTTTTATTATATTTTTATTAATTTTAATTGTAGGATTATTGTATGAATATTATTGTGGATCATTATCCTGAATAGATAATTTTATTTTTAAGATTTAAACATAAAGCACTAATCTGCCAAATAGATTGGTTATTTCACTTTACTTTTTTTCTCTCAATAGAGGCGGGTTCCCCCTTTTTTCCGGTTCAAAGGGGGGACCGGGAAAAGCCGAATTGAGTTTATTGAGAATGAAATTAAGCTGTAAGCGATTTTATTGTTAATAAAATAGAAGAAATAAAGAGTTTATAATTAATTTGCAATTAATTAATATGGGAACATACTTGAAAATTTTTTAAAAGTTGCTAACTTTTTTTTAGCTAAAAGCTATTTTATAATAGTGCTGTAAGAGCAATTTAATTTCGATTTAAATAATGAATTTAATAGTGAAGTTCACATTATTATTTCATAATAAATATGCTTAGATTTCTTTATCTTCAGTAAATTGCTTTAAATTTAAGCTAAATAATTTATATAGTTAAAATTAAAATAATTATTAATAAAATAATTAAAGTAAATAAGGTTAAAATTAATAGTAAGTCAGATATATTTGAAAAGTTTTTAATTAAAATAAATGTTTTATAGGGTCCATAATTTTCTTGTCATAGTTTATCATTATTTATGAAAGTAGATATTAATAAAGGGGATTTTATTATAAATGAGGTAGAAATGAAATGGTTAAATCATAATGAAATTGATGATTATCCGATATTTAAAAATCATTTTTTTTATTAGATAAAAAAATTCCTAAAAATAATCCTATTATAATTGTTATAAAAATATTATATTTTATAAAAATAGGAAAAATAGGAGTTATTATTACGCCATTGTTTTATTGCGGCAAAAATTGCTGACACACGCATATTGTACGTTGTACGAGTAATCTTCTAGGAATGCAGGGGTATATCTTCTAACCTACGAGAATATAAGTAGTACAGGTATATTGGCATATATTTTGACATATATTGGCATATATATTGGAATCAAGTACAGTCTTCTGGTATGAAGATTAAGGGGATTAATTATATATTCAATTTATTACGTCGTCTGTTGTATTTTACCAAAAAACATTTGAGACTCATATTGCAAAACGGGTAATCTTCCACTAATAATCGGACATTATAAGTAGTACGTGTATATCTTCCCATATAATTTTAGCACTTTAATTTTGACATATATTGGAATAAATGACTGTCTTCAGATTTAAAGATTACGGGTTTATTGGTATTTTCAATTTATACATGTAATCTACTAATACAGGTTATATTTTCTAATATTCGCGTATATAATTTGTACGGGTCCCATACAATTTTAACGCTTTTATTTTGCATATATTAATTCAATTCAATATTTTTTTTTATATTTGCTTACATAAGGGGTCCAAGATGTTTTATTCTTCAGATATGTCCATGAAGATAATTTTATATAGCGAGAACAGATATTCTTAAACTTCTTTTTAGGAGCATTATATTAAATATTTTAACAGAATATTTTGATTAAACATGTCATTTAGTATACTATAAGAATTTGGGCATGATTATGAATTTCAAGTTTCTTTATATTATATACTCCGTACGAAGAACGGGTATGCTGCTAGTATATCTATATAAATAAAATTGAAAATCTGTCTGTCTGTCTGTCTGTCTGTCTGTCTGTCTGTTTGTCACACCATCACGGGAGAACGGCTGAACCGAATTTGATGAAATTTTGTGGGTAGCCCAGAAATAGCCCCACTTAAAATTATATCCGTGTTTTGAGTTTCTACGACCAGTGGTTCTCGAGATATTAGTAAAAAACAAAATTTTCGTTTGTCTCATCATCACGGAAAAACGGCTGAACCGAATTTAATGAAATTTGGTGAATAGCCTTGAAATATCCCCCCATAAATTTTGTCTAAGCTTCGAGTTTCTAAGACCTGGGGTTGTCGAGATATTAATGAAAAACGGAACTTTTTCCTAGGAGTTCTACTCCCTAACTCCGTGGTTTATCCAAACGAAAAGCTTGAAAATCGTTTGAAAGTGAATTAAAATTTAATCTCTGAGTTTGATGGGAGATTTTTTGCGTTAATTAGTCACTTTCTGAAAACATGAATTGTTTGAAACATGATTTAAAGGGGAAATCTATCTCCATGGTTCATGGTTTATTTAAAACAAGCTTTTACGGAACAATGAGAAGTATAGAGAAATCAAAATCGTTATTTAATTTCGCAGTTTATGTTATAAGACATGACATATTTAACATGTTATAAGATTCTATCTTATATCATGTTACTCAGAAACGCAATTAAATTAAATCTGTCTGTTAATTTTAATAATTATTTTTTCGATTTGAATAATAAATAAATGGATATAAAAATATATTTTAGAAAAGAACGATTTGATTTTTCTTATAGCATTTTTGACTGGATAATATCAATTAGGGTCTTCAGGTTTAAAAATTATTATTATTTATATTTTCGGGGATTATTGATTCAAGGATTATTGATATTTTCAAGTTATTATGCAATTATTTTATTATGACAAAAATTGTTTGAACTCATATATTGTATGTTGTACGAATCTTCTACAAATACACGTGTATATCTTTTAATCTACGAGAATATAAGTAGTACAGGTATATTGACATATGTTTTGATATATATTGGCATATATTGGAATCAATTACGACCTTCTGGTATAAAGAGTACGGATATTATTGATGTTTTCAATTTATTACGTCATCTCTTTTATTTTGGCAAATATTTTTGAGACGCATAGTGTAATACGGGTAATCTTCTACTAACACATTGGCATATTTTCTGATCTGCGACAATATAATTAGTACGGGGTTGCATATATTCATTCAATTCCTATTTTTTCTTCTGTAAATTTGCTTACAAAAGGGAGCAGGATGTTTTATTCTTCAGATCTGATCGTGAAGATAATTTTGCATAGTGAGAACATATATTCTTAAACTTCTCTTTAGGAGCAATAAATTTAATATTTTAACAGAATTTGCACATGATTGCGAACTTTAAGTTTCTTTAAATTATACACTCCGTACGAATAACGGGTGTGCTGCTAGTGGTTAATAAATTTTAACATTTTAGGAGGATATATCATGTTGCTCGGCATCGCAATTAAATTAAATGTGTTTGTTAATGTTTTTATCATTTTTTTTCGATTTAAATAATAAATAAATGGATAAATGGATATAAAAGTATATCTTATGAATGGACGGTTTGATTTTTCTTTTAATTATATTAATTGCTGACTGCGTACATCAATTGCATTTATTTTGGCAAAGAGTTTTCAAGCTTATATCGTATTTAGCTACTAAACTCATATATTGTGTTTAGCCAATAAATTCATATAGCCGATTGTTGAAACAGAAAAAGAGTAGAGCAGGTATATCTTCTAATACAATTGTAGTGTTTTCATTTAGTATATTGAAACGGGATAAGAATTTTTCATTCAGATCTGCAAATTCAAAGCTACGAATTTGGAGGGATATCGCTAATTTGACAACTTTTCTTAAACTTTGCCAAATTGACTGAAATGTCGCCAAATTGATATAAACGACACACAAACAGCTGCCATAAACCTTCGGGTTGGTCGTGTGGCTTGGGTCTTCTACATATCAATGAAATTTTTTTTGTTTTATTAGAAGAGAGTACTGAAATGATGTTTGGTTAGCATTTATCTGTCAGACCAACCATCCTACTTAGTAATACATTTAGCGAATTTTTAAAATGTCACCAAATTGATAAAAATGTTTTCAAATCTATAAAAATATCTTGAAATTGATAAAATTGCGCTACATAAATGATATTAATTGTTTTTTGTTAGGGGATAGTAATGTGATGATATTTCGTCAATTTGTCGCAAAGTGGAACTGTCAGTTCTACAGTCCCACTTGGCGATAAATTTGGCGATGTTTTAAAATGTCGCTAATTTGACGAAACTGTCGCCAAATGTTCCATAGAAATATAACTATTTAGACGATATTTTTTCTACCAATTTATTTGAAGCAAATGATATCATGTCGCTTAGCAACGGATTTAAATCCAATGTGTTTATGCGGCAGACGATTTTTATTAAATCCTTTCCGATTTGAATAATGAAGATATGTATATAAAATAAATTTCATTGCCATTTCATTTTGGACTGGATAATATCAAGTATACTCTTCAGGTTTAAACATTATTATTATTGATATTTTCCGGAATTATTGATTCAGGGATTATTGATATTTTTAAGTTATTACGCCATTGTTTTATTGCGGCAAAAATTGCTGACACACGCATATTGTACGTTGTACGAGTTATCTTCTAGGAATGCACGGGTATATCTTCTAACCTACGAGAATATAAGTAGTACAGGTATATTGGCATATATTTTGACATATATTGGCATATATATTGGAATCAAGTACAGTCTTCTGGTATGAAGATTAAGGGGATTAATTATATATTCAATTTATTACGTCGTCTGTTGTATTTTACCAAAAAACATTTGTGACTCATATTGCAAAACGGGTAATCTTCTACTAATAATCGGACATTATAAGTAGTACGTGTATATCGTCCCATATAATTTTAGCACTTTAATTTTGACATATATTGGAATAAATGACTGTCTTCAGATTTAAAGATTACGGGTTTATTGGTATTTTCAATTTATACATGTAATCTACTAATACAGGTTATATTGTCTAATATTCGCGTATATAATTAGTACGGGTCCCATACAATTTTAACGCTTTTATTTTGCATATATTGATTCAATTCTATATATTTTTTTTATATTTGCTTACATAAGGGGTCCAAGATGTTTTATTCTTTAGATATGTCCATGAAGATAATTTTATATAGCGAGAACAAAGATTCTTAAACTTCTTTTTAGGAGCATTATATTAAATATTTTAACAGAATATTTTGATTAAACATGTCATTTAGTATACTATAAGAATTTGGGCATGATTATGAATTTCAAGTTTCTTTATATTATATACTCCGTACGAAGAACGGGTATGCTGCTAGTATATAATTAAAATTGAAAATCTGTCTGTCTGTCTGTCTGTCTGTCTGTTTGTCCCATCATCACGGGAGAACGGCTGAACCGAATTTGATGAAATTTTGTGGGTAGCCTAGAAATAGCCCCACTTAAAATTTGTCTATGTTTGAAATTTCTAAGACCAGTGGTTCTCGAGATATTAGTAAAAAACCAAACTTTTGTGTATCTCATCATCACGAGAGAACGGCTGAACCGAATTTAATGAAATTTCGTGGGTGGCCTTGAAATTGCCCCCCATAAATTTTGCCCAAGTTTCGAGTCTCTAAGGCCAGGGGTTGTTGAGATATTAATGATAAACGGAACTTTTTTTATAGGAGTTCTACTCTCCAACTCCGTGGTTTATCCAAACGCAAAGGATAAAAATCGTTTGTTTAAAACGTCAAAGGGAATTAAAACTTTTATTTTGAGTTTGATGCAGGATTTTTGCATTAAATAGTCACTATCTGAAAGCATGAATTGTTTGAAACATGAATTTAAATGGAAAAATCTACCTCCATGTTTTGTATTTCACAAGCTTTTACTCAACGATTAGAAGTATAAAGATATTAAAATGGTTATTTAATTTCTCATTTTATGAGGAAGATTCTATCTTATATCGTGTTGCTCGGCCAAGGAATGAAATTAAATATGTTTGCTAATGATTATTATTATTTTTTCGATTTGAATATTAAATAAATGGGTATTAAAATATATCTTATAAATGAACGGTTTGATTTTCTTTAATTATATTAATTGCGAACTGCATACACCACTTTCATTTATTTTAGCAAAGAGGTTTTAAGCTTATATATTGTGTTTAGCTAATAAACTCATATTTTGTTTACCCAATAAATTCATTTATCCAATTGTTTAAACAGAAAAAGAGTAGAATGGGTATATCTTCTAACAATATTTTAGTGTTTTCATTTAGCATATACAAACTGGATCACGATATTTTATTCAGATCTGCGAATTTAGAGCTACGAATTTGGCTGGATATCGCTAACTTGGCAAATTTCATAAAAGTTACCAAAATGATTGAAATGTCCCCAAATTGATAAAAATGACGTAAATCAATGAAATTTATTTTGTTTTGTTATAAGAAAGTACTGAAATGGTGTTTCGTTAGCATTTGTCTGTCAGTCCAACCGCCCTACTTAGTAACACATTTAGCGAATTTTTAAAATGTCACCAAATTGATAAAAATATTTATAAATCCATAAACATATTTTGAAATTGATAAATTGCCCTATATAAACGAAATTGTGTTTTTTTAGGGGATAATATTTTGATGATGGTCCGTCAATTTATCGCCAAGTGGGACTGTCAGTTCTACAGTCCCACTTGGCGATAAATTTGGCGATTTTTTAAAATGTCGCCAAACTTTCATTAGAGATATTCAGACGATATTTTGACCACCAATTTATTTGAAGCAAATCATAACATGTCGCTTAACAACGGATTTAAATTTAATGTGTTTATGAGGAAGAAGATTTTTATTAAATCTTTTACGATTTTAAAGATGAAGATATGTATATAAAATAAATTTCATTGCCATCGTATTTTTGACTGGGTAATATCATTTACGATCTTCGTGTTTAAACATTATTATTATTGTTGTTTTCGGGGATTATTGATATGTTCAATTTCTTATGGCATTGTTTTATTGCGGCAAAAATTGTTGAAACTCATATATTGTACGTTGTACGAGCAATCTTCTACAAATGCACGGGTATATCTTCTAATCTAAGAGAATATAAGTAGTGCATGTATATTGGCATATATTGGAATCAAGCCTTCCGGTATGAAGATGGCAGGGATTATTGACATTTTTAATTTATTAAGTAATCTGTTATATATTGGTAAAAAAATTTCAGATTACATATTATAATACGGGTAATCTTTTACTAACACTAGGACATATCTTCTAATCTATGACATTATAAGTAGTACGGGTTTATCTTCCCATATAATTTTAGCACTTTCATTTGGGCACATATTGGAATTAATTATTGCCTATTGATTTAAAGATTACGGATTTATTGATATTTTCAATTTATATATGTAATCTACTAATACAGGTTATATCTTCTAATATTCGCGTATATAAGTAGTACGGGTCCCATACTATACGCTATTATTTTGCATATAGTGATTCAATTCCATACTTTTTATAAATTTGCTTACAAAAAGGCCAGGATATTTTATTCTTCAGATCTACCTGTGAAGATAATTTTGAATAACGAGAACAGCCATTCCTTAACTTCTTTTTAGGAGCATTATGTTAAATATTTTAACAGAATATTTTGATTAAAAATGCCATTTAGTATACTATAGGAATTTGCACATGATTGTGAATTTTAAGTTTATTTATATTATATACTCCGTACGAAGAACGGGTATGCTGCTAGTCTATATAAATAAAATTGAAAATCTGTCTGTCTGTCTGTCTGTCTGTCTGTTTGTCCCATCATCACGCGAGAACGGCTGAACCGAATTTGATGAAATTTTGTGGGTAGCCTAGAAATAGCCCCACTTAAAATTTAGTCCATGTTTGGAGTTTCCATAACCAGTGGTTCTCGAGATATTAGTGAAAAACGAATATTTCGTTTGTCTCATCATCACCAGAGAACGGCTGAATCGAATTTAATGAAATTTTGTGAGTAGCCTTAAAATAGCCCCCCATAAATTGTGCCCAAGTTTCGAGTTTCTAATACCAGGGGTTGTCGAGATATTAATGAAAAACGGAACTTTTTCCTAGGAGATCTACTCTCTAACTCCGTGGTTTATCCAAACGGAAAGGATGAAAATCGTTTGTTTAAAACGTCAACGTGAATTAAAACTTCATTTCTGAGCTTAGTGCAGGATTTTTGCATTAATTAGTCACTATCTGAAAGCATGAATTGTTTGAAACATGAATTTTAATGGAAAATCTAACTCCATGGTCAAGCATTTACTAAACAATGGAAAGTATAAAGAAATCAAAATGGTTATTATTTTTGCATTTTATGGGGAAGAGATCAAAATGGTTATTTAATTTCGCAGTTTATGAGGAAGATTCTTTATTATAATATGTTGCTCAGCAACGCAATTAAATTAAATGTGTTTCTTAATATTTGTTATTATTTTTTCTATATGAATAATAAATAAATAGATGTATAAATATATTTTGTAAATGAACGGTTTGATTTTTCTTTTAATTATATTAATTACGGACTGCGTACATCACTTTCATTTGACAAAGAGTTTTTAAGCTTTTATATTGTGTTTAGCTAATAAACTCATATTGTGTTTACCAATAAACTCATTTATTCGATTGTTGAAACAGAAAAAGAGTAGAAAGGGTATATCTTCTAATACAATTTTAGTGTTTGCATTTAGTATATACAAACGGGATCAGGATGTTTTATTCTTCAGATCTGCAATTTCAGAGCTACGAATTTGGCGGAATATCGCTAACTTGGCAACTTTTCTTAAACTTTCCCAAATTGACGGAAATATCACTAATTTGCTAAAAACAACGCAAATCAATGAAATTAAATTCGTTTTTTTAGAAGACAGTACTGAAATGATGTTTCGGTAGCATTTGTGGGTCAGTCTATCCATCCTACTTAGTAACACATTTATCGAATTTTTAAAATATCACCAAGTTGATAAAAATGTTTGTGAATCTATAAAAATGTCATGAAATTGATAAAATTGCGCTTAATAAATGAAATTAATTGTGTTTTGTTAGGGGATAATATCATGATGATGTTTCGTCAGTTTGTCGCAAAATGGGACTATCAGTTTTACAGTCCCACTTGGCGATAAATTTGGCGATTTTTTAAGTTATCGCTAAATTGAAGAAAATATCGCCAAACCTTTCATGGAGATAGCATTATTCAGACGATATGATTTCCATCAATTTATTTGAAGCAACTGATATCATGTCGTTTAGCAATAGATGTAAATCCAATGTGTTATGTGGCATACGATTTTAATTAAATCTTTTCCGATTTGAATAATAAAGATATGTATATAAAATAAATTTCATTGGCATTGCATTTTTGACTAGAAAATATCGATTACGGTCTTCAGGTTACACATTATTACTATTGATATTTTCGGGGATTATTGATTCAGGGATTATTGATATTTTCAAATTATTATACCATTGTTTTATTATGACAAAAATTGTTGAAACTCACATATTGTACGCTGTGCGAGTAATCTTCTATAAATGCACGTGTTATCTTCTAATCTAAGAGAATATAAGTAGTACAGGTATATAGGCATATATTTTGATATATTGGCATATATTGGAATCAATTACGACCTTCTGGTATAAAGATTACGGGGATAATTGAAATTTTCAATTTATAATGTCATCTGTTTTATTTCGGCAAAGATTTTTTTGACTCATATTGTAATAAGGGTAATCTTCTACTAACATACAGGCATATTTTCTAATCTGCGACAATATAAGTAGTATGGGTATATATATATATATTCCCATATAATTTTATTGTTTTCATTCTGGCATATATTGGAATCAGTTACGGGTTTATTGATATTTTCAATTTATACATGTAATCTACTAATACAGGTTATATCTTCTATTATTCGCGTATATAAGTAGTACGGGTCCTATACAGTTTTAATGATTTCATTTTGCATATATTGATTCAATACCTTTTTTTTTGTAAATTTGCTTTCGAAAGGGGCCAGGATGTTTTATTCTGCAGATCTGCCCTTGACGATAATTTTGCATGATGAGAACAGATATTCATAAACTTCTCTTTAGGAGCAATAAATTTAATATTTTAACATAATTTGCATATGAATCTGAATTATAAGTTTCTTTATATTTTATACTCCGTACGAAGAACGGGTATGCTGCTAGTCTATATAAATAAAATTGAAAATCTGTCTGTCTGTCTGTCTGTCTGTCTGTCTGTCTGTCTGTTTGTCCCATCATCACGGGAGAACGGCTGAACTGAATTTGATGAAATTTAGTGGGTAGCCTAGAAATAGCCCCACTTAAAATTTAGTCTGTGTTTTGAGTTTCTACGACCAGTGGTTCTCGAGATATTAGTAAAAAACGAAATTTTCGTTTGTCTCCTCATCACGGAAAAACGGCTGAACCGAATTTAATGAAATTTTGTGGATAGCCTTGAAATAGCCCCCCATAAATTTAGTCCAAGTTTCGAGTTTCTAAGACCAGGGGTTGTCGATATATTAATGAAAAACGGAACTTTTTCCTATGAGTTATACTCTCCAACTCCGTGGTTTATTCAAACGGAAAGGATGAAAATCGTTTGTTTAAAACGGCGAAATGAAATAAAACTTTATTTCCGAGTTTGGTGCAGGATTTTGCATTAATTAGTCACTATCGGAAAACACGAATTGTTTGAAACATGAATTTAAATGGAAAAATCTACCTCCGTGGTTATATTTCACAAGCTTTTACTCAACGATTAAAAGTATAAAGAAATCAAAATGGCTATTTAATTTCGCATTTTATGAGGAAGATTCTATCTTATATCATGTTGCTCGGCAACGGAATGAAAATAAATGTGTTGTTAATATTTATTATTATTTTTTCTATTTGAATAATAAATAAATGGATGTAAAAATATATTTTTAAATGAAAGGTTTGATTGTTCTTTTAATTATATAAATTGCGAACTGCGTACATCATTTTCGTTTATTTTAGCAAAGAGGTTTCCAGCTCATATATTGTGTTTAGCTAATAAACTCATATATTGTGTTTACCCAATAAATTCATTTAGCCGATTGTTGAAGCAGAAAAAGAGTAGAACGGCTGTATCTTATAATACAATTTTAGTGTTTTCATTTAGTATATACAAACGGGATCAGAATATTTTATTCTACAGATCTGCAAATTTAGAGCTACGAGTTTAGCGGAATATCTCTAAATAACTTGGTAACTTTTCTTAAACTTTACCAAATTAGCGAAAATGTTTCCAAATTTATAAAAATGACGCAAATTAATGATTTGTTTTTTTAGAATAGAGTACTGAAATTATGTTTCGGTAGCATTTGTCGGACAGTCCATCCATCTTACTTAGTAACACATTTAACGAATTTTTTTAATATCATTAAATTGATAAAAATACTTGTGAGTCCATAAAAATATCACAGAATTGATAAAATCGCGCTTAAAAAATGAAAATAATTGTGTTTTGTTAGGGGATAGTATTGTGATGATGTTTCGTCAATTTGTCGCAAAATGGGACTATATGTTCTACAGTCCCACTTGGCGATAAATTTGGGGATTTTATAAGTTATCGCTAAATTGACTAAAATGTCGCCAAACCTTCCATGGAGGTCGCATTATTCAGATAATATGATTTCCATCAATTTATTTGAAGCAAATGATATCATGTCACTTAGCAACGGATCCAATGTGTTATGCGGCATACAATTTTATATTAAATCTTTTCCGATTTGAATAATAAAGATAAGTATATAAAATAAATTTCATTGACATTGCATTTTTGACTGGATAATATCAATTACGGTCTTCAGGTTTAAACATTATTATTATTGATATTTTCGGGGACTTTTGTTTCAGGGATTATTTTTATTTTCAAGTTATTATAACATTGTTTTATTATGACGAAAATTGTTGAAACTCATATATAATACGTTGTACGAGTAATCTTCTACAAATGCATTATATCTTCTAATCTACGAGAATATAAGTAGTACAGGTATATTGGCATATATTTTGATATATATTGGAATCAATTACGACCTTCTGGTAAAAGATTACGGGGGTTATTGATATTTTCAATTTATTACGTCATCTCCTTTATTTTGGCAAAAATTTTTCAGACTCATATTGTAATACGGGTAATCTTCTACTAACACACTGGCATATTTTCTAATCTACGACAATATAAGTAGTACGGGGTTGCATATAATGATTAAATTCTTTTTTTTTTGTAAATTTGCTTACAAAAGGGTTCAGGATGTTTTATTCTTCAGATCTGCCCGTGAAAATAATTTTGCATAGTGAGAACAGATATTCTTAAACTTCTCTTTATGACCAATAAATTTAATATTTTAACAGAATTTGCACATGATTGCGAATTATAAGTTTCTTTATATTATATACTCCGTACGAAGAACGGGTATGCTGCTAGTATATAAATAAAATTGAAAATCAGTCTGTCTGTCTGTCTGTCTGTCTGTTTGTCCCATCATCACAGGAGAACGGCTGAACCGAATTTGATGAAATTTTGTAGGTAGCCTAGAAATAGCCCCACTTAAAATTTAGTCCATGTTTGGAGTTTCCATAACCAGTGGTTCTCGAGATATTAGTGAAAAACGAATATTTCGTTTGTCTCATCATCACGAGAGAACAGCTGAATCGAATTTAATGAAATTTTGTGAGTAGCCTTAAAATAGCCCCCCATAAATTTTGCCCAAGTTTCGAGTTTCTAATACCAGGGGTTGTCGAGATATTAATGAAAAACGGAACTTTATCCTAGGAGATCTACTCTCTAACTCCGCGGTTTATCCAAACGGAAATGATGAAAATCGTTTGTTTAAAACGTCAACCTGAATTAAAACTTCATTTCTGAGCTTAGTGCAGGTTTTTGCATTAATTAGTCACTATCTGAAAGCATGAATTGTTTGAAACATGAATTTTAATTTAAAATCTAACTCCATGGTCAAGCATTTACTAAACAATGGAAAGTATAAAGAAATCAAAATGGTTATTATTTTTGCATTTTATGGTGAAGAGATCAAAATGGTTATTTAATTTCGCAGTTTATGAGGAAGATTCTTTATTATATTATGTTGCTCAGCAAGGCAATTAAATTAAATGTGTTTCTTAATATTTGTTATTATTATTCTAATTGAATAATAAATAAATAGATGTATAAATATATTTTGTAAATGAACGGTTTGATTTTTCTTTTAATTATATTAATTATGGACTGCGTACATCACTTTCATTTGATAAAGGGTTTTTAAGCTTTTATATTGTGTTTAGCTAATAAACTCATATTGTGTTTACCAATAAACTCATGTATCCGATTGTTGAAACAGAAAAAGAGTAGAAAGGGTATATTTTCTAATACAATTTTAGTGTTTGCATTTAGTATATACAAACGGGATCAGGATGTTTTATTCTTCAGATCTGCAATTTCAGAGCTACGAATTTGTCGGAATATCGCTAACTTGGCAACTTTTCTTAAACTTTGCCAAATTGGAAGAAATATCGCTAAATTGCTAAAAACGACGCAAATCAATGAAATTAAATTTGTTTCTTTAGAAGACAGTACGGAAATGATGTTTCGGGTTTCGGTAGCATTTGTGGGTCCGTCTATCCATCCTACTTAGTAACACATTTATCGAATTTTTATAATATCACCAAGTTGATAAAAATGTTTGTGAATCTATAAAAATGTCATGAAATTGATAAAATTGCGCTTAATAAATGAAATTAATTGTGTTTTGTTAGGGGATAATATTATGATAATGTTTCGTCAATTTGTCGCAAAATGGGACTATCAGTTTTACAGTCCCACTTGGTGATAAATTTGGTGATTTTTTAAGTTATCGCTAAATTGAAGAAAATATCGCCAAACCTTTCATGGAGATAGCATTATTCAGACGATATGATTTCCATCAATTTATTTGAAGCAACTGATATCATGTCGTTTAGCAATGGATGTAAATCCAATGTGTTATGTTGCATACGATTTTAATTAAATCTTTTCCGATTTGAATAATAAAGATATGTATATAAAATTACATTTTTGACTGGAAAATATCGATTACGGTCTTCAGGTTACACATTATTAATATTGATATTTTCGGGGATTAGTGATTCAGGGATTATTGATATTTTCAAATTATTATACCATTGTTTTATTATGACAAAAATTGTTGAAACTCACATATTGCACGTTGTGCGAGTAATCTTCTATAAATGCATGTGTTATCTGCTAATCTACGTGAATATAATTAGTAAAGGTATACAGGCATATATTTTGATATATATTGGCATATATTGGAATCAATTACGACCTTCTGGAATAAAGATTACGGGGATAATTGAAATTTTCAATTTATAATGTCATCTGTTTTATTTTGCCAAAGATTTTTTAGACTCATATTGTAATAAGGGTAATCTTCTACTAACATAAAGGCATATTTTCTAAAGTAAATAAATATATCTATATATATATATATATATATATATATATTCCCATATAATTTTAGTGCTTTCATTCTGGCATATATTGGAATCAATTACGGGTTTATTGATATTTTCAATTTATACATGTAATCTACTAATACAGGTTATATCTTCTAATATTCGCGTATATAAGTAGTACGGGTCCTATACAATTTTAATGCTTTCATTTTGCATATATTGATTCAATTCCTTTTTTTTTTGTAAATTTGCTTTCGAAAGGGGCCAGGATGTTTTATTCTGCAGATCTGCCCGTGACGATAATTTTGCATGATGAGAACAGATATTCATAAACTTCTCTTTAGGAGCAATAAATTTAATATTTTAACATAATTTGCATATGAATCTGAATTATAAGTTTCTTTATATTTTATACTCCGTACGAAGAACGGGTATGCTGCTAGTATATATATATATATATATATATATATATATATTAAAATAGAATGTTACCACGGAAAATTAGTGAACAACTTAAGAGAAAATAAAATAACCAATATACAATAGGCGCATAATGCAGAAGACAAGTACATGGATAAATATTAGAAAAATGTAATAATAAAAATAATTACATGAAGTAATCATGAAATATAAACATCAAAATAGAAGCAAAGGCCATAATACCGAAAATAGAAAAGGACCCCACCGGCCTAAATTCAAAGATTAATCAGAATTAAATTCATCTTTAGAACTGAGTATTTAATTCTAATTAACCCCCAAAAATGCCTGTTTCAGATTGAGCAATAGCACATTACTATAAATGCTCAGACTCAGACTACAGCACCAAAAGATGAGAAAACTAAGATAAGAAACATTAGGAAAATTTGATTTACCATGAGAACTCTTCTTCTTTCACCACGTGTATATGCAATCCAGCTCAACGTATATATATATATATATATATATATATATATATATATGTATATATATATATATATATATATATATATATATATATATATATATACATATATATATATATATATATATATATATATATATATATTTATATATATATATATATATATATATATATTATATATATATATATCTGTGCATGCGCGTGTGCGTGTATGTATATAATCTATTTAAATAAAATTGAAAATCTGTCTGTCTATCTGTCTGTCTGTCTGTTTGCCCCATCATCACGGGAGAATGGCTGAACCGAATTTGATAAAATTTTGTGGGTTGCCTATAAATAGCCCCACTTAAAAGTTAGTCCGTATTTTGAGTTTCTACGACCAGTGGTTCTCGTGATATTAGTAAAAAACGAACTTTTCGTTTGTCTCATCATCACGGGAAAACGGCTGAACCGAATTTAATGAAATTTTGTGGATAGCCTTGAAATAGCCCCCCATAAATTTTGTCTGAGTTTCGAGTTTATAAGACCAGGGGTTGTCGAGATATTAATGAAAACTAACTTTTTCTTAGGAGATCTACTCTCCAACTCCGTGGTTTATCCAAACGGAAAGGCTGAAAATCGTTTGTTTTGAAAAAATGAAATAAAACTTTATTTCCGAGTTTGGTGCAGGATTTTTGCATAATTTAGTCACTATAGGAAAACACAAATTGTTTGAAACATGAATTTAAATGGAAAAATCTACCTCCATGGTTCATCTCTCACAAGCTTTTACTCAACGATGTAAAGTATAAAGAAATCAAAATGGCTATTTAATTTCGCATTTTATGAGGAAGATTCTATCTTATATCATGTTGCTCGGCAACAGAATGGAATTAAATGTGTTGTTAATATCTATTATTATTTTTTTATTTGTATAATAAATAAATGGATGTAAAAATATATTTTATAAATGAACGGTTTGATTGTTCTTTTAATTATATATATTGCGGACTGCGTAAATCACTTTCATGTATTTTAGCAAAGAGGTTTCAAGCTCATATATTGTGTTTAGCTAATAAACTCATATATTGTGTTTTCCCAATAAATTCATTTAGCCGATTGTTGAAGCAGAAAAAGAGTAGAACGGGTGTATGTATCTTCTAATACAATTTTACTGTTTTCATTTAGTATATACAAACGGGATCAGGATATTTTATTCTTCAGATCTGCAAAAATTCAGAGCTACGAATTTAGAGGAATATCTCTGAATAACTTGGTACATTTTCTTAAACTTTACCAAATTAGTGGAAATGTCTCCAAATTGATAAAAATGACCCAAATCAATGAAATTAAATTTGTTTTTTTAGAATAAAGTACTGAAATGATGTTTTCGTAGTATTTGTCGGTCAGTCCATCCATCCTACTTAGTAACACATTTAAGGAATTTTTTTAATATCACCAAATTGGTAAAAATATTTCTAAATCCATAAAAATATCATGAAATTGATAAAATCGCTCTTAATAAATGAAATTAATTGTGTTTTGTTAGGGGATAGTATTGTGATGATGTTTCGTCAATTTGTCGCATAATGGGATTATCAGTTCAACAGTCCCACTTGACGATAAATTTGGCGATTTTTTAAGTTATAGCTAAGTGGACGAAAATGTCGCCAAACCTTCCATGGAGATTGCATTATTCAGTTGATATGATTTCCATCAATTTATTTAAAGCAATTGATATCATGTCGCTTAGCAACGGATCCAATATGTTATGCGGCATATGATTTTTATTAAATCCTTTCCGATTTGAATAGTAGAAATATGTATATAAAATAAATTTCATTGACATTGAATTTTTGACTGGATAATATCAATTACGGTCTTCAGGTTTAAACATCATTATTATTGATATTTTCGGGGACTGTTGATTCAGGGATTACTGATATTTTCAAATTATTATGGAATTGTTTTATTATGACGAAAATTGTTGAAACTCATATATAGTACGTTGTACGAGTAATCTTCTACAAATGCATGGGTATATCTTCTACGAGAATATAAGTAGTACAGGTATATTGGCATATATTTTGATATAGATTGGCATATATTCGAATTAACTACGACCTTCTGGTAATAAGATTACGGGAATTTTTTATACTTTCAATTTTTTATGTCATCTCTTTTATTTTGGCAAACAATTTTGAGACACATATTGCAATACGGGTAAGCTTCTACTAACACACTGGCATATTTTCTAATCTGCGACAATATAAGTAGTACGGGGTTGCATATATTGATTCAATACCTTTTTTTTTTGTAAATTTGCTTACAAAAGGGGCCAGGATGTTTTATCCTTCAGATCTGCCCGTGAAGATAATTTTGCATAGTGAGAACATATATTCTTAAACTTCTCTTTATGAGCAATAAATTTAATATTTTAACAGAATTTGCTCATGATTGCGAATTATAAATTTCTTTATATTATATACTCCGTACAAAGAACGGGTATGCTGCTAGTATAGTATATATGTGTCATTTTCTCTAAGCGGCCTTTTTCGTTTTTCTTGTTACAATATATATATTTTCAACCTGTTTTCTGCACTATACTTTAATATGGGTGGTTTAAAGTAAAAGAAAATACAGCAGCTGTGTTCATTATGGAGACATTAAATAGAAAATGCAAATTTTTATTTTCAAACAAGTAAATACAGCATGACAGGGAATAACATTTAATATAGGCAACTGCTTTGTTAATATATATATATATAATAGTAGTTTGAAAATCCAATGAACGAAAAGTAAGAAGATTATATATATATATATATATATATATATATATATATATATATATATATATATATATATATAATATATATATATATATATATATATATATATACATATATATATATGTATATATACATATATATATACATATGTATATATATATGTATATATATATGTATATATACATATATATATACATATATATATACATATATATACATATAATATACATATATATTTACATATATATATATATATATATATATATATATATATATATATATATATATACATACATATATGCATATATATACATGCATACATATATACATATATACATATATATATATATATATATATATATATATACATATATACATATATACATACATATATATATATATATATATATATATATATATATGCAAAAATAATGCTTTGACAGACGATAATTAGCTGAATATTTTAGAAATGAAAGTGGAATTTTCATGAACGCCTGTAATTGAGGTATATCTGATAGCTTGTGGATATTAACAACAAAGTAGCTTGAAAGAATGAGCAAATGTTGCGAAATGTTCTACAGCCAACAGAGACTATAGTCGCTATAACTAATGATGGACGTATTTGTAACACATGAAACGCGGCAGAAATATTTTAGAGGTAGTATGCTTTCATTATGAAGTGAAATGATACAAATTCAGTACCAGAAAAAAATATGATAAAAAAAACCAAATATCGTTTCATGGCGTATCATGGAACAGTCACGAAATATTTTGTCTCCTACGTGAATGACGAATGGATTTGGGCGCCTCAGTAGAGAATATGACCTCCTCGACAATCTGTACCATCACTGATTCGTATTCAGCGATAATCAAAGCGGATCGTTCCATCAAAATCCGACAGTCAAATATTTACCATTTTTATTCCACATCCGGCGTTAACAGGGCGCGGTAGCCCATTGGTTAGCGCGCTGGAGTTGCACTCGATAGGCCCGGGTTCGATTCCAGGCACTGCCAAAACTGCCGCCGTGTTCATGCGGAGCACGATCACGTTAAACATGTGGGTCCGAAAGTCCTTCCGAGGGGTTGGTGGTAGGGGAAGGAGGGTACGGTCCCTGTGGATGCCTCCCCCACTGGGTTCCGGTCTAAATTGGATGGCACTTCCCGACCGTTTAAACAGTTACCTTACACCTTTCTGGTAGGTCGGACGGTCTGGGTTTCAACAACAACATCCGGCGTTAACAAATATTGAAATCTAAATTTCACGAACTTACAGAATCGCTCCCGTCGAATAAAAAAACTAAACAATAATATATAGATTAACATAATTTAAATTCAAAATGATTTTAAAACATTAAAGAATAATAAGTTATAAAATATTTCATTATAAAAATGAAATCCAATGCTTTGAATAGCATATGTTAAGCTATTTCTCGTAGAAAAAATATTAGAAAAGGAAGAAACGTACTCTTTCCGACAAAATGTAAACCTTCAATCTCGCGAAAATTAAATGTAAGCCTCGAATAAACCATTGAAAATGTGATTCAATGCAAAATGTAGCAACTTGTCTTCTTCCATGTAAAAGTCGAAGTTCCAGCGCAATCATCATCTTTTCATGGTTAGGTGGAAACGCTGGTGGAACCAGTTGGTAGTAGATGTGATAATCCGCAGTTATGCGATCTACCGACATCATTTTACTGTGGCCTTAATTGTCACAGCTTTCTTGATTTTTAGATAGGCTTTCGAAGAACGCATTCTCTAAAAGAAATAATTTTATTTATATAATTTTCACTTGTAAAATATTACCGGTACATATCAACGGTACACCAAAAAATGTTTTCTTTGGATTTTTTAAAATCTTAAGAATCTTAAGATCTCTGTGCGAGGACCAAATAATGTTATCCATTTTGCGTTTAACTGAGGTCTGACCAAATAGTTTCAGTCGCAAAAAGTTACCTATGATTTGTAGGTCTATAAAAAAGTCTGATGTGGGCAGCACATAATTTTCCTTATATAATGCAATTAATTTACTACTTTTATAGTAAAAAATATAGATTATTTTTATAGTAGTTATTTATATTTTTTCCAAAATATTAAATTTTCTTCAATGGACCGTCATTTTTCATGTCGTCATCATCATTGAGTCGACATTGATTTAGCGTCATTTTTATCCATTTGGCAAGTTTTTCGTTAATTTAGCAACATTTCAAAAGTCGCCTACATCTCGCCAAGCGTTATGGACGGAAAAATAAGTTATTCTTACAGCAGATAAATGACTACTGGCGTTCAAATACAAAAGTGTTACTCAAAGTATCTTTTTTCATGAATGGAACGAGCTTGATCCAGGAGAATGATGACACCCAGCAGGGTATTATATATGAAAAGTGAACATATTTCTCAAGAGGAAATATTTATTTTTATTTTATATGACTTTTTGATAATTTTTATGAAAAATGTGCAATATCTCAAAAACTGTTCATTTTAGCGTTCTAAAATTTATGTCAATTACATAAGAAAAATTACATAAGAAATGTCTATTTGCGTAACTTTATTACCGGTTTTGATTTTTTGTCCATTTTTACAGAATTTCACTCGAAAATTTAGGGGGATTCTGAACATTCGATTGTGTATAAAAACAATAGGCTTTCAGTGCTTACGAATTGTGATTTTTGGTACCAAATTTCCTTCGAATCGGTTCATTCGTCGGTCAGTTATCGTCTCCACAGTCTCACTGACACACACACACACACACACACATACACACATACACACACACACAAACATAATTTAACACACACACACACGGACATCACTTCAAAAGTGTTTGATTCGTGATCAGGGATGCTTGAAACGTGCTTTCTCGTCGAAAACTCGAATTCGAATTTCGAGCCCGTCACAATACTTTCCTTATACATTGTGTATATAAGGACAGTAAAAATCAAGAGAAACTTTAATATGAAATGGTAGAATTGGTGCAAATATGAAATTGACAGGGAAAATCATTTAGCATCTGCGTAATCATTTGATCATTTTAGCATCTGCGTGATCATTTTAGCATCTGCGTAAATAGTGATTTGGAATAAAACTCTCTGATAAAATATGTAGCCCCATCTTTCATAATTATTGCAAATAACACTATTTCAATGATCCAAGAAAACTTCAAAGGATAGCAATGGGAGTGGACAAATATGGGAGCGGCCATATACACAATTCTTACATATTCTGGCTATTTCCAATTGGAACATGATGATGCTATCTAAAGAATGATAGTTTTCTATAATTGTATATAATTGTCAGGATATTCAGTTTGTTTAATTTCTTACAGGTTACAGGGCCACAACTACACTTACCTGGGTACCTCTACAAAAGAAATGCACAAGTAACTTTACAGTTATTAGAGAGGATTTAAAAAATGGCTTATAAATTTATTAATTATATTACAAAAAGAGACAAAATATTCAAAAATAATTCTCTACGCCTTTACTTTACCTAATATCTGCGTACATATGAGTATTTACTTATTTTATTTTAAAAAATGTATTCATGTAACAGACAAATATTTTCTTCCTATTTGCTAACATGCATGTCAGAATAAATTTTAATTGCTCTCTAAAAATAGTTAAAACTAACCGCACAACTTTAGTTTTAAGGACTGCATTTGAAATAATCATAACTTTTAATATATAAGGGAATATATAAGGGAATATTTTGCTCTTAAAATATATAACATGCATAAAAAAAATTATATTAAATCAGAGAAGTCCTTTTATTAGTCTAAAAACTTCCTGAACCAGATATTCACCACAAAATTTAGATCACACGCTTTATTTCATTAGAGGTCCCCTATACAGCAGTTAGATGCTATGGAAGAATATCCCAAGTACGTGTGCTAGCTGTGGAAATAAGACAAACCATGCTAATGGTGATTTGTTACAACGTATCCTCTGGAATGGTACTCTGTTATGGTACTCTAAAATGGTGCGTATCCTCTGGAATAGTACAGCTCAGAATACAAGAATGAGTCCCAATTTCTGGATAATTAACACTTTCATTTAGAAGTACAACGCAAACAAGAAAAATATACAGTAAAACAGCACTTAAATGCTCCACTAATTTCACAAAACAGCCGATACTATTCTCGAAACATTGAGGAATATCCTAGTTCAATGTAGCTGGTATTACGTCATCTGCCCTTCAACTGAGTGATGACTCCTTTTATAAACTCTCTATAGAAACTTCTAGAAATCTCTCATATCTCGTAGAATATTCGTTATTTCGAGGTGTTTCTCGAACTTTTGAAAAGTCGTCAAATGTCCATAAATTGGCGATAAATCGCAAAATTTGAAAACTCTCCCTAAGTACTTCACCATATGGCACCCCAAGATTGGCGTTATCGGAAAGGTTGCTTATACGGGTGTTTTCTCCGTCTGGTTTTCAAATGAGGCTCCAGTGAGGGAGAACATTTTACACGTTCGTAACAATATTTTGCTATACTTATATTCACATGTTACTGTAATTAACGACAATTCGTTGTTATTGAGCTTTAATAAAAACCGATCGGATCCAGTGGTTTCGTTTGCTTCACTATTCTAAAATTTGATTTCAGAGAGTTAAGTTTATGTTATGTACTTAGTTTCATGTTACTAGATAGTGACATATATATTTGTTTGGCTCATGTTCGTTTATTAATAAATTTAAATTAAGCGAATTTCACGTATAAATATATGTATCTGTACATACAAGCAAGTATGCATGTATATATATATTCATAAGTATGTATATAGCATATACTATATATTTTATGGAGTGCTCACCGGCATATTTTAAAATATGTGAGAGATTACTGGCGATATAAGTTTGCGACGCCACTGGTCTACGAAATCCAATGTTTTTGGAATTGAATTAGCATCACAGACATATAAATTTGGCGCGTTTAGGAAGTAATTACAGAATGATTTATTCATAATCAAGCGTAAAACTGCCTACTCCTGTGTGCATCAAAAATGCATTTGACATTTAATAATTTCCGATGAAATAATTGACTACTGGTGAATTCTTTGTCACCAAAATACAAAACTATTACAAAAGTAACTTTTCCCGAGAATGGAACGAAATAGATTCTCGAAAATGTTAACAAATTTGTTGCAAAATATTGCTTGGGGAAAAACAGCAGTCTGGACAATAATTAAAACTTTAATTTTATGTAATGTTTTTATAAATTTATTTTTAAGACGTCCTATCTCAAGAACGGTTCATGATGAACGGTTATCAACGTTTTGAAGATTTAATCATTCGTTTTCTAATGACAAAATTGAGTTTTAAGTAATTATGTATGGAAGAGTATCAAAATATTTTTAATGAATTTTTCAAAAGGTCATTTGGAAACCATGCAATACTTCTGCAATACCTCGAGAACAATACACATTAGCGTTCTAAAGTTTGCCTTGCTAAAGGAAAAATACGTATTGAATAATTATTTACTTAGTAATATTGAAGGTCTTGGATTTTTAATGATATTTTCAATATATTTAAAAAATTAGGGGTCTTCCGAACATTCGATTGCATTTAAAATCAACAAGATTCCATTTGTCCTTAATTGTAATAATTGTAACAAAATATGAAACGCTTTATTCGTTCTTAGATATAGCGCCCACTGATTCACAGATCCATACACACTAACATGACCGCAAGCATACACAGATTCACACGCTAATATATATTCACACACGCAGGCTAACATTTATACATGCATGCAAAAATCACTGTGAAAATAATTTATTCGAGTTCAGGGATGATTAAAATGTACTACTCCGTCAAACACTCTAATCAAATTCACAATGCCTTCCCTAAACATTATACGATGTATACAGAAAGTAAAGACGTCTAAAATTACGTCAAATTTATATATTTTTTAATATTATGTCTCTGGTGCTAAAGATTAGTAGAGACCATTATGAGACCCATATTTGCTTTAATTGCAAAATACTGGAACTTAATTAATAATTTAACTTTGAAAATAGTAATCAATAAATTTAGGAAATAGGTCTGAACGTGGTATTTGGTCGCACATCATCCCGTTTTGACAAGTTAGTTGGTAGCCACATCTCCACTGCATGTATATTATTTCTGGTGACTCTCTTCGTTAAGTCCTTTCGATAAGATCACATAGTACAGCAAAACTAAAGCTCCCGAGTGATCCTTCACAGAGCTAAATGTTCTTAAGCATGAGTCATCTCAAGTAGTCTGTTCAGTTATGCCATGTGTAGCAATAAGTTAAGTTATGAAAAATTTTAGCAGTCAGTTAAGTTATGCCCTTTTTAGCAGTCAGTTGAGTTATGCCATTTTTAGCAGTGAGTTAAGTTATGCCATTCTTGCAGTCAGTTAATTTATGTACTTTTGAGCATTCAGTTAAGTTGCACCATTAAATCGTTGAGCAATTACAATTTGGAGGTTTCATAAGCTCCTCCTGTATTGTCCTGTATTGTAGCTCGACTACCGTGTTGCATAAGATCACGTACTTCTGCCTGGAGGGAATTTGCAGTCTATGCCGAAGAAATTGCTGACTATCTGGATGACTATCTAAATAAAATTATTCTATAATAATATCACTTATGGAGTAGCCTAGTGAACAGGCGTGAAGTGTGAAGGGAATTTAGGGAGGCAGTGGCTTTTACAACAACTCGTTACCAAACAACTTTAATTATACATTGGAGGAAATATGTTATAGTACACATATTAAGTTTCGTAGATGAATAAAATAAATGTAACATGCTTTTTAGACACTAACCCCACAGATTTCCTTACCGCTTAGCTACAGCTTGCGACATCATTGTCTTTTGCCTGTTTTATTATTCATTGACTGCAATGTGACTTTCAGCACACATTTTTTTTCTTTCCATTTACATATTTTGAACAATGAAAAATCTAGCTTCGTCGGATTGTGCAAAAAATGCCTGATTCGGTCTGTTATTAAGATGCTGTCATTATGCATTTTTGTAGCCCCTAATTTCTATTTTCCAGGCTTATGAAATGCGCGAAATCATATGTTTTCATTGAAATATGTTCGCATGGTCAAATGAACGATCAATTTGACATTTTCAAACTCGGGCAATTTATTTTATTTTAATACTAAAAACTACAGTTTTTCAAAAAACATTTCAGAATTATAATAACAAGCTGAGACAGTATTATCACATTTCTCAATACTGTGTGACTTTAAAACTCATGACAGCAATGGGTTCCGTCAGCATTAAATTTCCCTCAAAAAATAATTTTCCAGATTTAAAGGAAGAAATATCACTTTGAGAGTTGCATAAACATTAAAACCATTCCATAATATTTCAAGCAGAGTTAACTTTTGACCAAAGAGAACTTTCTGACCTAATGCACATTTTGTTCATCGGTAGAAAGAAATTCGGCGGGATATTTATCGATAATCTCCATTGCAGACATTATTCTTTTCCAGAGTCTTGGTGCCAGACGATTTTTTACTCTCTAAGTGAATCAATACGCTTTATTCCACGAACGTCTGAGAATATTGGATCCAATATTTTTTGTATAAAAATACAGTTCACATACAAAATATGTTTGTTTTTAACTTCTTAGTGTGCGATAGTTCATCATATATACACGAATGCGCTGAATGAAATAATAGATATTGGTATTGTGCAATAGTAATTGCTTTCTATAGTTCAAAATCTCAGCGCATCTAGGGGACAGTTGTAAAAAATTAATTTCAAATATTGCACTAATGCATAGTGGATTTATTATTACTGTTTGTATTTTAAATTGACTAATTTAATATAAAACATCAAATTAAAAGAAAACTAGAAAATGAAGACTTGTAAATTAAGCTATAATTTTAATATTTGGCTGTTGGGCCACGGAGGGGAATGACATTTAGCATAATTAATCACATTTATTAGCAACATGTGTTGTGTTTGCCACAGCCAGGCAATTAGCTGCTACACCAGATTACTCATCGTCAGTGCAAAATAAATTCCATTAATTACCATTAATTAGTTATTTCATGATCAGTAGCATTTACATCCATAATATAGAGAACAGATTATGTGCTTTATCTTCAGTAGTAATTATAGTTTATTGACCAAATCGGAAACACAATTTAATGAATCCATTTTCTTTATTATTGATATATACCTCATCATAATAAATTAAAAAATGTGTATATATTTGTCACTAATTATCGTGGAAGATAGGATAGCTACAAGGATCAATAGATACATATATTACTTGTAGCTCTGCATGAGCTTATAGTTTTAGTCAATTTGCTGCTTTGATATCCTCTCTAGCCAAGTAAATTGTTGGCATCTTTAATTAGACATTACGACTAATCATTTGAGTGATTCGTTTAAGAGTGTCAACAGAGAGCCATATTTTTATGACTGAGTTCGCTAGTGAACTTTTACCAAGTGGAGTATTTTTAAAGCAATGTGCATTATCCTTTTGGTAGACTACGAAACTCCGTCTTCCTTTTCCTGCTAAAGAGCTAGGCATAAAATTCAGCAACGGTGATTACCGGGTTACATAGAGTAGAGTTACATTTCTTATTGCCCATTTGGTCTGACTGGTCCAATGTATATGCGACTGTCGTTGAAGAATTTCAAATTTTGGGGTGCAATAAATAATTTGATAAATAATTACATACTAATGTCCAACATACTAATGTTTTTCTTTGCACTTTCTATATTTCATTAGCATTCCCCAACAATATCCCGTTCGAGTCACAATATATACTGTACCCATATTATATAATTGGAATATTGCTAGACCTGGTTTCCCAATATTCTTGTACCGATTTTGCTTTTTTTCTGCTCTCGGCAGCATAGAATAGCCAGTTCCTACTATGAAAGCAAGAAATCTTGCTGTGTGAAAAAGAAATCGTATTTTGCTGAAAACACCGCAAAATACGATCTACAGACTTCATTTTGCTGTGGCCTTATTTGGCCCAGCTTACTTGATTTTTAAACGCAGCTCCCAGAAAAGTATTTACTGAAAGAATTAGTTTCTTATATAGTATTCACTTGTAAAATATTACCGGTTCCTATCGATGGTACACAAAAAATATTTTACTTTTAATTTTTTAAAATCCTAGAGTCTGTGAGTCTGAGATTACTGAATAATGTTATCCGTTTTGGGTTTAATAATAACAATAATAATATTAATAATTTGATGAATAATTACATACTAATGTCCAACATAGTAATGTTTTTCTTTGTACTTTCTATATTTTATTAACATTCCCCAACAATACCCCCTTAGAGTCACAATATATACTGTACCCATATTACTTTCTTATATACATAATGTATGAGGAAAGTATTGTGATGGGGTCGAAAATTCGAATTCGAGTTTGGACGGGAGAGCACGTTTTAAACACCCCTGATAACGAATCAAACATTTTTGAGGTAATATACAAGTATATGTGTGTGTGTCAGTGAGCCTGTGGAGACGATATCTCACGAACGAATGGACCGATTTCAACGAAATTTGGTACGAAAATCACAATCCGTAAACACTGGAAACCTATTGTTTTTATACGCAATCGAATGTTCAGAACCCCCCTAAATTTTCGAGTGAAATTTTGAAAAAATCGTCAAAAAATCAAAACTGCTAGTAAAGTTACGCAAATAGACATTTCTTATGTAATTTTTCATTAGAAAACGATTGACATAAATTTTAGAACGTTAACATTAACCGCTCTTGAGATATTGCACATTTTCCAAAAAAATTATCAAAAAGTCATATAAAATAAAAAGAAAATATTTCCTATTGAGAAACATGTTCACTTTTCATATGTAGTACCATGCGATAAATTGGGTGACATCATTCTCGTGGATCTAGCTCGTTCCATTCATGAAAAAAATACTTTGAGTAATACTTTTGTATTTGAACGCCAATAGTCATTTATCTGCTGTAAGAATAACTTATTTCTTCGTCCATAACGCTTGGCGAGATTTTGGCGACGAATTTCGTGGAATGTCGGCAACTTGGCTACTTTTTTCAATGTTGCTAAATTAACGAAGAACTCGCCAAATGTTTAAAAATGACGCTAAATCAATGAAAATGACGACTCATTGACGAAAATTCAATATCTTGGAAAGAATATAAATATCTACTATATTAATAATCTATTTTTTTTACTATAAAAGTAGTAAATTCATTGCATTTTATAAGGAAAGTCATGTGCTGCCCACATCAGATTTTTTAAAAACAAATTTATGTTTTTATTTACATTAAAATCATGTTACTATGAAAATCAAACACTGTAAAACGGTAAGAGGAAACTTTTACGTAATCAACACCATCATTCAGCATATAGCTGTTGGATCTCCTGTGTTGGATCCCTGGCAGTATTAAAATGACCAATAAGTCCAAAGTCAAAGTAGTCAAAATGGACGCAAATGTAAGAACCAGAAGAGTATAAAAACCCAAGAATGTACTGGACACCTATTATGACCAATGGTTAACAGCAGAATAAGGGGAAAATCCAGATCCAATCTTTAGAGCAATGTCAGGATTCAGATCCAATGTGTGGTGAAAAAACTTTTGTATGGGTTACTTTTTTATAAATTTTGTGAATTAAATTATTAATTTTAATGAAAGTGGTCGTGAATCGCGACCATTTTTACATTGCTATCGTGGCCACAAAACCCGCCATTACCTCTTTGAATGAGTTCCTTAACATAATCGTAAAATTAAAACACTACCTATTAAAATCCACATTTTTAACTTTTAAAACAAATTATCATTTATTCACACCTATATTATAGTTATGATTTAAATTACATCAATTTAAAAAAAGCTTAAGTAGGAGAAAAGCACTGTATAAGTCTTTTGAATCTTATTTCAAAGATCACAAATTAACCTAACATACATGAAGATGCACATGCCTCTGTATTTCGGGTCTGTCATCTTTTCCGATTTTTTTCTGACATTTGGAGTCAGACTTCGTCTTTTACTATAACATTCTAAATACTAAAATTAATAAAGACTCTCTCTGAATAACACTGCAGAAATCACGGCTCTCTCTCTCTTCAACTCTCTTCCATCTTTTCGTTGAATTTCCTCCTTGCCGCCGCATCATTTAGACTGGGGTTCAGATACGCCCTCCTTGCTCTCACTGCGATGTTCCTCAGTGGATGCTCCTCAGTGCGAAGTCGTATGTTTCCATTATTGGCTGTTTCAGTTTCCAATGAAGCTTGGCCCTAGGATAGTTTGCCCCAACCCCGCCTGCAACTTGTGTGACGTGTATTTATTTGGGGTCATAACTTTCCTGACCATGACTGCCATAAAACGGTATCTAAAACGGTCTGCGCTTTGTTTCGTAGTAGACATCAAAAACTGCATATGGTGCCTCCTGATCTCACACAACGTTTAACAGCAGAATACTGGATGGATCCAGAGTTTACCAATCAGAAATCATGAAGTTGAAGGACCTATCCACTCTCACCGCAGTGAGTTAAAACAGCCCAGAACCACTCCCAACAAGACAAAACAAGTGCAATTAAAATGAAACATACGCCGTAAAGATGAAACAAGTACCAGCAACACAAATAAAAAATCAAAACATCATATAAAGTCCTTAATATTTACAAAACCAATAGAATGACAATAAATAAAACTATAGGTATAGGGCATCCAGCCAAACTGTAGAAAATAAATGGATTACACTATCAAGAGGAAATAACTACCAACAACACAAATAAAAAGCCAAAACATCCTATTAAAACCTTAAAAGTTGCAAAGCCAATATAATGACAATAAATAACACTAGGGGGCACCCAGCCAAACTGTAAAAAAATGGATTAATCGATTTTCAAGTACGAGATGATTTAATAAGTCGATGTCATGGATCAACGTATATATAATACTTTCAAAAGAACTAAGTGCTTAAAAGTCCAAAATAGTTAAGTAATCCAAGCTATATTAACAGACAACACTTACAGCGTTTAAATAAATCGTTTCAATAACTATAGTAACTCATGTACGAGTTCTTCAACTCATTTGTTCATACCATACTAAGTACAAAGGGCTGTTAAAATCAATTAAAGGGAAACAAATCAGTGAACATTACCAGACCAAATTCAGAGAGGAAGCTAAACTAAAATTATTCGATATTTCGGCCTGTAAATGTGAATTTTCCTCTTGCTATTGTGAAAAGTCTCGTAAGTTTCCTGTTGAAGAACAGGCGTTTCTTCATGACCAAAGACCTGTTAGAAAAATGGTTATCAGTACTGTTGACATAACCTCAACGAAGATCCTCCGACGGAAGTTCGAACGAAAAGCACAAGAAAATGCTCGACTTTCTAAAGTTGCTAAAATAACTGAAAGTACAGCACTAGTGCTGTCCGAATCAAGTTCGGTTTCATTAGAAATGGAGATAAACCACGACATATTCATGGCTTCTACTTAAAAAAAAATCAACCTTTAAAGCAACAATTAATGAACCACCATATTAAGCGAAGCCACCACCCAGTTCATAACAAATGCGATTTCATTTACCAACGTTGGCAAGGGAATGTGACAGATACGGCGTATCCGAAAGAGCAGCAGCAGCAATCTCAACTGCTGTGCTTCAAGATGTGGGTTTAGTTAAGGGACAGCATTCTTCAAGAGTAATCGACCGCAGCAAAATCATAAGAGAGAAAAAGAAGAAAAGGAAGAACTTACAGGAGACAGAAAGACCGAAATTACTACATGGATTGTACTTCAATGGCAGAAAGGACAAGACATTACAATTTGCAAGTTTAGATGGAGAAAATACTGCAAAACAGAAGTTGAAGAGCATGTTACTGTGATTCAAGAACTTTAATCTAAGTATCTAGGTCATGTGACTCCATCCAATGGCACAGCGAAAAACATCACCAAGAGTATGACCGACTATCTAACATAGAACGAAATTTCTGCTGATAACATTGTAGCCGTCTGATGTGACGAAACCAACGTAAATACTGGAAGAAATGTAGAAGTAATAAGACTTCTCCAAGTTTATTTTAAAAAAACCTTACAGTGGTTTGTATGTCAGCTCCATTCAAACGAGCTTCTGTTACGGCATCTACTGTAACACTTAGACAGCTCAACTGAAGGACCTCGTGCATTCTTTGGCACTATTGGAAAAGCATTGGTTAATTGTGAGCTGTTGCCAATTGTATCGTTTGAGACAATTCATGTTAACCTGCCAGAAATAAATAGCAAATACTTAAGCACTGATCAACAGTACTTATTTGATGTTTGCCAAGTTGTGGCTAGAGGCCAGTGCTCTACAAGTTTGTGAAGACGAGAACCTGAAACATTACCTCACTCAAGGTGGTAAACGTCTGCAAATCGCATTTTGCGTTTATACATGGCAACCGATAATCCATAACAGAATTTATACAAGCTAGAGCAATACGTTATGAAAGTTTATGCACCAATGCGGTTTAGTATTAAGATTCACCACTCCTGCAAGGATGGTTCGAAACACGTTTGTGAAATGTCGTACGGCGTGCACGACATTTTGTAATTTCAATTACGGATGCCAACCAAGCTAATGAGCTATTTAAATGTTGCAGAGGGAACCAATGGCAATGCAAACATAAATAAACAGCGTGCAGCCCCTCCATCACAACAACGAATCAGCAGACGTGGTATGACACTACAAGGTGAAAAGAAAAAGTGTTTTTCGAGAATGTTCTACAAGTTTCGATGAGATTCAATTTCGACAGCGTCCTAGACGCACCTAATGTTTTTTAGGAGTATTCAAAATATCTCCTGAGATCGCGCAAAGATACGCGGATCGGCAAAAAAGTGATGTGTGAACTAAATATGAGCACAGTGAAATAGTGGCGTATTAAAATATTATACGCAGGCTTCCAGCATGGTGTTGGCTCCATCAACTATCGAGGTACAAACAAACATAAGGTATGGATATGTTTCAACTGTTATAATGATTATGGAAGGCACACAATTCATAGTACCTATCGTATAAGTAACAATAAGGTCGTACGAACCTATCGCAATAACGAGCTCGTGTAGTTAAACTAAATGAACTACTTAGATTTTCGGTAGCTAATAGTAATTAATGTGTTCTAAATATATGTGTCTTTTAAATTATGTGTTGTAAATGTATGTGTTGATTAAATGTTGTTAAAGATATATGTGTCCAGAAGGATTTAGGAATAATTTTAATAATCAAGATCTCTCTACATGTATATATATAAAAGTAAATATTAAAGTAATTGATGAAATTTAGATAAGTGTATTTATTGATATTTTGTGCGTTTGTCTCTACAGCTTGAGAACCAGGAGCTTACATGCTCCACCCTTAGTGTCGACATCATAGGTAAGTCCTATAGAAGTAATTTTGGTAAGGACAATTTTACCTTATTACATGAAACAATAAAAAAATCATATTATCTCTCTGCTGAAATGAAAACTGTGATGGATCCTGTGATTCAGTGCAATGGTTTCCTTGGGAGTCTAGAATATTTACTATTAAAAATGATTACAGGTGATCGAAAAGTCATCAGTGAGCTTGGTTTGAGTTGAATCTTGGTGGCAAGAGCAAAGAATCCTTTGGACTCCGTAAATTTACAATTCCTGACTTTTAACTTCGAAGCTGAAGACTACCATGAACTCATCTATTGTCAGAATTTGCAAAAAACGGAACATCCATTTACCATGGAAATTTCAGATGAAGCTTTGAAACATATGGTGCTTGATAGCGTACCTGGTGTGCTTTATTTCCCAAACTACCCATGTCATACTCAATTGGTTGAACGATGCGCTAAATTAGTCACAGATGCAGCAGCTGCGGTTTGTGGTACAACCAAGAGAGATGGATTTATTGGAGTCAGATTGGAGTCCAGACAACTTATTCCACAATTTAACACCGAAGCAGAATATCATCAATAGCCAAGTTAATAGGCAATTTACACATCAAACTATGCTCACTTTCAGCTATTTGCATTATGGTTACAGTTTGAGGTCTGAAAACATAAGAATTTTATTACCAACATATTTAGTTTCAAGTGATAACTCTTGTGAGCTATTGCAAGCTCGATTCATAATTTCATAGTTACTTATACTTAACATTTGTCCTATATTATATGGAAATTTCACATTTTGTTATAAAGTTCATACTCTGGGCGAAGCCTCAAATTATGTTTAACAATGTAAGAAAATGATTTTACGTGTTAATTTGACCTATATTAAAAATGAACCTATATTAAAGCTAACGTTTCCACAGTATTGAATTCTAATACATTTTTTCATCCTATACTGCATTACAGCATTATCGGTAATGTTCATGGGCTGAGCGGGACCTCTAGATATTGTTTGCTATAAAAATGCTTGTACATGGTAAATAATATATACGAAAGGCAACTTTCCCACACTATTATATCACAATCTTCAAATTTTGATTTTTTCGCTACACCCTACTAATCATCAAATAATATAATTTCAAGTATAAGTTTGATCACCAGAGGTCAGTGGAATTAGTCTCCCCCGTTTGGGCACAAACTCCCCACTCCATGTGACTAATCCCTCATCAACAATTTCTCCCTCTCTCAAAGAGGGAGCAACTATTTGGATCTGATTAGCCACCAGGTATTATAATACTCTAATACCTCCTGAATGTTTTCTGTCGTATCATTTCAGTATATTTAAAGCGCTTTAGAATACATACAATACCTAAAAATTTTTACATGACTTTTCATGAGCGCTTACTAGTAAATTATATTTGTAAGAAAGATTTCAATTACCTAATGATGCATTTTTCATTAACACACATTCTTTCTCCTTTATAATAAAGAGTATTTCTAAAGTTTTTTATGAAGTACAGATTCTTAAATAGTACTGTAAATCAATAAGTAAAGACACTTTGTTCAAATCATAATTAGAATTTTAGCAACATAATTAAGCACAAAAAAATAATGATGCATTTTTTTATTTGTGTTAAATCACGTTTCTGAAGTTCTTCTTAATACTGTAAATGTTGAAAGGTCATTACAATAGAAAAATACAAGTTAAGTTAAACTAATAAAGAATGTGTTTATTATTTGTTTTTGGTGTAATGTAAAAAATCTGATTTAGGTAGCACATGGTCTTCTTTACATGATTCAGATTCATTTCTGATTTCTATCTTTAATAATCAGTTAAATTGTAATTAACTATATAAAGACTGACACACATTATTTAAAAAAATATATAAAATTTTCAATTTTAATAAATTGTGTTTTCATTTTGCAACTTAACGCATTTTAATTCGTCGTCAGCTCCTCAAAATTCCAAAGAAGTTATATATCTTGAGAACGTTTATCCTAGAGTAATAAAGTTTATCTTATTCGTTTACTTGTTAAAAATTACAAATAAAACCATCATTCAATCAATGAATTTTTGCATACTTAGCTTTATTTAATTTGATATTTTGACTGCTTTTGCGGATCACTATGCAAAACAACTAGGTGTAAGTCTTCCAAATCGGTCCAAAATCTGATCAGCATCAGAGAATCTACAAAAACTTGTCTATCTATTTTTTAAAATTTTGTCGAATTGTTTTTGAGCAGGGTTTGATGCATATAATTTACAGACACACACAAAGAGGCGACAAAAGTTATATTAAATGGTGAATTCGTGTTCTTGAGTGCCCGAATTAAATCTGCTGAAAACTCGAATTCCAATTTCCGATCCTATTCTAATATTTTCCCTCTACATTACTGTGAGACCAGAATACACCCTATGCAGATTTTGCAGTGTATGATGAAACAAAGAGCAGACTTTTAGTCACCGATTTATGATAGTCTTGGTCCGGAAAGTCATGAATCCAATAAATACACGTCACACAAATTGAAGGTGTAGTTGGGGGAAAATATTGTAGGGCCAAGATTTAAACAACCAAGCTTCATTGGAAACTGAAAGAGCCAATAATGTACAGATGCGACATCGCACTGAGGAGCATCCAAGGAGAGCAAGGAGGGCGTATCTGAACCCTAGGCAAAATGATGAGGCGGCAATTAGGAAACTCAACGAATATAATTCAATGGTTATAAAAAGGCGAAGAGAGAGGTCGTGATTACTCAAGAGTTATGTGAGAGAGTCGTGTTTTCAAGCAGTGTTATTATTTTTGAGTAGTGAAAATGTTATAGAAAAAGATGAAGTCTGACTCCAAATGTCAGAAAAAGCATCGGAAAAGATGACAGCCATGATGAGCTACGAACCCGAAATACAGAGGCATGTACCAGTTTTCATGTATATTATGTCAATTTTGGATCTTTGAAATAAGATTCAAAAGACCTGGTATCACACGGTGTTTTTCTCCTCCTCAAGCGTTTGTTAAAGCAATTTTAATTATAACAATAATAGATGTCTGAAAAATTATAATTTATTTTAAAAGTTAAAAATGTGGATTTTAATGTGTAGTGTTTCGGATTTAATGATTATGTTAAGGAGCTTGTACAAAGAGGTAATGGTGGGTTTTGCGGTCACGATAGCAATATTCAAATCTTACGATTCACGACCACGTTTTTTTCTGCGTTATTCCTAATTATGCGCCTTAAATGTTTAATCACCACAATTATCATGCATTTTAGGGAAAATAAAAAATCTTCTTAACACAGGAAGTATAGGGAAAGTGAAATATCTACTTAACACAGGAATTGTAGGGAAAGTGAAATATCTTCTTAACACAGGAATTGCAGGGAAAGTGAAATATCTTCTTAACACAGGAAATGTTTGGAAAAGGAAATATTTTTTTAAAACAGGAATTGTTGGGAAAGTTAAATATCTTCTTAGCACAGGAATATTTCTATTTAACAATCATTTTCTACATTTTCACGAAAAAGGCGTAATTCAATACCTTTTCTACATATAAAAACTTAGTGAGTAGCAGTAGTGCTACTCATTATAGATTGTTGTGAAACATCAATTTTTGCATATTTCAAATAGAAGAATGTGTGTTGTGGGTAACGATTATACAGGCTATCTAGGGAAAAATTTTGATATCTTTATTCCAAAATCCAATCGCTTTTACAAGTTTTACAAGAAATGTTCTGTAACCATCAGAGGCCGCCCGCTTTATGCGCTGCGCCCTGCTTGATTTTGTTTGGGTTTGGTAAAACTGGCATCAAATTTGTGCATATTTGCAACTGTGATAAACAATACCACAACTTCGGCACGTGCCTGTAAAAATTATTTCAAACTTTTACAAATGATATCACGCTAAACCAGTTCGTTTCCCACAAGAAAATTTGCTCTCAACGATATATCGAAGTTTTTCAAATTTGATTTGAAAGTTTGTGTACATTGATTGAATGGGAAGTTTCTTGTTTAAATTGCACATCAGGGATGAGTAGTTGCATGATTGGCGTTATGAACAATTTGGATGGAAGAACTACATCACAGCCATGCATCCCCGGCCGTCCAAACGGTTACCTTACACCTTTTTGGTAGGTCGGACGGTCTGGGTCTCAACCACAGTTATGCACCCGGCCGTCCAAATGGATGCTCTATGTCTTCGGATGAGTCGGACGGTCAGGGTCTTCAACCATAGCCATGCATTGAAGACTAAATCCGGCAGACAACAACTCCAGTCTACCATTCACTTCGATGATGTCAAAACTTATGAAAAGTTATTAACTTCTACGAGAAACGACACAATTTAAGGGGAATCATTTAAAAAGTAGTTTTCTACCTTGGATTCAGCATCAGTGAATTGGCCGAGATAAGTTTTTTCAACTCGTGAAATGACTCAGAAATCCCTTTTCTAGAGCATTTCCCCACAAAAATAGCAAAAAAAGCCAATCCGATGCTATTTCTCGAGATACAAAGGGTGATTTAAGAATCCTATTTCCAATTTTGATTCAGTTTAGTCAAATTAGTATGCATGATTTTTTTTTCAGCCTTCAGGGTTGCATTCGGGAGACCGACATATTGACACTGCGCTTTTTATAATAGTGATACATTTTAAAATATATATAAAATCAGAAGATACAACACATATTGTTTTCTATATTGATATAGGCTGACACTTTTACTCATATCGCGTCAATAACCCAACTAAACGATAACGAAGTTATGTGTCAATCAATATAAACAATCAACAAAATACGAGAAGTTTTTTGTACACGCCGAAAATCGCCAAATGGGCGATATTTTACCAAATTCGTCGCCAAGGTAACTGATTTAGTCGCCAAAGTCAAGTTAATCAAACCTTCGCATTACATTAATGGTTTCTTTTACGTATTCGTAAGAATAGGATGTCACTTCCGCTACATACTGCCACTTCCGTTCCATACTGCCACTTCCGTTACATACTGCCGCTTCCATTCCATGTAAATCACATTGCTTTCATGATTTACTTTATCCCTTGCCCTAAGATGTTTCACGCCAATAAACTCCATAGAAACTATCCAATATATATTCTTATTAGAAACTTTTGACCCAAGTCTCTTCAACTTTCTTACATCAGCCACTTTCGGTTCATCTGTAAAAATAAATTCTTTTGAGATATCGGTTATCGAGAATATCCATTTCTGTGGAATACTTTTTGTCTGGTAAGTTTCTTTGGTGGTAAGACGACTGTTTAAGTGTCAGAGAAAATCAATCCCTGGATATTTTTCCGTATTTCCAGAGATATTTGCCAAACATATTTTTTGTACATATTGTTTATATAAAGTATATACTGTAGTATAAATCGAAAATTACTGGATGAAAATACCAAAGAGGTGATAGTCGACTTAAAAGTGATAGCCGAGAGATGATAGTTTACTTTCACTGCAGAACCGAATCAATTTTCTCTTTTTTTCTTTGCTTGTTTTGTCTCTTTAGTTCTTTCATAATGCCTTAAATTGAATTTAATCGCACAAAATAACACAGATGATTTTAAACAACACTGAATTTGCAGTTTATCATCTGACGACTTTGTCATTGCTACTAAACGGTTTTCATTTATTCCTAGTTTAAAATAGTTTCAAAGCACTCACTCGTTTAATAGTGAATAGCCCTCACTCAATAATAGTGAACATAATTTCATTATGATTTTTCCGTTTTTAGATTAAAAAAGAGAGATAATATCAAGAAAACCATAAGCCATCATTTTGTACATTAAGCCAATCACTAGAAAATAAAATATAAACATATGAAAAAGATATATCTTCCAGAAATTTTTAAATGTTTACTACTATTTTAAATTTTTTTTGACATTCTTGACATAAAATATTTGAAAAATTAAAACTTTTCTCTGATCGGACAATTCTAAAGTCCTTAGATCTTTGAAATTTATCTCTTGAAATAATAATTGCATAAATGTTGATATAATATTTTAAATTTGTTCGATGTATATAGCTCTCAACAAGGAAAACTAAATATTCCAATAACTAGCGTACGACTTGCAATGACAACTCCTAAACTATAGTTATATATCAATGAGTAAAAATTACTTTGCGCAAAGGATAAGGAAAACTGGAACAACGCATTTAAGTACAAATAAGATAATAATGCAACATGTAGCTGTTTCGAGGAAAAGCTGGATCTCCTCCGTCAGTGTAAGAGAAGCAACAAACCCGAAGTCGAAATGATAAAAAAATGTCTTTTTTCGTCTTTTGGACTTCGGGTTAGTTGATTTTCTTGCTCTAACGAAGGGGATACAGCGTGTACTCGAAACAGTTATATGCTGCATTATTATCTTACTTGTACTTAAATACGTTGCTCAAACTTTCCATGACATCTATAAATATTTTATTGCAATTTTTTTCGATTTTCATAAAAAAAATATTTGAAAAATTAAGGATGTTTTCTTACTGATATACAGGATGTCCCCAAAATATTGACCTGGGATTTCATTCCTTAAATATTGATCTCAGACATTTATAATAAATCACAAAGTTGCGTAAAATGAGGTACAGTATTTTATGAAATCGAAAAAAATTTTCAGGGGATTAAATTTGAAGAAATACAAAATTTTAATTTTTATACGACCCCTGTACAAAAACATTTCTAATGAGTAAAATGTGCCCCATACACTAATAAGGTGACGTACAAAATTTCAGCACTTTATCATAAAATGTCCCAGAGATATGTTTAAACAAATTTGGTGAGGAATTAATCCCAAATTAAAATGTAAATGTTTACAGCAAGAGTGCAAATGACGCAACGCAGAAATGAATCACAGACAAATAATATCTGCCTCTTATCTTTAATGGATCTTTGGTACGGATGAAAAACACTTTGAACAAGCTTTGTAATCTTTGTGTAAAGTTATTATTTCTACACAATGTAGATATTTTTGTACCAATAAATAGCAAAATTATTATTTATTTATGTAATCATTGTTTTCTTTCGTAATTTGTGTATGACTCCTGAAACGCGATCTGCCGACATCATTTTTCCCCTCTGAGAACCCATGTCGATGCATCGAAAAGTGGTTTAAGTCAGCATTTTTGTCTTTTCATATGTCTGGGACTTTAAATTATAAAATGCTGAAATTTTGTACATCACCTTATTAGTATATGGGGAACATTTTACTTATTGGGAATGTTTTTGTAGGTGACCGTATAAAAATTTAAATTTTGTATTTCTTAAAATGTAATTCCCCTAAAAATTGTAATCGATTTCATAGAATTCTGTACCTTCTTTACGGAACTTTGTAATTTATTATATAGGTCTAAAATCAATATTTAAGGAATAAAAGCCGATGTCAATGTTTTTGGGACACCCTGTATTTCAAAGCCATTAGAGCTCTGAAATTCGTCTATTGGAATAATTGTATAAAAATCTAATTTTTTAATTTGTTCGAGATATATAGCACTCCACCAGAACAATAAATATTCCAATAATAACGAATTACATGCGATGAGAATGCCAAAACAATAGATATAAATTTTAAAAAGTGCTTATATATTTGATAATAGTGCATATATTTATGTTTTATTATTTGTCTAATTTCGGATCAAAAATTGTCAATATATCTTGCACGGCACATATTTACTTTCTATAACTTTTGTTAACAGCGCATGCTAACATTCTAATTATGTTTAAATGAGAAATTTCATATACAATGACTACTTTTTTAACAATGGTTAACATATTTAATTTTGTTAATATTTTATGTTTTTGAAAATAAAATGTTAAACGAAGTTCCGAGTCTTCCCTTGATCGACCATGTTAAAAGCTGGACAAACCTGGTCGGCATGGATATAATCATCCAGGCCCCTGACGTTCTCTAGTTGGAATAATCCTGATAAATTTCATCCGATTTTCCAAATTTCTTCGAGAGAATATTATGTTCTTAGACTCACACACAAAAGAACACAGCCATCAATGAAAAATAGTTGATTCGAATCCACGAATACCACAAACTAGGAGAACCTTCAAGACCTAACATTTAGATTGTTGATCCCATCACAATACCTGTCCTTAACATATACCATGTATTGCAGGGACAGTAAAAAGCAATATTCTGCACCAGTTACTGTTTTAATAATAATCACTAATAATAATATAATTTATTTTACGCTGTTTTTAAACAGTTCGCACAGTTTAACAAATTAATCTGCTTGTCAATGAACTAAACATTTGAACTTTTAATTAGAAACTTTTAATGAAACTTACTAAGACCATATTTCAAAGCTGCCCTCTAGCTACTTTAAATTAATTAATATATTCGACATTTTAGTCATTTAGTTCTGGCCGTTTTCTAATGAACTTTAAGTACGTAGATTTAATAAAACGTCAAATGGCCCGCATTCAGTTTTATATTAGGAATAACTGTATTAAATTTTAAATTTAAATTGCAAGTGCAGTAATTACTGACAATGTATGCGAGATATTTCTAAAGCATTGCTGTATTCATTTATTATTAATATATAATGGTAAATATCCATTAAGAACGCCACTGATGAAATCAATGATAGTCAGATATATCCAAATGTAAATAAAACTATAAAACTACAGATGATTAATTCCTTAAGAGATGAGCCTTGTTCGGACTCCATTGTAAAATAATGAGCCTTCATCTGACTTCCTTTGTAAAGGACTTATTAACTTTGATTGGGTGATTAAATTTATATGTTAAGGAAAAGTGCCGTAAGTCTAAACTTTGGTAGTAATGGATACAAAAGGACCTTATGTCCAGGGGCAATAACACACTGATGCAGGACGTTACTTAAACATACATACAGTGCACTCGCTCAAAATACAGCACCTGCCTGCATAACTAAATATAAACAGATACCAAACAGCCAATATTGCACGTATCCATTATTAAACACAGCAGATTATTAATGAACTTCGACAAGCCTGGTGTTATACATAACCAGTGGCAGAGCTGTAAATTGTCGATGCTTATCCAAATACTTCTTACGATATCTATAACTTGTTTTGGCTAACCAGTGATACTATATCCCTACCCTCACAGCAAAGATCGTCACATGTGTGACAGTGACGTTGTAGTCACGTGGCACCTGGATCACAACGTGACATCATATTTGTGACATCTATGCGACGTTGCGTATTAGTAATTTTGTAACTGCATTGTGACTATATTCTGTGACGTTTCCACAATTTAATTAACACGTAACAATGTGACGACATTACAATGGCAGTTACAATGTGACGTCACAAACGACCATGAAAATGACCAAAATCACTTCGCTGTGACCTCAATATGACATCACGGAGACGTACTGCGACGTTCTGTGGCGTCCCAAAGTCTCAGTGTGACGTAAATATTACGTCACTGTGAAAAAAAATGTTGTTAGGGATATGATCTTAGTGGTATCAATTCCAGTGCCGGCTCCACGGACTGGCACTTTCCTCTATTCTCACTCACACATCGACTCGACTCCTAGCTACTTATAATACTTCCAAAGGAACTCTACCCTAGTGACATTTAATACTGGTCCAATATAAGGCCAATATTGTATATATGGGTATTACATTGGAAATATTTCCGATGTAATCAAAATAATGAGCAAATATTTGGGTTACATAGGCCATCAATATTGGCTAATATTTTCAGTACTATATTACGCCAATATTGGTGTTACAATAGAAATATTGGCTTAATATTGTTCCAGTATCATCCCAATATTAAGCCAATATTGAGCCAATTCCATCAAAATGCCCACTATTTCATATTGGTCCAATATTGACTGCCACTATTGGGCTACTAGGGCAGCAGAACTATCGACAAGACTTCTACTAGGATTGTACGCCACCTGTACGATTACTCAGACTCAAATCTCTCACTCCCGATCCGAAACATATCTAGTCGCAACATTCTGAACCGCGTTACCTTACACCTTTCTGGTAGGTCGGACGGTCTGGGTTTCAACAACAACAACATTCTGAACCGCGTTACCTTACACCTTTCTGGTAGGTCAGACGGTCTGGGTTTCAACAACAAAAACATTCTGAACCGCGTTACCTTACACCTTTCTGGTAGAGGGCGCGGTAGCCCATTGGTTAGCGCGCTGGAGTTGCACTCGGTAGGCCCGGGTTCGATTCCAGCCACTGCCAAAACTGCCGCCGTGTTCATGCGGAGTACGATCACGTTAAACATGTGGGTCCGAAAGTCCTTCCGAGAGGTTGGTGGTAGGGGAAGGAGGGTACGGTCCCTGTGGATGCCTCCCCCACTGGGTTCCGGTCTAAATTGGGTGGCACTTCCCGACCGTCCAAACAGTTACCTTACACCTTTCTGGTAGGTCGGACGGTCTGGGTCTCAACAACAACAACACCTTTCTGGTAGGTCGGACGGTCTGGGTTTCAACAACAACAACATTCTGAACCGCGTTACCTTACACCTTTCTGGTAGGTCAGACGGTCTGGGTTTCAACAACAACAACATTCTGAACCGCGTTACCTTACACCTTTCTGGTAGGTCGGACGGTCTGGGTTTCAACAACAGCAACATTCTGAGCCGCGTTACCTTACACCTTTCTGGTAGGTCGGACGGTCTGGGTTTCAACAACAACAACATTCTGAACAACGTTACCTTACACCTTTCTGGTAGGTCGGACGGTCTGGGTTTCAACAACCACAACATTCTAAACCGCAGATGCTACTAGGCTCTACAATTGGTCTACAAAATCAAAAAATCTGATGCGGGCAGCACACGACTTTTCTTATATAATGCAATGAATTTACTACTTTTACAGTAAAAAAATAAGACTATTTTTATAGTAGTTATTTGTATTCTTTCCAAGATATTGAATTTTCGTCAATGAGTCGTCATTTTCTATGTCGTCATCCATGAGTCGTCGTTGATTTAGAATCATTTTAATCCATTTGGCGACTTTTTCGTTAATTTAACAACATTAAAAAAAGTTGGCACATTATTCCAAATTCGTCGCCAAAATCTCACTAAGCGTTATGAACGAAGAAATAAGTTATTCTTGCAGCAGATAAATCACTATTGGCATTCAAATACAAAAGTATTACTCAAAGTATCTTTTTTCGTGAATGGAACTAGTTAGATCCACGAGAATGATTTCACCAAATTTATCGCATGCTATTACATATGAAAAGGGAACATGTTTCGCAATAGGAAATATATATATTTTTACTTTCCTTATATACATAATGTATAAGAAAAGTATTATGACGGGGTCGAAAATTCGAATTGGAGTTTTCGACGGGAGTCCACGTTTCAAGCATTCCTGATCACGAATCAAACATTTTTGAAGTGATGTCTGTGTGTGTGGGTGTGTGTGTGTCAGTGAGTCATTGGAGACGATAACTGACGAACGAATGAACCGATTCCAACGAAATTTGTTACAAAATTCACAATCCGCAAGCACTGGACGCCTATTGTTTTCATACGTAATCGAATGTTCAGAACCCCCCAAAATTTTTGAGTGAAATTTTGAAAAAATCGTTAAATAATCAAAACTGCTAATAAAGTTACTCAAATAGACATTTCTTATGTAGTTTTTCATTAGAAAACGATTGACATAAAGTTTAGAACGTTAACATGAACCGTTCTCGATATATTGCACATTTTTCCAAAAAATTAACAAAAATTTATATAAAATAAAAAATATATATATTTCCTATTGAGAAACATGTTCACTTTTCATATGTAATACAATGCGATAAATTTGGTGAAATCATTCTCGTGGATCTAACTCGTTCCATTGACGAAAAAAGATACTTTGAGTAATACGTTTTATTTGAACACCAATAGTCATTTACATGCTGTAAGAATAACGTATTTCTCCGTTCATAACGCTTGGAGAGATTTTGGCAACGAATTTGGCGGAATGTCGCCAACTTGGCGACATTTTTAATTCTTCCAAAATTAACAAAATTGTTTCCAAATTAACAATTAAAATCTCGCCAAATTGATAAAAATGAAGCTAACTCAAAGAAAATGACGACTAATTGAAGAAAATTCAATATCTTAGAAATAATATAAGTATCTACTATAAGAATAACATTATTTTAACTGTAAAAGTTTGAAATTCATTGAATTATGTAAAGAAAGTCATGTGTTGCCCATATCAGATTTTCATCACAGGCGAGGCCCCTTTCCCAACAAGTTTGTCCAAATATAGCTTTCTAAACTTTTAACGTTCAGGCATTAAATTAACATAAGAATTAATAATTAATAATAGCAATATCATGAAGCTTATTAGTACATTTATGTATATAGTGTGGCATGTTGAAAATATATAATTACATTTGAATAATTTATCAATCACTGGACCAATAAAATCGAGTAGCATATTGTAATTTCCTCACTTCAACATCCTTAAGCCAATTTGAACTAATTTTCATTGGCATATCCCATTCTTATCACCAAAAAATTATGATACTTTTCAGTATAAAATGCATTGTTAAATTGATTTTACTGATGCTGGTTTGAAAAACAAAGAGTATTGAGAGAGAAAAATGTTTATCCATTGTAATTCACCATAGAAGTCAGCTGAGCAGTCTCTTATTCATATTAAAATTTAAATACGGCTTGGTCACTGACATTTGCTACACAGATGTTATTTAGACGATCTGGTTCTGACCTTTTCGATACAATCACGAATATTATTATCCTTAGAATATTTTCACTACGAAATATGTATACATAAAAAATACTTATAAAGCTAGATTTGTAACAGGCGGCGACCCGGCGATTGAGAAATACTGATCTATATCATACATAGAATTAATTGAATAAAGGAAGAATCAAACATCCCAAATTGCTAGAGGTAGAAACTTGAAACTTTGCATATAAGTGGGACTTGACATATAAGTAATTAAAAAATAACTAAAATATTAAAATTTTGTTTGACAAATGTGTAAATCTCAAAAGATTTGTTCTAGCATTCTTTTAGCTATAAGTCGACAACAGATACACTAAATGCGTTTCAATAGTATCATATGCGGAAAAAACAACAAACATGTCCTTAATTAACTCTATTTATATACAATCAACTATTCTTGAGATATTTTAATTTATAGTTACAGCAATTATTTATAACTTATAATAATATTTTTATACAGCATTTTATTCCATTTTGTAACCATAGTTACAGCGTTACGTTTCAAATACCGAAATCGTCTGCTGAGTATTCTTCTATTAAAAATAGTTTCAGCAACGCTTGAAATTTCGAATAACACTAGCCCAATATCCGTTGAAAATCAACGGTCCAATAATAAGCACACACACACACACCCCAAATAACGTACATTTTAAAATAATTCACGTTTCACTTTTATTCAGAAAATCGATAATTCTGGTGTGCAGAACCCACTAATGAAGAAAATATTTGAAAACTGAAATTACTCACTTTTTTTCCTTCGAACTATCTACCCGTACACCAAATTTGAAGTATCTATCTCATATTGAAGGATGCAAAGTTATCATTTCACTTTTCGAAAGTTTTTCAGTGGAGCACCCTCTTAAATGAAAATTTATGAAAAACTGTATTCGTCTTAAGATTTTTATCAAGTGATTAGCCCATATACCAAATTTCAAACCTCTATCAAATTTAAAAGTAGGCGTATTTTATTTATTAGTCAAATCAAACATTTTATTGTCTGACCCCCCCTAAAGTTGCAAACACTGGAAATCTGAAATTGCACATTTTTTTCATTCGAACGATATACCCATATATCAAATTTGAAGTATATCTCATCGCAAAGCATTTTTTTCCATCATTCCACTTTTCGAACGGTTTGGTGTACGCCCCTCCCCTTCAAATTACAAATTTTGGAAATTTTATATTGCACACTTTCTTTCTTTTGAACTACCTACCTGTACACCAAATCAAATTTGAAGTTTCATTCCATCGCGAAGCATACTTTTCTATCATTTTACTTTTCGAATATTTTCGTGTGAAGTAGCCACACCCTTAAATGAACAGTTTTGAAAAACTATTTTCTTGCATTTTTTAACAGATAATTGTCCCATATACCAAATATCAAAACGCTATTACATTTTAAAAGGAGGCATTTCTCATTTATTCCGAAAATCGAACATCTGGGTTTGCGGCAACCCTTAAAGTAGAAAATATCGGAAAACTGAAATTGAACATGCCCTTCCCTTCAAACTATCTACCCGTACTATCTACCCGTAAGTCTCTATCGCATCTTGAAACGTTGCGTTTCGTCTTTTCACTTTTCGAACGTTTTTCTCTGGCGCACCCCTTTAAATGAACATTTTTGAAAAACTATTTTGTTTTGGGTGTTTTCATCAAATTATTAGCTCATATTCCAAATTTCAAGCCTCTATCAAATTTTAAAGGCAACTTTATTTTGCAAGTCTCTATCGTTTCACATTTATTGGGCAAATCCAATTCTTGGTATGCAACACCCTCTTAGTAGAAAATGTTGGAAATCTGAAATCGTACATTTTCTTCCTTTTGAACGATTTACCCATACAGCAAATATGAAGTCTCTATCTCAGCGCAAAGCATGCTTTTCCACCATTTCACTTTTCGAACATTTTGGTGTGGAGCATACCCTCTCTAGAACATTTTCGAAAAATTCGATTTTTCCAGGGAGTTTTATCGAACGACCGAACCTAGTACCAAAGTGCAAGTCTCTAACTATTCGGAAAGTGTCTAAAAAATCATGACAGACAGACTGACAGACAGACAGACAGACAGATGGACAGACAGACAGACAGATGGACAGACAGACAGACAGATGGACAGACAGACAGACAGACGGATAGCCGGACACTTGGCAATTAGTATATACTAGGCGAATACCCGTTGAAAATTATTGGTGGCGCAATAAGCAACTCCCGAATAATGTAAATGTTTGATTATTTCGCTTTTCACATTTATTCGGCAAATCAAATATTTTGACGTGCAGAACCCTCTAAAGAAGAAAATATTGGAAAACTTAAATTGCGCATTCCTTCCTTTCAAACTATCTACCCGTACATCAAATTAAAGTCTCTATCTCACCCCGAAGCATGCTAATTTATCATTTCATTTCACATTTCATCATTTTATTTTATCATTTCACATTTCGGACATTTTTCTGTGAAGCAGACCCATAAATGAACATTTTTGAAAAACTCATTTGTCTTTGTCTTTTTATCAGATTATTGGCCCATGTACTAAATATCAATCCTCTATCACATTTAATGGAATCGTGTATCATTTATTCGTAAAATCGAACGTTTTGGTATGAGGCACCCCTAAAGTAATAGATATTGGAAATCTAAAATTACACACTTACTTTTTTTCAAACTATCTACTCTTATACCAAATTTGAACTCCCTATCCTATCACAAAGCATGATTTTCCCTTCATTTCACCTTTCAAATTTTTTCTCTGTAGCACCCCCTTAAATGAAGACTGTTGAAAAACTGCATTCATTTTGTGTTTTTTATTAAATAATTAGCCCATATACCAAATTTCAAGTCTCTATCTTGTTGGAAAAGTGGCGTTTTTCGTTTGTTTGTCAAATCGAATATTTTAGCGTGCAGCATCCCCTACAATAGCAAATGTTGGTAAACTGAAATTGAACACTTTCCTTCCCAACTATCTACCTGTGCACTAAATTTGAAATCTCTATCTCTTCGCGAAGAATGCTTTTTCTCTCAATTGACCTTTCGAATGCTATTGTGTGGAGTATCCATTCCCTTATATGAAAATTTGTTAAAAATTCTTGGGTTTTCTATCAGATGATTGGTCCATATGCCAAATATCAAGCCTCTACCACATTTTGAAATTGCTGTGTCTCATTTTTCCAAAAATCGAACATTTTGATGTGCATCACCCCTAAAGAAGAAAATACTGGAAAACTGCAATTGTACACTCTCTACCTTCCAAACTATATATCCGTACAAAGCATCTGACATCTCTATCTGATTCGGAAGCATGCTTTGTTTTATAAATTCACCTTTTGAATGTTTTTCTCTAGAGCATCCCTGAAACGAATATTTTTAAAAAACTGTATTTATCTTGAGTGTTTTCATCAAATAATTAGGCCGACTGCCAAATTTAAAGCCTCTATCAAATATTGTAAGAGCCGTTTCTTATTCATTCGGCAAATCGAACATTTTGGAGTGCAACAGCCTCTTAAGTTGAAAATATTGGAAATCTGAAATTGCACACATTTTTCTTTTCAAACGCTTTACTCATACACAATATATAAAGTCTTTATCTCATCGCAAAGTCTGTTTTTCTAATATTTGTATTTTAAAACGTTTTGGTGTGCGAATCCCCCCAACATTACAAATAGTGGAAATTTTCTATTGCACATTTTCTTTCTTTCGAACTATCTACCTACACACCAAATTTAAAGTTTCTATTCCATTGCAGAGCATATTTTTTCTATTATTTCACTTTTCGAACGTTTTCGTGTATCGTAGCCACCCCTTTAAATGAACAAATTTGAAAATCTCTATTCTTTTGTTTTTTTTATCAGATGATTGCCCCATATACGAGATATCAAGCCTCTACTACATTTTAAAAGGGAGCGTTTCCCGTTCATTCGGAAAATCGAACATTTGTTTTGCAACACCCCCTAAAGTAGAAAATATCAGAAAACTTAATTTTCACATGTTCCTCCGTTCAAATTATCTACCAGTACCAAATTAGAAGTCTTAATCTCATCTCGAGCATGGTTTTTCATCATTTCACACTTAGAACGTTTTTTCTGGAGCACCCTATTAGTCGAACATTTTTAAAAAACTCTTTTGTTCTGGGTGTTTTCATTAAATGATTAGCGTATATTCCAAATTTCAAGCCTGTTTAGTTTTTTAAAGTAGTCGTTTCTCATTTGTTCAGCAAATCGAACATTTCGGTGCGCGGTATCCCCTAGAGTATTAAATGTCAAAAATCTGAAATTGTACACTTTCTTTTTTTTGAACGGTTTATCCATACACTAAATTTGAAGTCTGTATCTCATCGCAAAGTATGCTTTCCTATCATTTCACTTTTCAAACGTTTTGGTGTGGAACACTCGCTCTTTAGAACATTTTTGAAAAATTAAATTTTGTCAGTGGGTTTTATCATACGACCAAATTGCAAGTCTTTGTCTACTTGGGAAGTGCCTAAACAGCGTAACAGACAGACAGACAACGTTTTCGTGTGGCGTAGCCACCCCTTTAAATGAACATTTCTGGAAAACTCTATTATTTTGTTTTTTATCAGTAGATTGTCCATATACCAAATATCAAGTCACTGTTAACCATATTTTAAAAGAAACAGTTTCTCATTTATTCGGAAAATCGAACATTTGGTTTTGCAGCGCCCCTTAAAGTAGAAAATATCAGAAAACTGAAATTGCACATGTTCTTCCTTTCAAACTATCTACCAGTGCACCAAATTGGAAGTCTTAATCTCATCTCGAAGCATAGTTTTTCATCATTTCACCTTTCGAACGTTTTTCTCTGGAGCAGCCCCATAATCGATCCTTTTTGAAGAACTATTTTGTCTCGAGTGTTTTCATTAATTGATTTGCGCATGTATCAGATTTCAAGCCTCTATCGAATTTTAAAGTTGTCGTTTCTCATTTGTTCGGCAAATCGAACATTTCTGTGCACGACACACCCTAGAATAGTAAATATTGAAAATCTGAAATTGCACACTTTCTTCTTTTTGAACGGTTTATCCATACACTAAATTTGAAGTATCCATCTCATCGCAAAGTATAAATTCCTATCATTTTACTTTTCGAATGTTTTGAAGTGGAGCACGCCCGCTACAGAACATTTTTGAAAAATTCGATTTTTCCAGGGTTTTTTATCGAACAAAAGACTCATGTACCAAATTACCAAATTACAAGTCTCTATCTTCTTGGAAAGTGCCTATAAAAAGCGTAGCAGACAGACAGCACTTGGCAATTAGTATATACTAGTCGAATACCCTTTGAAAATCAACGGTCTCGCAATAAACAACCCCTGAATAATGTAAATTTTTGATAATTCGCGTTTCACTTTTATTCGGCAAATCGAATATTTTGGTGTGCAGAACCCCCTAAAGACGAAAACGCTGGAAAACTTAAATTGCTCATTTCTTCCTTTAGAACTGTGTACCCGTACACTAATTTAAAGTCTCTACATCATTCCGAAAAATGCTATTTTATCATTTCCCTTTTCAAACGTTTTCCTATGGAGCACACCCATAAATGAATATTTATGGGTGTGCTCCATAGGAAAACGTTCGAAACCATAGGAAGACGTTCAGATTCACCCCCTACAATGGCAAATGTTGGAACACTGAAATTGAAAACTTTCTTCCTTCCCAACAATCTACTCTTTTATAAAATTTGAAGTATCTATCTCATCACACAGCATACTTTTTTTATCATTTTATCTTTCGATTGCTTTTGTGGAGTACCCACCTCCTTAAATGAACATTTAAAAAAAACTCCATTCTTCTTGGATTTTCTATCGGATGATTCGCCCAAATATCGAATACCAAGCCTCTATTATGTTTTATAAAAGGCATTTCTCCTTTATTCCGAAAATCGAACATTTTAGTGTACGGAACCTCTTAAAGTGAAAAACATAGGATAATTGAAATTGTACACTTTCTTCCTTCCAAATTTCATATGGAAACATGTTTTCTTATCATTTCACATTTCGAAAGTTTTTCTCCGGAACACCCCCTTAATCGAACATTTCTGAGAAATTCTATTCGTCTTGGCTGTTTTCATTAAATGATTAGCCCATGCACGAAAGTTCAAGCCTCTATCAAAATTTAAAGGAGCCGTCTTTCATTTACCGACTATGGGCGGCACCCCCATATTCGATTTTATTGACAATCTGAAATTGCACACTTTCTTCCCTTCGAACGATTTACCAATATACCAAATTTAAAGTCTCTATCTCATCGCAAAGCAGGTTTTTCTATCATTTCATTTTTCGAACGTTTTGATGTGGGGGCAACCCCTCTATAGAAATTTTCGAAAAATTCTGTTTTTCCAGTGTGTTTCGATCGACCCGTGTACCAAATTACAAGTATCTATTTATTCGGGAAGTGCCTAAAAAAGAGTGACAGACAGACGGACAGACATACAGACTGAGAGACGTACACTGGCAATTAGTATATATATATATATATATATTAGTATATATATATATATATATATATAGATAGATAGATAGATAGATTTTTGCAAACATTGAAAGTAAGGCAAGATATAGTGGTTGAAAATAAAATATTGTTTTATATGCTGTAACAAAACTAAACCATGTTAACAGAACTAAAATATTCGAGGCAATTTTATGCATTAATTTAAATCTGCTTTGATATTCGAAACTTTTTAAGTGCATAGGTGTTATATTTAGTAAACGCTATCCAGTTGGCTTGCGCGAAACATGGGGGAAAATGGCTAATTTGAAATATTTTTCTAGCCACAGTGGGATCTAATGCGATCGGCGGAATGTCCTGATACCACACTATATTTCTTAGAGAGACAAAGGTGGGTGGGTGGTGGTGGTGGTGGGGGGGGTTAATTTTAAAGGTATTCTTATTCATGTAATTTTTCACCAGAGGTATATCTATTGGCCGAAAGTTTACTTAAAATGGTAGTAATATCCGTCAAAAGAGTGGAATCGATTTACGTTGGTGATAAGAATAAAATGAAATATATACTGTTGCTACCCTGCAGAATTAAGTCCATTTTTTATAATATAATCACCTTAAATTATCCGTCTGTTTATCTATCTATCTCTGAGTAATGCTTGGCGAAATTTTTTTGTTAAAATTGGCGAGATATCGCCAACTTAGATTTTTTTAATATTGTCAAATTGAAGAAAATGTCACCAAATTGATAAAAATGTCTTCAAACTGATAAAAATTACGACTAATTGAAGAAAATGTAACATCTTGGAAAGAATATTAGATTCTACTATAAGAATAACCTATTTCTCCGTCTGCAGCGCTGGGTGATATCTGGCGACGAATTTTAGCCGCATATCGCTAACTTGGCGAGTCTTTTTAAATGCTGCCACATTGACGAAAATGTCGCCAAATTGATAAAATTGACACTAAATCAATAAAAATGACGACTAATTGATGGAAATTCAATATCTTGCGAATAACATAACAAACGACTATATGAATAACCCATTTCTCCACCTATCCGTAATCCTTGGCGAAAAATTTGGCGGGATGACGCAAACTTGGCAACTTTTTAAATATTATCAAATTGACGAAAATGCCGCCATATCCATAAAAATAACACTAAATGAAAGGCAAAAGAATGTTTAAGAAAAAAGAATGTTGAAGTCATAAAATATGACGTTTTAAGTCGATTTATAACCAAAAAAAAGATAATGTGTGGTCCGTTTGAGATTGCAAAAAAAATCACCATCTCCGGTGAACCATCTCAATGGATAGGAACGGTGTGGAGATTTGGAGGTCTAATATACTACTGAAAAAAATGCTATACTAACTTTAAAGATTTAGCAACAGTCTCTTGGAGTTCTTTTTTGCATCTATTTTCTTCTACCAGTCACGCACATACAAAACAACAACTCTGCTTAATAGAATACTGCTTAAGGCTTTATGGTGTAAACCAATCATTTATGTGTCTATCATAAATTTAATGTTACCAATTTATTTCATTTTATGCTAATTGTAAAGCAATTCAGAAGAATTACTAATATGGATTAAGTGATATACGTAGTTGGTAGGATAACTGGACACAATCCAGAAAATCTGAGTTCGATACCCGGATCCGGCTGATTATTATATGAGGTGAAACAAAGTGTAATCCTCTAGAATATATACTGTGTTTGCATTAACCCCTAATATTTTTAGAATTGTAGTAATTTGATTCAACACACATTTTATGCATTTTTGATACATTGTTCTGGAAACTGAAGTGTATTGATTGTGCATTATTGTAGCATAATAAACAAATTCTATATAGGACAATTAAAAAATTTGCATAATTATAGTGTTTCTAAACTCAAATTAAATTAATCTCTGCAGGTGATAGCTGCATGTAGAGGATATAATAGATGATATATTATTTGAATTTCTGACAGTTTCAAATAATAATTGAAGAATTTTTGATAGGTGTCACGAAAAAGTAACGTTAGTACAAATAATTTGTTTTCGTGACTGAAACAGATATTTACAAGCCAATAAGTTTCTTAACCAACAATGATTTATAAATATATATATCAGTAGCATAATATATATATTTAGAATATCACGTAATGACCGTGACAAATCTAAATATAACCATGCCAAAGACTTTTTTTTCCAACTTAAAGAAAACCATTTGCTACTTATTTAAAATGATATCATATGAATATTTTTAAATTCGTATTTTCTGACAAGCATCAAATATTTATTTTATGCATATGTATTAAATAAATATTTCCGCTTCCCACGCACGTTTACGTTGGTTAAGGTAAATGAGTATTTCCGCAGATACAAACGCTGATTTGATGTTCCTCATAAATATGAATGCATTGTACCTATTGCATTTTGCCAGCTAAAACTTCAATTATTGTGACAATGCAAAACTTGAAACATGAAATATTCATATTTTTCTGCAAAGCTCAGAAAGGCTGCACGTTGAGTAACATTCAGTCTCATGATTAATTTCCAGACGCAATAATCAAGATCCTGAATATTGAAGACATTCAGAGATTTCTTCTTTGTGAGATAATCAACATTGATCGCTAATCTTTTCTATATCAAAAATTAAGGGTATGTAATACATGACTTCATCTTCTGATTAACGAATTTCAATAATTAATGAGACAATACCAATTAGAGATATGTTACAACTTGTCTTGCAGAAAAGCAGTTGAATCCGTTGGCGTATTGCTGTGGCCAATTAAAACAGATATACGATATTTCAGAAAAATATTCTCTGACTTTTCAGATATACATTGTAATTTTTTTTTCTTATACTCGTAATTTCGTGATTCTCTTCTCTCAATTTTATTCTTTCTCATTTAAAAAGTATTGTTTTCAGGAATATTTTCGATTTCGAGATATTAATGGAAATATAATATGTTTCAACACCTCCTGAACACGTTTTGACTATTTTTGGAGTGATATCCATCTGTTTGTCTGCCTGTGGTCAGTTTTTTCTTACAAGATAGCGGCCACAAATATTAATGGATTTTCAAACTGTGTATCCGACGTTTTTATTTGTTTAAATGGATAATAGAAAAAAAAATTCTGATGTGGGCAACAGATGACCTTCCTTATATAATGCAATGAATTCACTACTTTTACAGATAAAATAAATCTGATGTGTGCAACACATGACTTTCCTTATATAATGTAATGAATTTACTATTTTTACAGTAAAAAAATAGATGTTTCTTATAGTAGATACCAATATTCTTTTCAAGATATTGAATTTTCGACAATTAGTCGTCATTTTCATTGATTTAGCGTCATTTTTATCCATTTGGCGAGATTTTCGTTAATTTGGCAACATTTCAAAAAGTCACCAAGTTGGCGATATTCCGCCAAATTTGTCGCCAAAATCTCGCCAAGCGTTATGGACGAAGAAATAAGTTATTCTTACAGCAGATAAATGACTATTGGCGTTCAGATACAAAAGTATTACTCAAAGTATCTTTTTTCATCAATTGAACGAGCTAGATCCACGAGAATGATGTCACCCAATTTATCTCATGGTATTACATATGAAAAGTGAACATGTTTCTCAATAGGAAGTATGTTTATTTTTATTTTGAATGACTTTTTGATAATTTTCTTGAAAAATGTGCAATGTCTCGAGAATGGTTCATGTTAGCGTTCTAAAATTTATGTCAATCGTTTTCTAATGAAAAATTACATAAGAAATGACTATTTGCGAAACTTTATTAGTGGTTTTGATTTTTTGGCGATTTTTTCAAAATTTTATTCGAACATTTAGGGGGGTTCTGAACATTCGATTGCGTATAAAAACAATAGGCTTCCAGTGTTTACGGATTGTGATTTTTGCACAAAATTTGGTTCGAATCGGTCCATTCGTTCGTCAGTTATCGTCTCCACAGGCTCACTGACACACACACACACACACACACACACACACACATACTTTCACACACACACACACACACACACACACACGCACACACACACAGACATCACTTCAAAAATGTTTGATTCGTGATCAGGGATGCTTGAAACGTGCTCTCCCGTCAAAAACTCGAATTCGAATTTTCGACCCCGTCACAACACTTTCCTTATACATTATGTATATAAGGAAAGTAAAAAACTAGAACTAGATAGAGTTCTTTTAAATTCGAGCGAAATCTTCGAAATTGATTGGTTATTTTATATTTTTTTAAAATGGCAGCATATGACAAATTTGGACATTATCATCCATAAAAGGGTTTATTTATGGCTCAATAGTAACGGGACTTTATAGTTTCAATCATTGCTGTGAAAAATGGTCCCAATACAATTTTTCTGCTAGCAACTTCATTAGCATCCCTCAGGGAAAAAGTTACCCGCGCCCGGGGGCAACCCACCAGTGTCAAATATGGTATCAATCGAAATATTTTATCAAGCCCTTTAATGTCAAGAGTAAAATGATACAGATTAAAAAAAATATATCTTACAAAATTTGAAAAAAAAAGGCTATTAAAAATGGATTTTGACATGGGTAAAACAACAGTAAAAAAAGGTTCTAGACAGGAATACAGACAAAGAGTTCAAACAGAAAGACAGAAAGATTTCGACAGCAGTAAAAAAAAGGTTCTAGACAGAAATACCAGAAAAACAAATCTTCTACGCATCACTTGGCCACATATCAATAACAGGGGAAATCTCCGGTCATCCTGGATATAACGGTCGTGACTTAAACGAGTTTTTAACTGGTATTATTACTTTCCTTATATACATAACGTATAAGGAAAGTATTGTGACGGGGTCGAAAATTCGAATTCGAGTTTTCGACGGCAGAGCACGTTTCAAACATCCCTGATCACGAATCAAACATTTTTGAAGTAATGTCTCTGTGTGTGTGTGTGTGTGTGTGTGTGTCAGTGAGTCTGTGGAGACGATAACTAACGAACGAATGGACCGATTCAAATGAAATTTAGTACAAAATTACAATCGGTAAACACTTTATTTTTATACGCAATCGCATGTTCAGAAGCCTCTAAATTTTCGGGTGAAATTTTGAAAAAATCGTCAAAAAATCAAAACCACTAATAGTGTTACGCAAATAGACATTTCTTATGTAATATTTCATTAGAAAACGATTGACATAAATTTTAGAACGCTAACATGAACGCTAACATCGAGATATTGCACACTTTTAAAAACATTATTAAAAAGTCATATAAAATAAAAAATATATATTTCCTATTGAGAAACATGTTCACTTTTCATATGTAATACCATGCGATAAATTGGATGACATCATTCTCGTGGAACTAGCTTGTTTCATTCATGAAAACATATACTTTTAGTAATAATTGTATTTGAACGCCAATAGTCATTTATCTACTATAAGAATAACTTCTTCGTCCATAACACTTGGCGAGATTTTGGAAACGAATTTGGTGGAATGTCACCAACTTGACGACTTTTTGAAATGTTGCCAAATTAACGAAAATCTTGCCAAATGGATAAAAATGACACTAAATCAATGAAAATGATGACTAACTGTCGAAAATTCAATATCTTGGAAAGCATATAAGTATCTACTATATGAAAAACCTATTTTTTTACTGTAAAAGTTGTAAATTCATTACATAATATAAGGAAAGTCATGTGTTGCCCACATCAGATTTTTTTAACTGTAAAAGTAGTGAATTCTTTGCATTATATAAGGAAAGTCATCTGTTGCCCACATCAGATTTTTTTTCTATTATCCATTTAAACAAATAAAAACGTTCGGTTTTCAGTTAAAAAAGCGCCATTATTCAAGCGTCAGCGGGTACAATGTATCCTTTGATTCATAGGCACCGACTTGAAACATTATTGGGTGCTCCGAAAATTTTAAATCGAATGACCCATGCATATCCCAAAGGATTTCAGTATAATTTATATTATATTCACTCAGATTATCTGGCGCAATAAGACATCTGAAATACAAAAATGAACCAAATTATAGTTAAATACAGGAAAAGATTATTTTCTCTAGATAATTATTTATTTTGTTTGTTTTGCTTTTGTAGGTGCAACATTATTACAATACAATATACAGATACTGTGTGAATTTCCTACTCACTCATCTTTGTAAAGCTAACAAAAATAAAAGTAAAATTTAATGTTAGATATTTTTACCAATGTAAAAAATGACAACACATTTCTCTTTGAACCATTTCTGAGTTCATAAGTAATCTGAAAGGGCAATGTTTATACATACGACTTTATGTATAGTAAACGGAGAATAAATAATGAAAAACTTGGAGAATTAATGACAAAAAACACAAAGATTTTGCATGTATGCATACATTTTACGCACTAGATACGCACAAAAACATTAGGAGTTCGAGGAACACACAACGAAATTATTGGGAATCCAAAAAGTTCTTTAAACCCATGAAGACGGCGCCGTTGCCTTGGCCCCCTCTAGATACGCCAATGGCCGTGTTGTTATAAATGTTTACTATTTTCACATGGCTGATCTTTTCTGTATTTATGTTGAACCAAGTATCGTTTTGTAACTAATAAACATTGTCCTTTCAATTTGTAATTAGACTTTTCACTTTCCCTGCAATACATGGTAATGTATAGGGAAAAGTATTAGAATCATGCCGAAAATCGCAACTCGAGTTTACGACGGATCTACACGTTTCGAATACGCAAAAACTATTTTTAGCGTGACGTCTGGGTGTGTGTCTGTCTGTGTGTCTGTCTGTGTGTCTGTCTGTGTGTCTGTCTGTCTGTGTGTTTGTCTGTCTGTCTGTGCAGATTTTGTATCCACTCTAACTAAAAAAGTAACTGACCGAATTTCATAAAATTTAGTAGGTAAGTCACTTGTGGGCGGATCTGGTGCTGGTTAGTTTTGGTTACGATTCGGGATAAAAGAACCAGCTTGTTTTTGCGAAATGGCCCGCAAAAGCTTGTATCCACTCTAGCTGAAAAATTAATGGACTCAATAAAACAAAATTTGTCAGGTAAGTCACTTGTAGGACACTCTGGTGCTGATTGGAATTTGGTATGATTTGGAAAAAAGTAACCTGCCTTTTTTTGCAAAATGGCCCCCAAAAATCAACAAAATCTAAAATTTAAATCTACGTATGCTCAAATAAATTCAGAAAATGCTTTTTAATACGTAATTTTTAACGAACAAAAGAATAAGACCAACCCCATTACACTAGGCGTAGCCGTTCTCGAGATATTTTAGTTTTTTCGTATTTTCTCTACATCACCTTTGAAAAGAAATCCAGTAATCAAATGAGAACGAAAATTGAATTAAAAGTGAATTAAATGTAATTAAAATAAAGAGAACGTGAATATAAGTCTGCAGGGTTAATATTCTTAATGTATTATTATATAAACTTCTATTTTCTTCAATTTTGTGGCATAGAGCGTATATATGATACGTCAGTTTTTAGATCTCCAAGGAATCAATACTTGAAGAAAATGGGCTTCTTCATGGATATATTGTCATGTGCTCCCCACATCAGATTTTTTCTTGTCGCTGTTGGTTTCAGAGTTCGTTTCATTATGTTCTGTAATTAGACACTGAAGTCAAATACCCTTATTCGAGCGTTCACTTACCTATAGATGAATACTTCCGTGTCGCTACAATTCGTAGTTTAAAAGTTATAGGGTACAAACTGCCTCTAACAAAAAACACGTTGTAATAGTAATTAACATCTAAGTCTCAATGTTATTGATGTGGAAACGGCATACTAAACAATGTACAAATTTTTGTCCGATCACATCTATTTTTTTCAGTTAACGTGAAAGTTAGTTTCCTAATATGGTAACAAATGCTGACATTATTACTGATCTAAATCTCTTAACCATGGAGATAAAAGTAAGTAGATAAAACTTCATATTAAGAAAACGCCGATATCGTTTTAAACAATAATTCAGGTGGCGCTGTGATGGGATAAGCAGGCCTGCATTGTATGCATTTCTATGACGAAAGGCCTAAAATATTTATTTTAACTGTCAATTTTGTAAAAATAAATTATTAGAGCAATGCAAAATAGAACTGAAATAATAATGAATATTCCTACGTATTCAAAATTATTTTCCCTTGCAATTTATTTTTATTTCCCTATATTCTGTACTATATCCTACAACTATGAAAAAATACCAGTTAATTATACTCATAATTAGGGAACGCGTAATATAAAATAATCAGAAATACATATGTTCTGTAATTAGACACTGAAGTTAGTACTAACACGTAGTACTACGCGTTAGTACTACGCTAAATACTATGCAAAGTACAATAGCAGCTACTTTACTAACACTAGCGGCATCTAGATATAATTATCAAAGCATTGTGGCACTTTCAAGCGTTTCATCCATAGGAGTTTTATCTCCTTCTTTCTAACTCCATTCGCTTAACCATAGCTATAAACATAATTCTATAAAATTCCTCGATAAATTATAAAAAAGTGATCGTATTTGAATTATAATTACACCAAATGCATATGCAGGCAATGTCTTTTAACCTGGTATGTGATATATATTTCTATTTTGGGCATTAGTCATTATTGGGTATTTGGCATGCAGTAAGAAACAGCTGAAAGAAATTATATATTTTTCAACTTAAATAATTTAACAATGTAAAACTCGCCAAGTCTTAAACTGTGTCATTATAAAAATATTTATATTCTGAAATTTTAGTAACGTGATAGATGCAGAATATAAATTTCAAAACGCAGTAATCAAGAAACCTGATGATCGTATCAGTTTATCGTTCCTAGATATAACTCTATGCCCGCTAACTGAATGTTTATGTATCACATCATGTAAAGGGAATAAGTGTACTGATATACGTATAATAGAAGGTGAACTGACTTCTATTATACCCTAGGGCCGGATGAAACCCTAGGGGGAGTAATTAACCACCCCCCTTCCGAGGGCTACTACTGACGTTACGAACACAGAAATTATATCACTACTAATTTTGACTACAATGTTTAAAACTGCTAAATTTTGTGATCATCAAACCATAAATAACCCCCTTTTACCCATAATTATGTTAAATTTTGTCATATACTGCCGTTTTAAGAAAGTATGAATTTTCGAATATATGTCGAAGTTTCAGCTCGAATTTCAGAACCTTCTACCTGGTTTTAGATATTTCATTAATAAAGCCGAATAAAAAGTTTCACGAAAATCCATTAACATTTGAGGCACTTATCATGCACATAAAAAATCGACCGAATTTTTTTATTTCGGTATTCAGTTGTGCCTTGTCTTTGACAGGAGGTAATTTAATCATGTTCTACCTAGGCATCTGTTGATGCAAATGTTGTTTATTTTATCACTAGTGGTTACTCATTAAAAATCATGAAACACTTTTATGATTTGTTGTTGTATCCCAAAGAGTTTACATACAGAGAAATAATTGTTCAAAATACATTCAGGAGGGATAAGGGTATAATATAGAACCTGATTGCTAATCCAACCTCAATGGTTCCTCCCTTTCTCAGAGAAGAAGATACCATTGAAAAGGGTTTAGGAACATGAAATGGGGGAGTTCTTTGCTAATCCTTACCTGAGGGAAAGTACTCCCTCTGGCCTAACTCACATCCGAAATTATATTATATGATAATTCTTAAGTATAACAGCAGTTAGCCAAAAATGTATTTTGTAAAGTAAATACCTTCTGTTCAGGTCTAAATTGGGTGACACTTCCCGGCCATCCAAACAGATGTCTTACAGTTTCGGGTAAGTCGGACGACCTGGGTCGAAGATGTAGTAAATGCCTCCAGCAATAGTTTGGGTGTAGATTCCTTATTAAATAATGCTCTACATTTTTTTAAATCAATTTTATTACCTACAAGATGTATACACGTTCTTCGTATGGAATATACAATATAAAGATAGTTAAAATTCACAATCATACGCAAATACCTATAGTATTCTAAATGGAATTGTTATTCTAAATATTCTATTAACATTTAAATTAATTTTACTAAAAAAATTTGAACCTTTGTTCTCGATATAAAAAATCATCTTCACCAGGAGATCAGAAGAATAAAACATACTGATCCCGTTTGTAAACAAATTTACAGAAAATATGAAACGAACTCAATATGTGTCAAAATGAAAGTTCTAAAATTGTATTAGAAAATATAGCAGTACTACTTATAATATCGTGGAATAGAATACTCAAACTACTTATATTTAAATTAGAATGTTATACCCGTGTATTAGAAGATTTACCAGTACTACAATGCAGAATACTTCATCAAAATAAAGCAGATGACTTAAGATATTTAAAATACCAATAATCCTCGTTACCTAAAGACCGTAATGGATATAATCCAATAAAAAAAGCAATTGCGATAAAATTTATATACTAGATGCATTTCTTTATTATTTAAATCGCAAAAAATTTAATAAAAATATTCTGCTGTATAAACTCATTGGGTTTAATTCCGTTGCTTAGCAACGTGTAATCATTTTTATTTTCAAAAAAATCTGATGTATAAACTCATTAAGTCTAATTCCTCTGTTTAGCAACATAATGTTTTATTTTTCAAATTGATCAACTGGATTTAAGAACACTCATTGGGTTTAATTACGTTGCTTATTAAGATTTCATTTTTTTTTCAAGTAATTTTGAGGACCAAATATTCTTAACATAAAGCTATATACACAGAAGGTTTAACAATGCGTTTTTTATTAATATCTCGATAACCCCCTGGTCCATCAAACTCAAAATATGGACTAAATTTTAAGTGGGGCTATTCCACGTTTACCCCAAGAATTGCACCATATTCGGTTCAACCTTTCTTCTGTGATAATGAGACATACACACACACATACATAACACATACCCAGAGGCAGATTTTCAATTTTATTTATATAAATTTCTCTTTACTGCCGAGTTCGTTACCCAACTTTTAAATTCCTCTCTATGGTTGCTTCAATCCCTTTAATTCGATTAGGCATGACCACTTTAAAGTAGATAGGCTTAACATATGCACTCATGGATATTTCCTTACAAAGTAATTAGGATCCTTATAGAGTTTTCTGGGAAATGTATATTTTAGATTACATAATATTAGTGGCAAACTCTACCACTGTCGAATATCTGTTAAAACTGCATATCTGCCTGTAACAAATCTAAATATTTTCTATATTAAAATTCTCTAAAACTTTGTATTATTTTTTTTTGCTGATCTCGCTTTATTGCCGTGTTTGCAATGCATGTTTATTTAATTATCCGCTATGAGCACCGCACTGACTATTATTCGACAGGGCATGGTAACTGTGGTGCTAAAATTAGACTTGCGCCCGTAATTAGAAAAACCAGCTACAACCCACTATTACCTTTTTGTACTAGTCCCTAAAATATAATCATTAATTAAAACACTGCACATTAAATTCCACATTTTGAACTTTTAAAATAAATATTATTTATTCACACATTGTATAGTTATGATTAAAATTACATTAATTTTAATAAACGCTTAAGGGGGATGCACCGTACGAAACCAGTTATTAGAATGTAATTACAAAATCATTAATTGACCTAATATATACGCAGATTGCCACATACCTCTGTTTGTCACTCTTGCTCAACATACTTTGAATACTGGCCATTCTTTTTCTGACATTTTGAGTTCAGCTTCTTTATCCTAACTCACTCTTAATTTTCAACATAACCACTACACTGCTTGAAAACACGACTCTCTGAACTTTTGGATAAACATTCTGCTACTCAAGATTTCTTCCATCATTGCTTCTATAACACACTCTTGAACATTCATTGCCTGAATATATATTAGAGTATCTCCTTGTTGCCACACCATTTTACCTGAGGGCCAGATATGCCCTCCGTGTCTTTTATTGGTTGGTCATCAGTGCAATGTAGCACCATTTCTTCATTGGTTACTTGATTATCCAATAATGCTTGGCTTAAGCCTTCGTCTTAGGAGACCTTTGCCGCCCCAATCACACCTGCAATTTATGTGAAGTGGATTTATTGGGGTTGACTTTCCAAGCCAAGACAGTCGTAAAACGGCGCTTATAAGTCTGCGCTTTGTTTTCTTGTACATAGTCGTGAAACTCAAAACTGCATAACTGCCTCCTGGTCTCACAGTAAATTTACTGTAGATAGAGGAATCATGATTCTTTCCAAGTCTTCTTAAAAAGTTATTGTAGCTAATAAGAACTTTCCTAAGAACCCTATATGTAAATTAATATAATTTAGATTATCGTCTGATAGATTGAGAAGTCATTGCGTTTCCCTAACCTGCAATACAAATAAAGTTTTACAGATATATCGTGCACATACACTCTTTTGCAAATAAAAAACGAAGCACAATGAAGAAAGTTACCGTTTTAATTAAAATTAAATATGAGTCCAGCTCACACACAGGTAATGAAATGATTGCAGAATCAAGACTACAGGACCCATCAATGGCTAGATATTACACATTGAATTTTCAGTCAGTAGTTGGTGAAATCCCTTCGGCGGCAATGAATGTTTGTATACGTCTAAGTAAGGAGTGATAAAGTTTCCTCATATCATCCTGCGATACATTCTGCCGGGTATTCCTCAATTGTTGTTCCAGATCTGCTACATTTTGGGGTGCCCGAATTTGGCGGTCTAACATTATGCTCGATTGGCGTAAGGTCAGGTTACTTTACTGGCCAAGAAACAGCATCAACAGCCCAGAGACAGTCCACAGATATGCAAGCCGTATGTGACGTCGCATTACCTTGTTGGAAAATTACCCCAGAAGGACGTGCCATGAAGGGTAATGCAAACGGTCGCAGGATTTCATCAATATATCATTGATCTGTTAAACTTGTTTGCAGAATTACTAGACGCGACCTGCTGTCGTAAGAGATAGCAGCCCATACCATCACACTATAGGTAATGGCTGTGTGCCTGTGTAAAACAAATGCTGATTGGGACCGCTGGTCCTGGCGCCTCCACAAACATACCCGATGGTCATCTGCTGAAAGACTGAAGCGTGATTTATCGCTGAACACTATGCGATGCCAGTCTACTAACAGCCATGGGTAACAGCTCGGCTACTAGACCACTCCAGACGACTCTGTCGATGTTATGGGGTTATGGGCAGACATCTTAAAGGCCTCCGTAGGCGTAACCCCACCTCAGCCAAGCGCCGTGAGATGGTGGAAGGTACCACAGATGGTATGGAAATGGCTGTAGCACGTTGGATGGCTGGCAATGATGCCATTAGGTCAGTTCGGGCCCTGTCTCACAATCATCCGATCTTGCCTCGCATTCGTGAACCTTGACCATCCAGAGTCTTCATTCCGCGAATGGGTTCCTTGCAGCAACCATTGCTGCCAGCATCTTGCACAGCAGTTTCCTTTCGATGCAGGTGGCTGCCGATATGACAGTCAGCTTCACGCATCCCGACGATACGATCACGTTCGAACTCGTCTAATTGCTTATAAGGTCTTCGGCAATGTCGTAAAGACATTATTGGTTGTGTCTCCACAGAACTGCAACGCCGATAACGAGCAAAGATAAATCGTCTACATTTTTAACCTGTTTTATATGATGCTAGTTGCGCGGTAGAAACGTGCGCTATGACCGAAGCTAACACTGATTGGCCTTGAAAATTTAATCATTTGCATGCTTGGTATAAAGGAGTTTGCATGAGAAATTTTAAGATGATCGGATTATTTTATAGGGGTGCTTCGTTTTCTAAGCAAAAGAGTGTATTTTCATCTTTTATCAGATTTAACATATTTCATACATCTTGCTGGCTCATAAACAAAATTGTGAAGCAATATCTATGTATGTCATGTTTCTAGACGAAATATAAAAAATAAGATATAGCGAATAAAAGTAGAATAAACAGTCAAGTATTCACGAATCTTATTGTAAAAGGGAAAACCATTTTTGCTCCACTCTATAAATAATGCAAATGTTTCTATATCCAGCAGTTAGTTGTGAAACTCTTTTAGGAACGACCACCTAATCCCGATGGGATTGCATATTGCAACGGAAAATATCTAAATAATTTAAAAGATACTCCCATTGCAGATATTGGCATCCATTGACCGGTTTCACGCCTGTTATTTATTTGTCAGCATGAAACTTAGGAGCCCAGTTAAATGCCCTGGCGCGAACATTTAACTGAACCGCCCTGCAGAAATGCAGGCACATAATATATGCAGTACAGTTAAGTCACTCTAATCTGAACACTGTAAATCCGAAATTTCGGATAATCTGAACAGTTGAGTTGAAAAATTAAATAATTAAATAAATAAAATAAAATAAAATAAAATAGAATAAAATGAACTTTTTACAGATACCCTGGCATACGAGAGTCCCGCATGGGGTACTCATTTATGGAACAAAATTTTTTTCTACAAATCTCCAACATTCAATGTATTTACAGTGATATCATATAGATTTTAAATGTCGCATAGAAAGTGCATAAAAGAAGAAAATTAACTAGTAAGTACTAGCCAAAATTACTTTTTTTACATGTATATTTCTGAAATTATTTGTTTTGCCAAAATACCGCATATTTTTTTTTCTGACGAAGAGCAAATATCTGGTATAAAAGCATACCCACCAACGCTTCTTAAACATAACATGAATGAATGTTGTTGTTGATGAGACCCAGACCGTCCGACCTACCATAAAGGTGTAAGGTAACTGTTTGGACGGCCGGGAAGTGCCACCCAATTTAGACCAGAACCCAGTGGGAGAGGCATCCACAGAGACCGTACCCTCCTTCCCCTACCACCAACCTCTCGGAAGGACTTACGGACCCACATGTTTAACGTGACCGTACTCCGCATGAACAACATGAATGAATGTGAAATTCCTTTGCTGATCTACATTTAGATTAATTTCCAAACCAGCTGCCCCTTCTGTCTGAGACAGCACTGCCTCGGGATCGTCAATAATACTTTCATTATATTCATCTGGTCTCTAAAGATACCCCAATGTAACTGGCAGAACAGTTTTCATCACCGTGATAATTTTCATCAGAAGTTACCCATTCTATTTTGTTACGTCGTAAAAGATTTTTTTCTGTGGCGAGTTTTATATTCTACAGAACTCCCTGGTTAAAAAGTGAAGTAAAGGATCATATTTGTAGGCAGAAAAACAGTTCTGGCGTTACCGCTGTTGAATTCGAGCTCAAGAGGAGATAATGAAGTTTTATCAAACCAATAAGTTTCATCACCTAGCCAGGGCTTAATTCCTAACCAAAACAGTGCAGGAGCCCTATCGTTATGCAGTATTTTTCAGCGCGGCGAAACAACAATAATTGCAATCCTTATCCATCGCCACTAGCAAACATAGTTTTATTTTAGAGGGGGGTATAATCCCACCCCATCAGCACACACACTGGATATGCCCTTGCCCATCTCTATTTCTTATTCTGTAGTCCAGTGTAGTCCAAGGTCCAACTATTTTTCAGTAGCTGGCTCGATTTTTACCATTTTTCAATCATGTGCCAAATTGTTTATATACTATTTACTATTGTAGGATTTGTGGGACTAACAGGGCCATTTATTGGGAAGAAAATTAACTGAAAATAAATAGTAGTTTTAAAATAATTAAGCCTGGTCCACTGTGCCCTTAATTTTCTTTCTCTAAAGTTATGGTAAACTAAAGTACTGTGAAGTCTGGACAATGGAACACACGCAACAGGTCTGCGGGCCTGTAGTCCTCCTTTTCCAAAATATCTAGCTACAGTGTTTAGGGATATCCGCTGTCCTGTGGTAGAAAGAGACTGATCTGCCACCTGTGATGCGCTGGTCTCTTTTTGCCGATAGGACAATGTACCTGTCTCTCTACAGGCGTCGTACTTCTAACAAGAACTCCCCATTACGCTTGCTACACATTCCAGTTATTTTAAATGCTTGCTACAGCAGTGAAACAACTCTGTGGGACATGTCGAACTCCCTGGCAACATCTCTTATTTTCCACATTTTTTTTTTATATTTCCAATAATACGGCCACGCGTAAAATCATCAAAGTGATATCAAGAAAACATACCGAAAATTTCAAGTTCGTCAATTAAATCTTTCCCGTAAAACTTTCACTTAGAACAACAACTGTCCACACGCGTCAAATCTTTTAAATTTCTTATCAGCGCTATCACGTGACGAACAGCCGTGGAAATGAAAAATTTGCATATGCATACCTTTTCATACTGTATTCCGCACTTATTCTAATTTTCCACATTTTACTTCCTTTCATTTTATGGTTGCTATGGGTGATAGTGTCATCTGTCCTTAGCAATTGTCCAGCAGTATATATATATATATATATATATATATATATATATATATATATATATATATATATATATATATATATATATATATATATATATATATATATATATATATATAAATATATATATATATATATATATATATATATATATATATATATATTGCTGTACTCCAGCCCGGGTGTACAATATCAAACTTGGTATTAATCGGAAGATTTTTTCCAACCCCTTTAAAACGAAGGGTAACATATTGTAATTGAAGTCATTTGGAAGAATAGTACAGAGTTCTGACATTTTTCTTATAAAATTTGTGAAATTTTCGAAAAATAAAATCACAAGCTACTTAAAATTGGATTCTGGTAATATAAATTAGTGTTGAGCCACCACCAATTAATTTTAATTGATGGCAAAAATTTTGCCATACTATTATTTTGACGAAAGATATTTCCTTAAAACATCTATTTCTGAACATACGCTAGAGTTAGAACTAAGATGGTGATTGATTTGGAATCAGCATCAAATTCCAGACGAGAATAGGAAGGGGGAAGGTCACCCAGAATATCCGCTTCTGGTTCTCTTCCCGTTTCCGGTTCAAAATTGTTCATTGTCCTTGAATCAAGTATTTCTCAAAATTGCCTATTGATAAAGCTTAGATGATAACTAATATGGAATTAATGGATTTAATGTATGATAATGGATCAAATGATATGTAATCACTGAAATTTTTCACTTTCAGTTACTTTTCCACTTCGGGTTCAAACATTTTCCCTGAAATATATATTTCTCAGGACAGGTTATAGTTTAGACAGGTAAAGTTTAGATAATAACTTATATTTGTTCAGCATTAATTCCCGGAAGGGTTAAAGAGACTCACTAAGGAGTTCCATTTCCGGTTGGGGATATATCACTTTCGATTCAAACATTTACATTTTTCTTGAAACATCTGCTTCTCGGAATCTGCTATAGATATAGCATTGATGATGATGGGGTTCACTAAGGATTTCCATGTTTTGTTTTGTTTTGTTTTTTCACTTCCGGTTCAATATATTTTCTTGAAACACATATTTCTCATGATTAATTATAGATAAAACTTAGATTAGTGATTTTTAAACATTTGGTCTCACAACAAAGTTTCACACTTAATAATTACAGAGCAACATCCGCACCGGATGGTTGTAATTGATAACCTCCATTCCCCTCAAAAATCATACTCTAGAAAACAGCACTAACACATATGACATTATTAACAGATATAATAACAATACATAATAGTGTTAACAATATAATGTTTAATTTAAATTAAATATTCGTAATATTGATTTCTAACAGATTTATTTTTGAGTATAAAATAGTATATCTATTAAAACAGAAATCAAGAACCTATCTTTAGTACACCTTTGAACAAAATATAACAAAAAAATATCATAATAAACGAGAATTTAAAATTTGCAAAAGAAGCAACTGAAAAAATAAGTGGTTATTCAAATTTTCTGCAACCCTGAGAAAATGGTTCACCCCCCCCCCCCCCCACACACACACACACACCACCGTCAAGTTTACACCACCATCAAGTTTACACCACCATCGAGTTTAAGAATGATTGGCTTAGATGATGGCTGATATGCATTCACATCGAATTCTAGAGTTGGTGTAGTTCACTAAGGATTTCCATTTCTGGTTCTTGAGGTGTCACTTACGTGACTGTACGAGCAATCTATATAAATAAAAATGAAAATATGTCTGTCTGTCTGTCTGTCTGTCTGTTTGTCCCATCATCACGGGAGAACGGCTGAACCGAATTTGATGAAATTTTGTGGGTAGCCTAGAAATAGCCCACTTAAAATTTAGTCTATAGTTGGAATTTCTACGATCAGTGGTTCTCGAGATATTAGTAAAAAACGAAACTTTCGTTTATCTCATCATCACGAGATAACGGCTTAACCGAATTTAATGAAATTTTGTGGGTGGCCTTGAAATAGCCCCCCATAAATTTTGCCCAAGTTTCGAGTTTCTAAGACCAGGGGTTGTCGAGATATTAATGAAAAACGGAACTTTTTTTATAGGAGTTCTACTCTCCAACTCCGTGGTTTATCCAAACGGAAAGGATAAAAATCGTTTGTTTAAAACGTCAAAGGGAATTAAAACTTTATTTTTGAGTTTGATGCAGGATTTTTGCATTAAATAGTCTCTATCTGAAAGCATGAATTGTTTGAAACATGAATTTAAATGGAAAAATCTACCTCCATGTTTTATATTTCACAAGCTTTTACTCAACGATTAGAAGTATAAAGAAATTAAAATGGTTATTTAATTTCGCATTTTATGAGGAAGATTCTATCTTATGTTGCTCGACAAAGGAATGGAATTAAATGTGTTTGTTAATGATTATTATTTTTTTTTCGATTTGAATAATAAATGAATGGATATTAAAATATATCTTATAAATGAACGGTTTGATTTTTTTTTAATTATATTAATTGCGAACTGCATACATCACTTTCATGTATTTTAGCAAAGAGATTTTAAGCTTATATATTGTGTTTAGCTAATAAACTTATATTCTGTTTACTCAATAAATTCATTTATCCAATTGTTTAAACAGAAAACGAGTAGAATGGGTATATCTTCTAATAATATTTTAATGTTTTCATTTAGAATATACAAACTGGATCGCGATATTTTATTCAGATCTGCGAATTTTGAGCTACGAATTTGGCTGGCTATCGCTAACTTGGCAAATTTCTTAAAAGTTGCCAAATTTATTGAAATGTCCCCAAATTGATAAAAATGACGTAAATCAATGAATTTTATTTTGTTTTGTTAAAAGAAAGTACTGAAATGGTGTTTCGTTAGCATTTGTCTGTCAGTCCAACCGCCCTACTTAGTAACGCATTTAGCGAATTTTTAAAATGTCACCAAATTGCTAAAAATATTTATAAATCCATAAAAATATTTTGAAATTGATAAATTGCCCTAAATAAACGAAATTGTGTTTTTTAGAGGATAATATTTTGATGATGGTTCGTCAATTTATCGCCAAGTGGGACTATCAGTTCTACAGTCCCACTTGGCGATAAATATGGCGATTTTTTAAAATGTCGCCAAACCTTCATTAGAGATATTCAGACGATATTTTGACCACCAATTTATTTGAAGCAAATCATAACATGTCGCTGAACTACGGATTTAAATTTAATGTGTTTTTGAGGAAGAAGATTTTTATTAAATCTTTTCCGATTTTAATGATGAAGATATGTATATAAAATAAATTTCATTGCCATCGTATTTTTGACTGGATAATATCAATTACGATCTTCATGATTAAACATTATTATTATTGATGTTTTCGGGGATTATTGATTCAGAGATTATTGATATTTTCAATTTCTTATGGCATTGTTTTATTGCGGCAAAAATTGTTGAAACTTATATATTGTACGTTGTACGAGTAATCTTCTACAAATGCACGGGTATATCTTTTAATGTCAGAGAATATAAGTAGTACATGTATATTGGCATATATTGGAATCAAGCCTTCCGGTATGAAGATCACGAGGATTATTGATATTTTTAATTTATTAAGTAATCTGTTATATATTGGCAAAATTTTTTCAAACTAAATATTATAATACGGGTAATCTTTTACTAACACTAGGACATATCTTCTAATCTATGACATTATAAGTAGTACGGGTTTATCTTCCCATATAATCTTAGCACTTTCATTTGGGCACATATTGGAATTAATTACTGCCTACTGGTTAAAGATTGCGGATTTATTGATATTTTCAATTTATATATGTAATCTACTAATACAGGTTATATCTTCTAATATTCGCGTATATAAGTAGTACGGGTCCCATACAATACGCTATTATTTTGCATATATTGATTCAATTCCATACTTTTTATAAATTTGCTTACAAAAAAGGCCAGGATATTTTATTCCTCAGATCTACCCGTGAAGATAATTTTGTATAGTGAGAACAGAGATCCTTAGGTTTCTTTTTAGGAGCATTGTATTAAATATTTTAACAGAATATTTTGATTAAACGTGTCATTTTGTATACTATAGGGATTTGCACATGATTGTGAATTTTAAGCTTATTTATATTATATACTCCGTACGAAGAACGGGTATGCTGCTAGTCTAATATAAATATGTATATAAAATAAATTTCACTGACATTGCATTTTTGTCTGGATAATATCAATTACGGTCTTCAAGTTCAAACATCATTATTATTGATATTTCGGGGACAGTTGATTCAGGGATTATTGATATTTTCAAATTATTATGCCATTGTTTCATTATGACGAAAATTGTTGAAACTCATACATAGTACGTTGTACAAGTAATCTTCTACAAATGCACGGGTATATCTTCTAATCTACGAGAATATAAGTAGTACAGGTATATTGGCATACATTTTGATATATATTGGCATATATTGGAATCAATTACGACCTTCTGGTATTAAGATTACAGGGATTTTTGATACTTTCAATTTATTGCGTCATCTTTTTTATTTTGGTAAATATTTTTTAGACTCATATTACAATATGTTTAAGCTTCTATTAACACACTGGCATATTTTCTAATCTGCGACAATATAAGTAGTACGTGGTTGCATATATTGATTCAATTCTTTTTTTTTGTAAATTTGCTTATAAAAGGGGCCAGGATATTTTATTCTTCAGATTTGCCCGTGAAGATAATTTTGCATAGTGAGAACAGATATTCTTAAACTTCTCTTTATGAGCAATAAATTTAATATTTTAACAGAATTTGCACATGATTACGAATTATAAGTTTTTTATATTATACACTCCGTACGAAGGACGGGTATGCTGCTAGTCTATCTTCTATATAAATAAAAATGAAAATCTGTCTGTCTGTCTGTCTGTCTGTTTGTCCCATCATCACGGGAGAACGGCTGAACCGAATTTGATGAAATTTTGAGGGTAGCCTAGAAATAGGCCCACTTAAAATTTAGTTCGTGTTTTGAGTTTCTACGACCAGTGGTTCTCGAGATATTAGTAAAAAACGAAATTTTCGTTTGTCTCATCATCACGGGAAAACGGCTGAACCGAATTTAATGAAATTTTGTGGATAGCCTTGAAATAGCCCCCATAAATTTTGTCCAAGTTTCGAGTTTCTAAGACCAGGGGTTGTCGAGATATTAATGAAAAACGGAACTTTTTCTTAGGAGATCTACTCTCCAACTCCGTGGTTTATCCAAACGGAAAGGATGAAAATCGTTTGTTTTAAACGCCAAAATGAAATAAAACTTTATTTCCGAGTTTGGTGCAGGATTTTTGCATTAATTAGTCACTATAGGAAAACATAAATTGTTTGAAACATGAATTTAAATGGAAAAATCTAGCTCCATGGCTCATCTCTCACAAGCTTTTACTCAACGATGTAAAGTATAAAGAAATCAAAATGGCTATTTAATTTCGCATTTTATGAGGAAGATTCTATCTTATATCATGTTTCTCGGCAACGGAATGAAATTAAATGTGTTGTTAATATCTATTATTATTTTTTTTATTTGTATAAATAAATAAATGGAATATATTTTATAAATGAACGGTTTGATTGTTCTTTTAATTATTTATATTGCGGACTGCGTACATCACTTTCATTTATTTTAGCAAAGAGGTTTCAAGCTCATATATTGTGTTTAGCTAATAAACTCATATATTGTGTTTACCCAATAAATTCATTTAGCCGATTGTTGAAGCAGAAAAAGAGTAGAACGGGTGTATGCATCTTCTAATATAATTTTACTGTTTTCATTTAGTATATACAAACGGGATCAGGATATTTTATTCTTCAGATCTGCAAATTCAGAGCTACGAATTTAGAGGAATATCTCTAAATAACTTGGTAACTTTTCTTAAACTTTATCAAATTAGTGGAAATGTCTCCAAATTGATAAAAATGGCCCAAATAAATGAAATTAAATTTGTTTTTTTAGAATATAGTACTGAAATGATGTTTCTGTAGCATTTGTCGGTCAGTTCATCCATCCTACTTACTACACATTGAAGGAATTTTTTTAATATCACCAAATTGGTAAAAATATTTTTAAATCCATAAAAATATCATGAAATTGATAAAATCGCGCTTAATAAATGAAATGTATTGTGCTTTGCTAGGGGATAGTATTGTGATGATGTTTCATCAATTTGTCGCAAAATGGGACTATAAGTTCTACAGTCCCATTTGGCGATAAATTTGGCGATTTTTTAAATTATCGCTAAATTGACGAAAATGTCGCCAAACCTTCCATGGAGATTGCATTATTCAGATGATATGATTTCTATCAATTTATTTGAAGCAAATGATATCATGTCGCTTAGCAACGGATCCAATATGTTATGCGGCATACGATTTTTATTAAATCTTTTCCGATTTGAATAATAAAAATATGTATATAAATTAAATTTCATTGACATTGCATTTTTGACTGGATAATATCAGTTACGGTCTTCAGATTTAAACATCATTATTATTGGTATTTTCGGGGACTGTTGATTCAGGGATTATTGATATTTTCAAATTATTATGGAATTGTTTTATTATGACGAAAATTGTTGAAACTCATATATAGTACGTTGTACGAGTAATCTTCTATAAATGCATGAGTATATCTTCTAATCTACGAGAATATAAGTAGTACAGGTATATTGGCATATATTTTGATATATATTGGCATATATTGGAATCAATTACGACCTTCTGGTATTAAGATTACGGGGATTTTTGATACTTTCAATTTATTACGTCATCTTTTTTATTTTGGCAAATATTTTTTAGACTCATATTACAATATGTTTAAGCTTCTATTAACACACTGGCATATTTTCTAATCTGCGACAATATAAGTAGTACGGGGTTGCATATATTGATTCAATTTCTTTTTTTTTTTTTTAATTTACTTACAAAAGGGGCCAAGATGTTTTGTTCTTCAGATCTGCCCGTGAATATAATTTTGCATAGTGGGAACAGATATTCTTAAACTTCTCTTTATGAGCAATAAATTTAATATTTTAACAGAATTTGCACATGGTTGCGAATTATAAACTTCTTTATATTATATATTCCGTACGAAGAACGGGTATGCTGCTAGTTATACATATAAGAATAAAAATGCTGGAGAGTTCTATCATGAACTGAAATGTACACACTATTTGCTGCCATATGGGACTTCCTTCAGTAATTTTTTTGTGCAGATTTCATCGAAACCCATCCGTTTTCATTCATTTTAAATTCCATCATAAATATTTATTATTAATTTCATCATTAAATTTTCAATAATTTTCATTAACTTTTCATTAATTTTCTTTAGCTTTTCATTAAATTTCATTAATTTTCATTAACTATTTTAATGAAATTACATTTTATTTTTGTTGGTTTTGTTATTTAGATTTAAGCGTAGCACATTCATTTTTTTAACACAACACATCCAGTTTCTTAACACATAGCACATCCATTTTCTTAATTTTTAATTCTTAACACCTAGTACATCTATTTCTTTATTTTTTAAATCGTAATACATATATTTTCTTGACACGTAGCATATTCATTTTCTTAATTTTTACTTCCGTCATTATTTTTTATTATTAATTTCATCATTCATTTTTCAATAACTTCCATCATTAATTTTTATTACTTTCCCTGCAATACAATGTATAAGAAAAGTATTGGAACCATGCAGAAAATCGCAACTCGTGTTTTCGACAGATCTACACATTTTGGTACCTCTAGAATACGAAAAAAACTGTTCTTAGCGTGACGTCTGTGTGTTTGTCGGTGTGTCAGTGTGTCTGAGTGTCTGTATATCTGTCTGTGCAATGTATGTATCCTCTCTAACTCAAAAATTAATTTACCGAATTCCATAAAATTTGGTAAGTCACTTGTGGGTAACCCTGGTGCTGATTAGTTTTGGGTACGATTCGGGATAAAAGAACCCGCCTTTTCTTGCGAAATGACCCTCTAAAATGGCATATATTCACTTTAGCCGAAAATTAATTGATAAAATTTCACAAAATTCGTAGATAAGTCACTCGTGGCTTACTCTGGTGCTGATTAGATTTTGATACGAATCGGAAAAAAGTAACCTTCTTTTTCCTGCGAAATGGCACGCAAAAATCATAAAAATCTAAAATAAAAAACTACATATGCTCAAATATATCAATTAATGCTTGTTTTATACATAATTTTTAATAATGAAAAGGATGAGGCCAACTCCAATACACTAGGGCTAGCCATTTGCGAGATATTTTAGTTTTTTCGCATTTATGCTGCGCCACATTTGGAAAAAGTCCAATTACCAACTGAGAAAGGAAACAAAATTAAAAGTGACAATTCACTGTCATTTTTATTAGTTGCCGGTGTTAAATCATGCAATTAAACTCGATTTAATGAATTATTGAAGACATAAACCGAAAATGAATATGAGTCTGCAGGGAAAGTCATGTGCTGCCCACATCAGATTTTTCCCCCTGTGATACATGGTAATGTATAGGGAAAGTATTGGAATCATGCCCAAAATCGCAACTCGAGTTTTCGATGGATCTACACGTTTCGGGACCTCTAGAATACGAAAAAACTATTTTTAGCATGTCATCTGTGTGTGAGTCTGTCTGTCAGTCTGTGTATCTGTGTGCCTGTCTGTGAAATCTGTGTATCCACTCTAACTCAAAAACTAATGGATTGAATTTCATAAAATTTGATAGGTGTGTCAGTTGTGTGTGACTTTGGTGCTGATTAGTTTTTGTTATGATTCAGAAATAAAGAACCCGTCTTTTATTGCGAAATGCCGGCAAAAATCTCATGTATCCACACTAGCTGAAATAGTAATTGACCAAATTTCACAAAATTTAATAGATAAATTACTTGTTACTTTGGTGCTGATTAGAATTCTGTACGTTTCGAAAAAAACTGGCTTTTTTTACGGAATGGCCAGCCAAAATCTAAAGAAACAGCTATGTATGGACCTCTAGAATACGAAAAAACTATTTTTGCATAATGTCTGTGTGTGTGTCTGTCAGTCTGTCTGCGAGTCTGTGTGTCTGTCTGTGCAATGTATGTATCCACCCTAACTCAGAAGCTAATGGACCAAATTTCATAGAATTTGGTGAGTCTCTTGTGGATGACCCTGGTGCTGATTAGATTTTAGTACAATTCGGGATAGAAGAACCTACGTTTTTTTTTTAGGAATGACCCGAAAAAATTGCCTGTATCGACTGTAACTGAAAAACTAATTGACTAAATTTCATAACATTTGTATATGAGTCACTTGTGGGATACCCCGGTAGGGATTAGAATTTGATATGATTTAAAAAGGAAGAATCTGCATTTTTTTACGAAATGGCATGCAAAACTTAATTGTATGTATCCACTCTAACTCCGCTAATGAATAATCTTAGCTGGCAAGTAAAATATTTGGTAGATAAATTACTTATGGGCGATCCTGGTACTAATTAGATTTCGGTACGATTGGCATAAATGGACCTACCTTTTTTTGTGAACTCGCCAACAAAAATTGTACGTATCCACTCTAGCTGAAAAACTAATAGAAAAAATTTCGCCAAAATTTGGTAGATAAGTTGCTTGTGATTTGCCCTGGTGTTTCTTGGATTCTGGCAAGATTCAGTGAAAAGGAATCTTCTTTTCTGCGAAATGGCCTGCAAAAATTGTATGTATCCACTCTAGATGAAAAACTAATTGCCCGAATAACACAAAATGTGGTATATAAGTCGCTTATAGGATACTGTGTGGCTGCTCAGATTTTGATATGATTCAGAATAAAGAATTCGCCTTTTTCGTGCCAAATGGCTGGCTCTTAAATCTAAAATATACGATCTAAATTAAAATACTACATATGCTCAAATGTATGAATTAAATGCTTGTTTTATACATAATTTTTAAGGAGAAAATAAATAAGATCCACCCCATTTCTCTAAGATGGATAATTCTCGAGATGATTAGATTTTTAATTTTGAGGAAATGAAGACGACTTCCCCAGTAGTTAAAAAACTATTTAATAAAATTACTTAAAACTTAGTAGTTAAGTCGCCAGATGGTTATCCTGATTCTGATTTGATTTTGATATGATTAGTAAATGTAAATCCAACTCGTTTTTGCGAAATGGCCTGCAAAAATAGTGAAACTCTGAAATAAATGACTAAAATTGTTGAACTATATGAATGCGGTATTTGTTCTATAGGTAACATTTCAGAACTGAGCGAATACGGCTGATCCCATGACTGTAGGAAAAACCGTTCTCGAGATTTTTTTTTCTTTTGTAATTTTAAGTACCTGAAGAATTTAAAGTGAATATCCTCGAATGTATCAATTTGAGCTATCAAATTGCTAAAAGAAGTGAAGATGCAATAAAAAGGCAAATTGGATATAATATTAGAAAATTATCCATATTATTTTCTGCAATTATACTCAATTTAATGCATAATGAAATAAAAAATTACAAAATGAATTTGGATCTGCAGGAAAAGTCATATACTGCTCACATCAGATTTATACTTTCCCTGTAATACATGGTAATGTATAGGGGAAGTACAGGAATCATGTCAAAAATCGCAACTAGAATTTTCGACGGATCTACACGTTTTGGGACCTCTAGAACATGAACAAACTATTTTTGTCGTGACGTCTGTGTGTGTGTGTCTGTGTGTCTGTCTGTCTGTATGTCTATGCAATGTATGTATCCACTCGAACTCGAAAACTACTGGACCAAATTTCATAAAATTTAGTAGATAAGTCACTTGTGTGCGACCCTGGTGAAAATTAGTGTTTGGTACGATTTGGGATAAAAAAAAAACCCGCCATTTTATGCGAAATGGCCCGCAAAAATTGTCGGTATCCACTCTAGCTGAAAAACGTGTAAATCAAATTTTACAAAATTTGGAAGATAAGTCACTTGTGGATTACCCTGGTGCTGATAAGATTTTGGTACGATTCGGAAAAAACCTGCATTTTTTGGCGAAATGGCCCGCAAAAATCGTGAAAATCTAAAATAAAAACTACGCATGCTCAAATATATCAATTAAATGCTTGTTTTATACGTAATTTTTAACGACCAAAAGACAAAGATCTATCCCAAAATTCAGTGTAATTTTAAATAATTATGGTTGTTATTTTGCGAAATTAAACTCAATGTAATGAGTTATTGAAGAAATAAAGAGGACGAGAATAGAAGTCTGCAGGGAAAGTCATGTGCTGCCCACATCTGATTTTCCTATTTTGTTCGGATTTCTTCATCTGAAAAACCTATGCTTTGTGGAACATTTAGAGTCTTTGGGTATTGGATTATATCTCAAATATTATATTGTATCAGAATAAATAAATCTGATAAAGAACGCCTCTGTATTTAACTAATGCATGTCTTACAAATTTATTATTTTCTCCCTCTATCCAATAACCCATTCTGTTTTCTTCATATGAGTACGGCTTTAGTCCTTTTCGACCTTCAATGTAATTTCGTCTTATTATAATTTCGCCTTCTATTTTTTTCTGCATAACGGTAATATGTTTTAGTAAACAAAATAATAAAGCAATATCTACATTTATCCAAAGTTTTAGGCAAAACATTAAAAGGAGGTTCGGTGCAGGAAATGACAAACATTAATTTGATACTGAAATAGTTTATAGAACACTGAGGAAATATTACTTTACCTGCAATACATGGTAATGTATAGGGGAAGTATTGGAATCGAGTTTTCGACGAATTTACCCGTTTTGGGAAGTCTAGAATACGAAAATACAATTTTCAGCTTGACGTATGTGTATGAGTGTGTCTGTCTGTGTGTCTGTATGTGCTATGAATGTATCCACTCTAACTCAAAAACTAATGGACCAATTTTCATAAAATTTGGTAGGTAAGTCACTTGTGTGTGTCCCTGGTACTGATTAGTTTTTGGTAAGATTCAAGGTAAAATGCACACGTTTTGAGACCTCTACAACACGAAAAAACTATTTTTAGCGTGACGGCTGTGTGTGTGTGTGTGCGTGTGTGTACAGATATTGTATCCACTCTAACTGAAAAAGTAATTGACAGAATTTAATGAAATTTGGCATTTAAGTCCCTTGCGAATGACCCTGGTGCTGATTGGATTTTGGTACGATTCGGAGGATAAAAGAACCTGCCTTTATTGCGAAATGGCTCGCAAAAATTGCCTGTATCCATTCTAGATGAAAAACAAATAGACCAAATTTCACAACATTTGATAGACTAATCACTTGTTGATTATCCAAGTGCTGATTAGATTTTGGTACGATTCGGAAAGAAGATCCTGCCTTTTTCTTTCGCGAAATGGTCGGCAAAAATCGTTAAAACTAAAAATAAATGACTACGTATGCTCAAATATATCTATTTCTCTATATGGTCTGCACGTTCGGGATTCCGTAAGGAGATAAAGAAATTAACAAATGCGAAATTAAAGAAGAAAGATCAATCATGCTTAAAGCATTGATTATGAAACACTTTCCAACTTCAATGCAATTTTATTTAAACAAGTCTAAAATGCAATACATTCCTCGGTAATATTTTAAAACTTATCACAATACTACATTAATTTATTATATTTGAAAACTTAAACCTCCATTGAAAAAAATGAACTTCGTTCAAATGACGGCATTGAAAACGGAATTGACTGGTTTAAACATCTCAAAAATGCGATACATTCCTCGGTAATATTTTTAAAACTATCATAATACTACGATAATTTATTATATTTGAAAACTGCATCGAAAACAACTAAAATTCATTCAAATGACGTCATAGAAAAGATAACACGCCTGGATCTCTCTATAAAAACAACATTTCATTCATAATTTTTTCCCATTCATTTCATTCATAACATTACTATAAAAATTTATTTTATTTAAAAATTAAGACCATGGAGCTACAAGTAATTAAACTCTGTGCTTAAAACTTCATCGAAAAAAATCGTCCTTCTCTTTGTAAAATCAATGAATTTACAAGTAATTAAACTCTATGCTTAAAACTTCATCGAAAAAAAACGTCCTTCACTTTGTAAAATCAGTGAATGTTCAATCATATCAGATATGCAGACTCCATGGGCTAAATAATTTTGTGTAGAAATACAGCAATTCTAATACAACTCATTCTACATATTTTGCTGTTTACATTTTACATTGGTGAAAAATAGGCTTCGTTGTAGAAATAATCAAATTTGGATGATAATTTAAACTCAAATATATTGTACTTGCGTTGTTTCAGTATATAGATGACGGAATTTAAGCAAAAATAAAGTGGTTTTAGGACGGATACAACACTCAATATGAATTAAAAAGAACTTAAAAAATCACGATTTTCAGACAAGAGGGATGCTATATATCATTTTGAAGTGGGTCACGTGATCTTTTCATATCATGGTCACGTGATCGCTTCATATAAGAGATGTAATTAGTATTTTAATTTTTATTTATGAAACTACTGAATATATTTCGCTGAATTTTTTTTTATATATTTTATGGAACAATTTGAATATTACCTAAAATTTTCGAAGCAATTTGTGAATTTTAAATACGCCTAAAAAATGTTTGAAAAATTATTTCTCATAGGGCTCAATCTATTTCATTTTTTCAACCCAGGTTCAATCCAAACTAATTTGGTGATATTATTCATTTATTTCCCCATAGGTCCAGTCTGAACAATATACTAAAATTTCATTTTGATTAAGTCATTTTTACGGCAGTTATCGTGCTAACGGGCAGACAGACAGACAGACAGACAGACAGACAGACAGTCAGACAGACAGAATAAACAAAGTCATAAACACTTTTCAACTTTGTTGTAAAGTGTTGAAAATCCGATGTGGGCAGCACATGACTTTCCTTACAGATCCAAATTATTTTCTTTGTATTTCTTTAATTCAGTACATTGAGTTTTATCGCCCAAAATAACACTCATAGTTATATGAAATTACACTGAATTTGCACTTCGTTTTCATTTGGTAACTGGACGTATATTTCAAAAATGCGAGAAAACTGGAGAAAACTAAAATATCTCGAGAAAGGTTAATATTAGAGTGATGGGAGCAATCTTTTGTATTTCATCGTCAAAAATTACACATAAGAATTTAATTGATACATTTGTCAAATTTGTTGTTTAATTGATACAGTACGTCAAAAATTAAAATAAGAATTTAATTGATACAGTTGAGCATACGTATTTTTTTATTTTCGATTTCAACTATATTTGAGTGTCATTTCGTAAAAAAATGGCAAATTTTTTCTTTTCAGAATGGTACCAAAATCATCAATACCAGGATAACCTACAAGTGACTTATCTATCAAATTTTATGAAATTTGATCAATTACTCTTTGAGTTACAGTGGTTGCGTATATTCCCCAAACAGACAAATACACACACAGGCATCACACTAAGGATCACTTTTCCGTGTTCTAGAGGTCCCAAAACACGTAGATCCGTCAAAAACTCGAGTGACGATTTCCAATACGATTGCAATAATTTCCCTATACATTAGCATGTATTGCAGGGAAAGTAAAACACAATGGGCACTTATTGACGTTGCGTCAGCTGATATCTTTGGACAGGCGAAGAGGATACAACATCCACGAAACAGCTGTATGTTGCACTGAAACTCAGTTTGTGTTTAATTAAAACTCTTGATTGATCCCAATCTTTTTCACAAAGTGTTTTTGCTTTCATTATATACATAGTATAATGTATAAGGAAAGCATTGCGACTGGATCGGAAATTCGAATTTGAGTTTTCGACTGGAGAGCGCATTTCAAGCATCCCTGAACACGAATCAGACATTTTTGAGGCGATGTCTGTATGTGCGGGTGTAAGTGTGTGCATGTATGCGCGTGTCAGTGAATCTGTGGAGACGAATGAATGGAGAGATTTGAAAGACATTTGGTACAAAATTTATAACCAGTGGATACTGGAAGCTTATTGCTTTTAAACGCAATCGGATGTTCAGAACTCCTCAAAATTTTCTAGTGAAATCTTTAAAAAATCCTCAAAATATAAAAAACTTTAATAAAGTTACGCAAATTGTCATTTCTTATATCATTTTTCATTAAAAAGCGAATAACATAAACTTTAGAACGCTAGTGTGATTCGTTCTCGAGATATTGCACATGTTCTAATATATGTATCAAAAAATCACATAAAACAAAAAAAATGATTAACTGTTTTGAAATATGTTCACCTTTCATATGTAACATCATACGATAAATTTGATGACATAATTCTAGTGAATCTAGCTCGTTCCATTCATGAGAAAATATACTTTGGGTACTGCTTATGCACTTGGAAGCCTGTAGTCATTTATATATTATAATAACTTATTTCTCCATCCATAACGTTTGGTGAGATTTTGGTGACAAATTTAGCGGAATGTCACCAACTTGGCGACTTTTTAAATGTTGCGAAATAAACGAAAATATGTCCTAATTGATAAAAATTATGCTAAATCAATGAAAATGACAAAAGTGGCAAAAATGGAAAAAAAAATTAAATGACAAACTAATTGACAAAACTTCAGTATCTTGGAAAGAATATAAGAATCTACTATAAGAATATGACGAATTCGTCGGAATACCTCTAACTTGATGAATTTTTAAATGTTGCCAAATTGACAAAAATATCACCCAATTAATAAAAATTCGCCAAGTTGATGAAACTGATACTAAATCAATGAAATAAGGACTAATTGATGAAATTTAATATCTTGGAAAGAACATAAGAATAGACAATTGAAATCACCCATTTCTTCGACCGTCTGTTTATAACGACTTTGCGAGAAATTTAGCAGAACGTCGACATCTTGGCAACTTTTCTAAAAGTTGCAAACATGACAAAAATGTCGCCAAATGTATTATTTCGCAAATTCTGATTTACGTCATATGACGGGCATACCTTCTAGTATATAAGAAATGCTCTTCTTTCCGTCTGTAACACTTGGCAATACATTTGGCTAACTTGGCGAATAATCTAGCGAAGTATGGCCAACTTGGCGATATTTTGACTCAGACTGAAGAAAATGTAGTCAAAATTGTATAAATGACGCTAAATTAATGAAACCAACGCCTAGTTGATGAATTAATTATTAAAATATTTTAATATTATATTGCAATTTTGACGAAAATTTTCGTCAAAATTGCAAAAATAACGCTAAATTAATTAAGCTAACGCGTAATTAATGAATAAATTATTAAAATATTTTAATATATTGATTATATCGCTTGTTGAGGATGCTATCAATATTGATAATTGTTTATTTAGATTTACGCGAAATATAAGTTAATTTGATACTGTGAAATACTTTTACATGTTGTCATCCGTAAAATCGCCAAATGCACAATTCAATGTTGAAAACAATGTACCGTGGATCTTACATATTATTTTTTGCCTGTAAAAGGAGTAAATTCATTGCATTGTATAAGGAAAGTCATGTGCTGCCCACATCGGATTTTTACTTTTCCATTAAATTGTTGCTCAAAGCATTTATTTCACTACGCATCCATAAGCGGAGTGATGAAAAAATACTCAACCAAGCCTCATCGATCTAATTCATCTAAGAAAATTTAGTTGTCGATACAATTGACAGCCTTATAGCTATATGTTCTCTTAACTATCGTATTACACATCCACGTCAATCTGAGAATTAAATTTTGTTTGGAAATTAAATTTTGTCTAACCATTTTCGTTCCCTTACTTTTAGGATTTTGTACTTAAATATTACTGAAATCTAATAAAATCACGCAAACAAATAGTGGTTGAGTTTGCGCGCTAGATAGCTTAGTGAAAATGCCCCCCTTCACAGTGTGTCAAGAGGCATAACATTGTTACATTTGGTCCATGTTTAAAGATTCGTATGTACTTTCTTATGATTCTGACGCTTTTTCCCTAACTTTTCTGGTAAACAATTCGAAGTTACTTTTGAGACTCATTGTTGCACAGCTGCTGAAGATTTTGGAATTCATTTAGAACACTTTTTGCACCATAGCAAGGTGGCCGTGCAAATAACATTATCTGACAATATAAATATTTTTTTTTATAAATAATTTGGCATCACGTCTGATGTTAAAATAGCAAAATTAATCACACATCCATAACAGAAGGCCTTTATTTCACTTCCTTAAGACGTACAAAAGTTTAAATTCCTTAAGACGTACAAAAGTTTAAATAATTTTTTTTAATTTTTTAATTTTTCGATTTCTGTAATTGAATTGTAATTTAATATGCTGTTCTTTTGTTGTTAAAATTTTTGAAAAATTGTTTACGGTTTATCCTTGTCTAGAAGTAGATTCTTTTGTGGATTGTATTTATGCAAATCTTGTCGCTATATCTGGTCTATATATGAACGATTCAAACTTTATTTCCGTGTAACCACTGATGAAGAGCATACTTATGCTCGAAAGCGCTATGGCCTGTTTTAAACTTTTGTATGTCTTAAGGAAGTGAAATAAAGACCTTCTGTTATGGATGTGTGTTTAATTTTGCTATTATCTGACAAACTATATTCGACAAAAGTACAATCGTCTGTTATCCCAATATGGAAGTATTTTCTCCAAATCTAGTGCCTTACAACTTCTGTTTGTTTACTAAAATGAAGAGATGGTTAAAAAATGAAGATTCGCAAATGCTCTTCTAAGGAAATACAAAGGAAACACTGAACATCGCACTAAAACAACACTTCAAAAATGGTTGTCGATAGTAAGAAAAACAAGAGGGCTAGCAGATATTTTATCAATGAAAGCACTATAACGCTGATTAAAGTGAATGAGTAATATAATTACTTAATTACTTTTTAGATATTCCAATAATTGTTTAATATATTCACTTACGGCGGTTCATTTATTAAGGTCTGAAATTTTTAATAAAATATTTTGTTCCATTCTCTCTTTTTATAATAGCCAAAAATAATTCTTACTTTCTTTGGAAATGGTCGTAACTTGGTTACGCAAAAATAATCTGATTTGGGCAGCACATGACTTTACCTGCAGACTTATATCCATGTTCTCTTTATTTTAATTAAATTTAATTCACTTTTAATTCATTTTCGCTCTCATTTGGTAAATGGACTTATTGTCAAAGGTGGCGTAGAGAAAATACCAAAAAATTAAAATATTTCGAGAACGACTAGTCCTAATAGCATAGTGCCACAATATGTGCAAAACATAGGGCAGCAAAAGTATATGGTTATTTTAGTATGTATTGTGTATTGTATATTATGTATGGTATATTGTGAAAACTGTAGTGTTGAGGAAAACTGTGTAGTAGTGAAGACTTAGTGTGAGGATAGGCATGATAGTTATCCAAAATGCACGGTAGTCAACAAAATCGCAAAATTAAATAAAACTTCAAAAAAAATTGTCTGGGGGAAGGCAAGTCCAGCGGATAGGAAGTTTTAAATCATGGATTTTTCTGCAACAACAGCAACAAAAAAAGAACAGTAGGAAAGTTTATCAGCGGGTTGACTGGTTAGCAGTAATGTTGTCAATAAGTATCAACGTGTACAACGTAAAAGTATTAGCGCCAGCCCATTTTATTAAAATTATCAGCGTTTCATCAAGTAGCAGTACAGCAAAATTAAAAAGTTCTAGATTCCCGTCCCTTTTATGCAAGTAGATATTAAATAAATGAACGGACAATGATAAAAGATAAATAATTTATATGAAAATATAAGTAAAATAAATAAATTTAATCTTAGAAAATATAAGTAAAGTAAATAATTCAGTGGACGTAAAAAAAAAAAAAAATAAAAAAAATAAAAGATATCTGAAGTATAAATAATATGTAATACAATGATGAGGAAATTAAAATGTTTGAGAACAAAATAAAAACGGAGACTCGGAAAATTTTGAAGTGAAAGAAAATAGTAAATAAATGTTTTTTCCCTTCCAAACAAAATAAAAATTAGTCTACGTTATAAAAATGGACATTGTCAAATACTATGTAAGTGGGGATAAGAGCAGGGAGATTCATTTTGTAAAATAAATATGAGGATAACATATTTGTAAAATTAATATGAGGATAAAATTTTTGTAAATATGAGGATTTTGTAAATATGAGGATAAAACAAAAATATAGGTAATAAATAAACATTTATGTATAGATACATAACTTATATATAGAGCAATAAACATCAGAAAAAATATGTAGAAGTGATAAATAATACATACAATACCCCTCAATGTTCTAAAAATAAATAAACTAACATGTGTTGTAAGAAAGAGAGAGAGAGAAATAAATAAATTTTACGTACTTTCAATTTGTATTACTTGTACGGTGACTGATGAATTAAGGGTAGGAGTGTCGTAATAGGGAGTTGGCAATTCAAGAATCTTGATGGTCATGTGTCTTTATTGATAACAAATGATGAATGGCTGTAGAGGTCAACGAGGAAGTGGCAAATTTTGTTTCCAATGGTAACATGCTGATGAAGTATATGCACTGTTTCATTTTTCTTGTACGGGTCTTGAAAAAATTGTATAACATAATTAATAAAATGCAAAATAAAGTCATGGAACATGGTAAATGCAAGTATATAATATTCAAAATCATAAAAGTATTAATTAAATACCTCATAAAAAGCTGACAGAATAAAAGCAAAATCATAAATAAATAAATAAATAAAAGTGTGAAGTCAAAATAAACACTCACAGATGATGTAAATAATAATTAGTAAATTAATAAATATATATTGCATAAATAGTGTATACAGACCTTTTACAAAAACACGCAATCTGGAAAACAAAATAAAAGTTAATTACATAAATGGATTAATAAACGTGAAGAAGTAAGAGTAGTTTCCTAGCCTTCACAGTCAGCGTAACAGTTCCATATATGGCCATTGTACGGCGAAAGCTAGTCACCGTCAAAATAAATAGCCAGGCTAAAAATAAACATCGGAGAAAATCTCCCATGCATAGTACGAGAATAATACAAAAAAAGTTCTATTGTAAGCATACAATCAAGGTATCAAAATTTAAAATTATAATTGCAGGCAATTATAGTTACTTAAAAATACCGGCCGGTATATAAAAAATAAAATACATTAGGAAAACACATTGATTTGTATGTAAATGATAAATGATTGAGTATGTTAATAAATTATTGCATTAATTAGACATCACAGTAAATAAAAAAAAAAAAGAAATAACAGATAAAATCAAATATGAAAGAATTATATTTAAATAAATAAATATGTAAAGTTATGCTGAAAAGGGAACATAAAGTCAGTTATATCAATAACATAACAAAAGCATGGTATATTCATAATACTACACATAAAATAATATATCACGCGTTGTTGCAACAAGGGATAAATAAATCCAATAAATTAGAGGTACATGAAATCAAAATAATAATTCAACAGTCAGATATGTGTTAAGGTCATAAGATAATAATAATAAAAAAAATATATATATATCAAATTAAATAGAATTAATAACAACATATGTAAAATAAATATATAATATGATACACATAAAATATAACTGCAAGTAAATTCCTTAAAAGGATACACGTAAAACCTCCCACGTCAATGTTAGCTCGCACATTCATCACCGGAAAGTCAAGAGCCCGCGCTTGACAAGAAAATACCGCCAAAGTTGCACGATAACGATTAAATCTTTAGCGATACATGCAAAAAGCAGTTAAAATCCCTTTTACGTAAGTTTGCGCTCTGCAAACAATGAAGACACTCATTCAAGGCTCGCCGTGGGGGGTCAACAGATTCGCAGTTGCCATAGAAACACGTTGAGAGGAACAGAGGAAAGCTACGGGTCAAGCGAAATTTTTTTCTTTTTTCTTTTCTCCCTCCCTTACGCGCAGTTGTGTCACACGAAAGGGCAGTCGAAGAGGAAATTTAAAGTGCGTATTGTGAGATGCACAATATTTTGAAGAGCGAAATGAGTACATTTGATATATTGATGATATATATGTGATATTTTAAAGGCCGAGATGTAATATGATATAAATATGGTGTTCAAAAGAGTCATGATTTATACACACAAAAATATATAATATGTTATTCATTGTAACAAATAAGAAATATATACAGCTAAAAAAATTGTCTAAAAAAATTATTTACGTCTGTGAAAATGAGAAATCAAGGTAATGAATTGCGTATATTTTAATGTAATGTTGTAAACTTGTATATAAATAGAAATGCAAATAACAATTATGATATAGTCTTCATTTGAAGTGTACAATAGACTGTACTAAGCAACATATTGAAAATATAAATATTGAAGTACCGGAACTTTGAAAGTTAAGTCACAGGATGGTGACTCATTCTTTCGTGCTCATGATAATTCAATGTGACAATAACGTGTCTTCCGTGCTCATGATAATTCCATGTGACAATAAGGTGTCTTCCGTGCTCGTGATAATTACATGTGACAATAAGGTGTCTTCCGTGCTCGTGATAATTCCATGTGACAATATAGTGTGCCTTCCGAACAGTGATAATTTCTTCATGTACATCAATATATGTGTTACTAAGTACGATATAGTGTGCCTGCCGAACAGTATTAATTTCTTCATGTGCAGCAATATATGTGTCACCAAGTACGATATGGTGTATCTTCCGAACAGTGAGTTCCTTCATTTTAGTGACATGTCGGTTGTAATGCACCGATATATGTATGTCAATGTTACAATATAGTGTGTATTACATGCGGTGATCTGCATTTCTGTGACAGATATATGTGCAGTGGATCAAAGCAACATTTCCACAGTGGCCGCAATGTGTACACATATGTATTCAGTGCAATGTTTACCGTGTGCTGAAATTTTCTCTCTGCAAGGGGGGATATCATGTAACACAATATTTGTATTACATGTTACATTCCAATTACGGATGCCAACCTAGCCATTTCGAAATTCCAATTGCGGATGCCAACCTAGCTAATGAGCTATTTAAATGCTGCAGAGGGAGCCAATGGCAATACAAACATAAATAAGCAGCGCATCCCCTTCTTCACTTCAACGAATCAACAACGACACTACAATGTGAAAAGAAAAAGGTTTGAGAGAATGTTCTAGAACTTTACAACAGATGCAATTTCGACAGCGTCCTAGACGCACCTGAAGTTTTTGGTAGTCGTCTTAAAACTTTCGAACGAGTCAGCATCATGTTTTTGGTTTTTGTGAAAAAGTGTCTGTAGATTGTGAGCAATAGAATGGTAGCCTGCGCAAGTACGCGAAGTGCAACGATTTTCCCACATCATTGAGATGGCACGAATATGCACGTAACAAAGAGTAAAGGTAACCAACTTTCAATTGTCACTATTAGCACGGAAGGCACACCTTTAACGATTATCAAAATAATTGACTACCAGTTCGTATGAGTATACCATACGAACGAGTTCGTAAATATTGAACTATAAGAACCATTCTTTATCGCTTGTTTAAAGGAAATTGTTTTTTAAGAAATTTAGGTCAAAGTATTATCTGTGTAAATATATATATATATTAATGTAATATTGTTAGTATTATGTGTCTTTTAATAATTGATTTAATTATAGCATAGTTACTCCAGATATAATAGATATCTATTAAGTAAAATATTAAAATAAATTGAGCAATTAAGCATGTGTGTTTCTTTATGTTTTGTGTGTTCGTAGTCCGAGCTTGAGAACCGGGAGCTTACATGCTCCACCCTTAGTGGCGGCATCATAGGTACGTCCTATACTGGTAATTTTTGATAAGGACAATTTTACCTTATGACATGATGTCGCCGCGCGAATTGGTGCCGTATGTGGTCAAGCTCGGAGAGAATTAATTTTCATAAGAGAAAAAAAAATATAAGTAAAAGGCAAAATTAAATTTAATAATAAGTTTGAATATAATATCAAATTTAATAATGAGTTTGAATATAAAACTGAATTTAATAATAAGCGGAATGTAATATTGAATTTAACAATGAATTTAATAATGAGATATAACTCAGTAGAATGATAAGAAAATGCATGAAAATGATAATTTAAATATGTATTATATGATTGTATATATATGTATGTATTAGCATAAATATTTAATATAGAGTTAGAATTGTATAACAGTGTATTAAATCATGGCGCCGAATAAAACTAGGCAAATAAGTAAAAGATCGAGGCAAGATGCTCCAATTATCGATAATATACAGCAGGAGGTACATATAAATAACAGAGTAACAGATAGTTCGGCAAATAACGCGATCCAGATACAGATGCCCGCAAATCAAGCGCAGCAAAATACATCGTTGCCAATTATGCAGATGTTACCATCATTTGATGGACAAAAAGAAAATAATGTCAATTTCTTTATCATACAATTTAAGGAAATAGCGGAGTTAACATCATGGTCCGAACAAGAGAAAATTATAATTGTCAAATCAAGATTAAAGGGAAAGGCTCAACAATTTCTAGCAGAAAATATTGCTCTGCAAAAGGAAAAATCATATGAAAAATTCATGGAGTTATTAAAAAACAAATTTGAAAGGAAACAAACATTAGTGCAAAAACACAACAATTTTAACAATCTGAAACATTTACCAAATATGACAATTAAGGAACTTGCACAAGAAATCGAAAACCAGGCGATAATTTTTCTAGAAGTAGATGAAACAATGGACGCAAATGTAAAAAAAATTACAGAGAAAATTAAACTCACCAAATTTTTACAGATAGTCAGAGAAGATTTAAGAACAGAAATAAAAAAAAATGACCCGAAAACCTTTGACGAAGCAGTGAAAATAGCTGAGGTGATAGAATCCGCATTGGAGGAAGATAGTGATTGTATAAATAGTATGGAAATAGAAAATAAAATAAGTGAGAATGTGGAAATAAATCATGTAAAAGCTGAAAATACTGCAGAAAAGCCGCCACAGAAATTCTGTATAGCGTGCGGTCGCAACAATCACTGGATGTCCGAATGCTATATGCTTCATAAAGTACAAGACAATTTAAAAAGGGCGATGACAAATGGAAATAACATTCAGGAAACTACCAATTTTCAACAAAGACCCACTATTCAAAATAATTATGCACACTATAGTAGGGCGAATTTCAGAAGAGGTAATTTCATAAATAACCGGGGAATACGGCGGCGTGCAGGAAATAACAGACAATTTCAAAGTAATAACAGAAGATCATATCAGATTAATGGACCACATTATGAAAGCAATCATAGGCAATATCAGAATAATGAATATTTAAACTAAGAAAGGGACCTCGAAATAAAAGACAAACAGAAAGTTATAAGGCATTAAATAAGGATTCGAGATCCCATAAAATTGCAAGCAAAATTAATAAGGATGCACAAAATTTAAATGAACATCTACTGAATTCAACATATGGACAGAGTGACGCATTGCCAATGATTAACATTAATTTAGAAAATATAAAAACAGTGGCTCTCATAGATAGTGGCGCAAGTGTCACTTTATTATCAGATAACATTTTTCAAAAAATCAAAAATAAAATTAAAATTAACTATTTATCTAGACAAGTAAAAATACAGACTATGACCAAAGAAAACATTCAATTTTCAAAATGCATCAGCTTTAGCTTTAAAATTGAACACAAAAGATGCAAAAATTCTTTTTTCATAACTAAACAATTAAACAACACACCCTATGAAATAATCTTAGGATTTGATTTTCTCAAAAATCATCATGCCATAATTGACACAAATAAATTAATATTAAAGTTTGTCAAAGAATCCATATCTATACCATTTCAAGACAAAAATCAGAAAAAAGCACAGGAACCAGAAAATAATTATACAAGAGTTGAACATATTCAATGCTTAAATGCAAGCTTAGCGCATAAAATTAAATTACTACCTAAAGAAACAAAATCAATAAAATTAAAATTAAATGAAAACCATTTTGAGGATAAGGAGGTATTGTTAAATATTACAAATTCATTAAAAGATTTACACGCTGAGCATTCTTTACATTATGTAAATAATAGAAAATTTATTTCTACTCTTTTAACAAACAAAACAGAAGAAGAGATTCATCTAAATAAAAATATGATATTTGGTACTGTAACACCGCAGTTTGAAATTTATGAAGAGAAACATGATACTGATAAAATTTTACAGATTAACAATATCGAAAGCTTAAATGATCCACAAAAAATGGATATTTCAGCGTTACGAAAAGCGGAATTAACACCGCAAGATTTTAAACTAGATCACTTACAAGAAAATGAAAAACATATATTGCTAAAATTACTGTTACAAAATTATGATGTATTTTCGAAATCATACAAAACGCTGGGAATGACGGAAGAAATAGTACCGGAATTTAATTTACTACACCAATACCCAATTCAGTGTAAACCTTATCCCTTGCCAAAAATGTTAAAACCTGTACTCGAAAGTGAGATAAAACAATTGTGTGAAGCTGGAATTATAGAAAAATCTACAAGTAATTATGCGTTCCCATGCTTATTGATAAAGAAGAAAGCCAGTATTAATAGTAATAATGCCAATAAAGAACAAAAATATCGTTTAGCCGTAGATTACAGGCTACTTAATCAAATTACTGAATTACTGCCCGCAAATATTGGTAAAATTAGCGACATTCTGCACAACATCGCAGGCCACAAATTATATACTGTAATTGATTTAAAAGCCGCGTTTTTTCAGATAAAAATCAAACCTGAATATGGGTCGATACTCACATTCGTAACGAAGGAAGCCGCCTATAGCCCTAATAGAATGCCTTTTGGCGCAAAAAACTCATCAGCCTATTTCTCATTACTAATGATGAAATGCTTAGGAGATTTAAAAGATCAGAAAATTGAATTTTATTTAGATGATATAGTAATTGCCGCAAATTCATTCGAGAAAATGTTGGAGAAATTAAAAACGGTATTTTCGAGATTAGCTAAATTTGGTTTAACCATTGACCTTTCAAAATTACAAATGTGTAAAGAGAACATTGAATTTCTAGGATTTAAAATAAGTAAGGAAGGCATAACACCTTCAGATGATAATGTACAGAAAATAACGAATTTCCCTGTGCCAACGACAGTAAAAAAAGTAAAATCATTTTTAGGTTTATGTAATTATTTTAGGCAGATCATACCAAATTTTTCTGAACTATGCAATCCATTAATTGAATTAACAAAGAAAGATAAAAAATTTATATGGACGGAGAAATGCGAAGAAGCGTTTGTAACATTGCAAAACGCGATTTTATCGAAACCGGTAGTCAAGGCAGCTGATATGTCAAAGCCGTTCTTTTTGTCAACTGATTGTTCAAAAGTAGCCGCGTCAGGAATTTTACTTCAATCAGTGAACGGAAATTTTCATCCTATCGAGTATTATAGCAGGAAACTTTCAGACAGTGAAAAGAAATATCCGAGCATGAAACTAGAATTGCTAGCAATTCATGATGCTATAATACATTTCAAAGATTTTTTATATGGTACGCATTTCACAATTTTGACCGACTCTAAAGCTTTAACTCATTTTATACATTTGGAAAATCAAAATTCTGATTTAATCGCAAGATGGTTATTAAATTTACAACAATATTCATTTGACATCAAATACATTAAAGGACAAGATAATCCCAGTGATTTTATGTCGCGACAAATTTTTTCTGAACAAACTAAGACTAAATTAATAAATAACATTATTGCTAATGACAGCGCGATAACAATAGCCAAAATTTTAGAAGAGCAAGCAAAAGATAGAGAGATAAAGAAAATTATTAACGGACTAAATGCAAAATGTAAACAGCCAAAATATGTAAATAAATACTATAAAGATGTAAATACGGGTTTAATTATGATAAAGACTGCTAGATATATCAGAAATCCTATGCAAAACGACAGAATTCTAATACCTCACAGTCTAAAATTCGCAGTTATTGAGTCAGCTCATACACCACATTTTGGAGTAGAAAAAACATATCAAATTCTGAATAGAAAGTATTACTGGAAAGGAGCATACAGTGATGTAAAGAATTTTTGCGCATCATGTGATGCATGTTTATGTTACAAAAATAAGGCTATAAGACCTATGCCATTACAACATGTGCCACGTCCATGTCAACAAAATCACACGGTGGCATTAGACATTGTAGGGAAGCTACCGAGAAGTAACGGACAGCACGAGTACATCATAACGATGATAGACCATTACTCGAGATTCCTGGAGGCAGTACCCGTGAGAAATATTACAACTGCGAGTGTATTACAGGTCCTAACGAATTGGATTTCACAAAATGGCGTTCCTATGTGGCTGCTGACCGATAATGCTCGGCAACTGAAAAGCGAGGAATTTAAAAAATTCGCAGAGCAACATGGTATAAAATTGAAATATACTTCAATTTACAAACCCAGCTCAAATGCAATTTTAGAAAGAAGCCACTTGGGAATAAAAAATTCTTTGGCAGCAATGGCTGACCAAACATTTAATTGGCACAAAGTCTTGCCATATGTAAAACTATTTCATAATGCGACACCCAGCGCAAATATAGACCACAGTCCCGCTATTTTGTTTCTCACCAGAGATTTGAAATTACCCGGAGAAAATAATCTGGAAATAGCGGACCCGGATGACAGTCCGAATTTAACTAAAACTGAATATGATAATGACGTCAATGAAGCACTTACTTTAGCGGAAAAAATTAATAGATATACAAAACGAAAACAAATTCAAGCCCAAAGTCGCCAAGAAATAATTTTTAAAAGACTTAGACAGCAGAAATTATTAAAAGGACAAATTGTGTACTTAAAAAACCTGAGACCCACCACAGCATTACAAAAAAAATTTCAAGGACCATTTCGCATCGTAAAGGTGATCCGTAACAATAATTACGCTATCACACCTATGTACGATCCAAATAAAAAATGGATAGTTGTTCACGCGAATAAATTATATAAAGCAGAACCGCGTAAAAACTATTTACAAAATAAACAAACACGGCGAACTGTTGACAGAAGTCAATCGCATGTAAACAAAGAATATAACGCCAATAATCATAATTATCAGAGTCCGAGACGTTATAATCTGAGGACACGCAAAAAATAGTATTCGAAAGCATTCTACAAGATGTGTAGCAGTCTATAATGATTTTTAAATTAAATTAGAGGGTATTATAAAATATATTAGTTTCCTACAATATTTTGAAATTAAATTGGAAAGCATTTTGAAATAATTTTGGTAGTCTACAGTAAATGTAAAAATTAAGTTGGAAGGTAGTCTACAAATAGATATTTTTGGTTAATGTAAAGAAAATGAATATAATTATAATAATAGAAAATTTATGTAGATAGAGCAACTTTCAAAATTACGTGATAAATAAGTAAATAGACAACAAGTGTGTTACAAATAGCATAGTGCCACAATATGTGCAAAACATAGGGCAGCAAAAGTATATGGTTATTTTAGTATGTATTGTGTATTGTATATTATGTATGGTATATTGTGAAAACTGTAGTGTTGAGGAAAACTGTGTAGTAGTGAAGACTTAGTGTGAGGATAGGCATGATAGTTATCCAAAATGCACGGTAGTCAACAAAATCGCAAAATTAAATAAAACTTCAAAAAAAATTGTCTGAGGGAAGGCAAGTCCAGCGGATAGGAAGTTTTAAATCATGGATTTTTCTGCAACAACAGCAACAAAAAAAGAACAGTAGGAAAGTTTATCAGCGGGTTGACTGGTTAGCAGTAATGTTGTCAATAAGTATCAACGTGTACAACGTAAAAGTATTAGCGCCAGCCCATTTTATTAAAATTATCAGCGTTTCATCAAGTAGCAGTACAGCAAAATTAAAAAGTTCTAGATTCCCGTCCCTTTTATGCAAGTAGATATTAAATAAATGAACGGACAATGATAAAAGATAAATAATTTATATGAAAATATAAGTAAAATAAATAAATTTAATCTTAGAAAATATAAGTAAAGTAAATAATTCAGTGGACGTAAAAAAAAAAAAAAAAAAAAAAAAATAAAAGATATCTGAAGTATAAATAATATGTAATACAATGATGAGGAAATTAAAATGTTTGAGAACAAAATAAAAACGGAGACTCGGAAAATTTTGAAGTGAAAGAAAATAGTAAATAAATGTTTTTTCCCTTCCAAACAAAATAAAAATTAGTCTACGTTATAAAAATGGACATTGTCAAATACTATGTAAGTGGGGATAAGAGCAGGGAGATTCATTTTGTAAAATAAATATGAGGATAACATATTTGTAAAATTAATATGAGGATAAAATTTTTGTAAATATGAGGATTTTGTAAATATGAGGATAAAACAAAAATATAGGTAATAAATAAACATTTATGTATAGATACATAACTTATATATAGAGCAATAAACATCAGAAAAAATATGTAGAAGTGATAAATAATACATACAATACCCCTCAATGTTCTAAAAATAAATAAACTAACATGTGTTGTAAGAAAGAGAGAGAGAGAAATAAATAAATTTTACGTACTTTCAATTTGTATTACTTGTACGGTGACTGATGAATTAAGGGTAGGAGTGTCGTAATAGGGAGTTGGCAATTCAAGAATCTTGATGGTCATGTGTCTTTATTGATAACAAATGATGAATGGCTGTAGAGGTCAACGAGGAAGTGGCAAATTTTGTTTCCAATGGTAACATGCTGATGAAGTATATGCACTGTTTCATTTTTCTTGTACGGGTCTTGAAAAAATTGTATAACATAATTAATAAAATGCAAAATAAAATCATGGAACATGGTAAATGCAAGTATATAATATTCAAAATCATAAAAGTATTAATTAAATACCTCATAAAAAGCTGACAGAATAAAAGCAAAATCATAAATAAATAAATAAATAAAAGTGTGAAGTCAAAATAAACACTCACAGATGATGTAAATAATAATTAGTAAATTAATAAATATATATTGCATAAATAGTGTATACAGACCTTTTACAAAAACACGCAATCTGGAAAACAAAATAAAAGTTAATTACATAAATGGATTAATAAACGTGAAGAAGTAAGAGTAGTTTCCTAGCCTTCACAGTCAGCGTAACAGTTCCATATATGGCCATTGTACGGCGAAAGCTAGTCACCGTCAAAATAAATAGCCAGGCTAAAAATAAACATCGGAGAAAATCTCCCATGCATAGTACGAGAATAATACAAAAAAAGTTCTATTGTAAGCATACAATCAAGGTATCAAAATTTAAAATTATAATTGCAGGCAATTATAGTTACTTAAAAATACCGGCCGGTATATAAAAAATAAAATACATTAGGAAAACACATTGATTTGTATGTAAATGATAAATGATTGAGTATGTTAATAAATTATTGCATTAATTAGACATCACAGTAAATAAAAAAAAAAAAGAAATAACAGATAAAATCAAATATGAAAGAATTATATTTAAATAAATAAATATGTAAAGTTATGCTGAAAAGGGAACATAAAGTCAGTTATATCAATAACATAACAAAAGCATGGTATATTCATAATACTACACATAAAATAATATATCACGCGTTGTTGCAACAAGGGATAAATAAATCCAATAAATTAGAGGTACATGAAATCAAAATAATAATTCAACAGTCAGATATGTGTTAAGGTCATAAGATAATAATAATAAAAAATATATATATATATCAAATTAAATAGAATTAATAACAACATATGTAAAATAAATATATAATATGATACACATAAAATATAACTGCAAGTAAATTCCTTAAAAGGATACACGTAAAACCTCCCACGTCAATGTTAGCTCGCACATTCATCACCGGAAAGTCAAGAGCCCGCGCTTGACAAGAAAATACCGCCAAAGTTGCACGATAACGATTAAATCTTTAGCGATACATGCAAAAAGCAGTTAAAATCCCTTTTACGTAAGTTTGCGCTCTGCAAACAATGAAGACACTCATTCAAGGCTCGCCGTGGGGGGTCAACAGATTCGCAGTTGCCATAGAAACACGTTGAGAGGAACAGAGGAAAGCTACGGGTCAAGCGAAATTTTTTTCTTTTTTCTTTTCTCCCTCCCTTACGCGCAGTTGTGTCACACGAAAGGGCAGTCGAAGAGGAAATTTAAAGTGCGTATTGTGAGATGCACAATATTTTGAAGAGCGAAATGAGTACATTTGATATATTGATGATATATATGTGATATTTTAAAGGCCGAGATGTAATATGATATAAATATGGTGTTCAAAAGAGTCATGATTTATACACACAAAAATATATAATATGTTATTCATTGTAACAAATAAGAAATATATACAGCTAAAAAAATTGTCTAAAAAAATTATTTACGTCTGTGAAAATGAGAAATCAAGGTAATGAATTGCGTATATTTTAATGTAATGTTGTAAACTTGTATATAAATAGAAATGCAAATAACAATTATGATATAGTCTTCATTTGAAGTGTACAATAGACTGTACTAAGCAACATATTGAAAATATAAATATTGAAGTACCGGAACTTTGAAAGTTAAGTCACAGGATGGTGACTCATTCTTTCGTGCTCATGATAATTCAATGTGACAATAACGTGTCTTCCGTGCTCATGATAATTCCATGTGACAATAAGGTGTCTTCCGTGCTCGTGATAATTACATGTGACAATAAGGTGTCTTCCGTGCTCGTGATAATTCCATGTGACAATATAGTGTGCCTTCCGAACAGTGATAATTTCTTCATGTACATCAATATATGTGTTACTAAGTACGATATAGTGTGCCTGCCGAACAGTATTAATTTCTTCATGTGCAGCAATATATGTGTCACCAAGTACGATATGGTGTATCTTCCGAACAGTGAGTTCCTTCATTTTAGTGACATGTCGGTTGTAATGCACCGATATATGTATGTCAATGTTACAATATAGTGTGTATTACATGCGGTGATCTGCATTTCTGTGACAGATATATGTGCAGTGGATCAAAGCAACATTTCCACAGTGGCCGCAATGTGTACACATATGTATTCAGTGCAATGTTTACCGTGTGCTGAAATTTTCTCTCTGCAAGGGGGGATATCATGTAACACAATATTTGTATTACATGTTACATTCCAATTACGGATGCCAACCTAGCCATTTCGAAATTCCAATTGCGGATGCCAACCTAGCTAATGAGCTATTTAAATGCTGCAGAGGGAGCCAATGGCAATACAAACATAAATAAGCAGCGCATCCCCTTCTTCACTTCAACGAATCAACAACGACACTACAATGTGAAAAGAAAAAGGTTTGAGAGAATGTTCTAGAACTTTACAACAGATGCAATTTCGACAGCGTCCTAGACGCACCTGAAGTTTTTGGTAGTCGTCTTAAAACTTTCGAAAGAGTCAGCATCATGTTTTTGGTTTTTGTGAAAAAGTGTCTGTAGATTGTGAGCAATAGAATGGTAGCCTGCGCAAGTACGCGAAGTGCAACGATTTTCCCACATCATTGAGATGGCACGAATATGCACGTAACAAAGAGTAAAGGTAACCAACTTTCAATTGTCACTATTAGCACGGAAGGCACACCTTTAACGATTATCAAAATAATTGACTACCAGTTCGTATGAGTATACCATACGAACGAGTTCGTAAATATTGAACTATAAGAACCATTCTTTATCGCTTGTTTAAAGGAAATTATTTTTTAAGAAATTTATGTCAAAGTATTATCTGTGTAAATATATATATATATTAATGTAATATTGTTAGTATTATGTGTCTTTTAATAATTGATTTAATTATAGCATAGTTACTCCAGATATAATAGATATCTATTAAGTAAAATATTAAAATAAATTGAGCAATTAAGCATGTGTGTTTCTTTATGTTTTGTGTGTTCGTAGTCCGAGCTTGAGAACCGGGAGCTTACATGCTCCACCCTTAGTGGCGGCATCATAGGTACGTCCTATACTGGTAATTTTTGATAAGGACAATTTTACCTTATGACACAATATCTTTGTGCATCCATAATTTTAGACAGAACATCAAAAATAACATTGCATAAAAAATAGAAAAAATCATTTTTATAGAATAACAGACATGTAGCATATCGAACGTTGGAAACAGTACTGTTTCGATCTGGGAATAAATAATACGAGCATTTTTAGGCGTGCCACGTTTTTGAGAATGTCTTTTAGAAAGCGGCAACTTGTTTTCAATAGATTTGAATAGGAGAGTATCTAAACAGTTAGAACAAAGGCGTTTTATTTTATATATTCGGGATATAATGTGTATGCGCGATAACGGACTCCTAAACTTAAGCGCACGTGCCAAGCGTACATAATTAAACATAAAATGCTGCTTTATTGAATAACATTACATTGATTTCTTAATATTCGACAACAATGTTATGAGAAAAAATTTAGTTCAGTTATTGCAATGACTGGAGTGAACTGAATTTTCCCGGATATTGAATTTTCGTAAATTTAGCAGCATTTAACTATATTTGGTGAGGATTTGTCACTTTGGTGATATTTTACAAACAATTGTCAGATCTATTTCAAACGTCACCAACAGACAGACATAGAGAAGGGATTTCGTTATATTGAAATATATATACCAGAGGCAGATCTTGGTCTAGAATGTAGTTCATGCGGAAAAGAGTATTACCCCCGCCTCCTACCCCCAGCGTTATCAATCGTACTGCAATGTTCAAGGGATTTAATGACGAATAATGTTACTACTGTTGTGTTATTCATTGAAACTAGGGCAAGGATTTTGTGGCGAATAATGTTACCACTGTTGTGTTATCACATTGAAGCTAAGGCAAGGATTTTGTGGCGAGAAAACATTTGCCCATTTTCCGTGAAATATTACATTTAATTCCGATTTCAAATTCTAAACTTTTTCAATGCAACAATTACGAGAGGAAAAATTTTAATCTATAAAACCCGCAAGTATTTTCATTTTTGGAAAACAGTAAGAAAAGCCAGCAAAATAATGTAGTCATATTTGCCCGTGCATTAATCGAATGATTAATCATTCTGCATACTGGGGCCTGATCATTAATAATGTGATTAACCATTAAGCACATTGAAGCTCGTGCATTAATCAGGCCCTAGTATATACATTAAGTACAATACATTGGCAAAACAAAGTAAGACAAGTTTTAACCCAATTTTTAAGAATGTTTGGTCCTTGTATTTAACAAACTTAAAAACTCCATTAATAAAATTGTAACGGAGCAAATAATATTTTCATGCATTATCCAAAGTTAAATGATGATTTATTGTATTTGTCACTTTCGTTCTTCAAACAATTCATCTTCGTTCAGAATGAGGAGATGATTTGATAATTGAAAGAATTTCACTCATTTTTCTCGGAGGAAAAGAAATATCGGAAACAAGTATTTGAGAAGCTTTAGCTTCTATTAATCCATCTTATACCTATCGGAAAAGATAATGCTAGCACTATCTATAAATTACTTAAATTTTGTTGTAACACATTACCTAAATAAAAATCATAGTATTCTGGATAATCAAAATTTTTCATAACGATTTGTTGCATGGCTTTTTGAATTTAAAAGAAAAGGCAATAGATGTTTATGTAGAATAAAGGTATTATACCTGTTGCTCACGAGTACTATAGTTTTCAGGTTCTTTAATTTGGTGTCTCCGCCCGTAAGCATAGAGTATTTGCGCATTTACTAACACTCTTAAAAAAGAAACACCACTTTTAAAAATTAATTTCCAACTTATTGTGTAGTATTCTCTATAAATCTACTAACATTTAAGCCCTTCAAAGGTAAAGACTAACACTCCTAAAGACATAAGTTGCAATTTTAATACATTTTTTAAACACAAGGGGGCTCTGCCCCCAGCTCGCTCCACTCGTGCAACCCTCTTTGGGAGGCTTCGCCTCCTATTCGCAGAACTCACTTCATATCTATCTTTCCTAAACGTTCTACTTTCAAAAATCTCTTTCCTATCCCCGCCTATTTTCCGCAGGAAGGTTTTTCCTCCAGCAGTAATTTTTCTTAGCCCAGGGAATCCAGAAACTGAAGTCCTTGATCTTGTGCTTGCTGTGAAAGCAATTTTATGCCAAACTGAAGTTTAAATCGATAAATGGTTTATTTCACCGTGTTACACTATTATTTCTTTATAAATGTACCAAATTTCATATTTTCGTATGTTATGGTTTTTACGGTACGAGACAAAGAAATCTCTAGACATGCTGATACGAAAACAAAGCTTACTTCAGAAGTACATAAAAAGTAAAATATTTCAAAATATACATCGAAATTAAAAAATATGACTCTGTTCTTCAAAAATTCACCCATGTAGATACCAACCTGCAAAAATTCGTAGTCTTGCTATTGTTAGTCTATCTAGGACGCGAACTCGCAGCTCAAATATTTTGTCTTTGGTTTTGACATTAAATATTTCATAAACTACAACATATATCAAAACACGGTTTATTTCAGTTATTCCCCAAAGCTTTTTATACAAGTGTACCAAATTACATATTTGTATATGCAATAGTTTTTACTGTACGAAGCACAGAATCGCGAGAAACGAGAAATTTGTCGAACAGCGGCGGCGGCTTCAGCTACTTTTTTTTAATACAGAGAGGAAGCATGGATTAAGTGTCAAAAATAGCTGTCTCAATCGAAAATTAACAGCTTTGGTTTTGCTCCGGCGTCGATACATTAAATGTGTAAAGTTTTAAGCTTCTAAGTCACCGAGGAGGCTTTGGGAAGACATTTCGAGCCCTCTTTCATTTAGTTCGCCCTTGGAAAAGAAATTGTAAATCCAGCTCCGTTTTTGTTCATGGCCAATCCTATAATTATGCAAAGATTTAATCTTCTAAGTTATCCGACGAAAACTTCGAAAAGATCAGAAAGGGCACAAACACGTTACATAATTATTATATAGATTCAAGTAGATAAATTAGAGAACTTTTATGTGATTTGTATACTTATAAATATTTTTCGACGACACATTATACTATCGTATACTTGAACAACACCCATAGATGTTAAGGGTAAATTAAAAATGTGTACCGTTCTTTGTACCGTTGTTTTGTAGTATATCCTCTATATAAATTTAAATTTTCCATATAAATTTTTAAGTAGTATAATCTCTAATGGTACGAAATTTAATGTTAACAATTATTCAGCTCGGATTCATCACTTCAAAATCTACTTCATTTAAGAAAACATTTTTGTGCTAATATTTTGAATTTGTGTATCACAACAAACAAGACAAATTAGAAATTTTCTGTATAATTAAGGGTAATTTTTTATCTTTTTCAAATATTTTCAAAGCTTGAAAATATTTAAAATTTATTAGCCTTAGATCAAATTATGTTCCAACAAGCCAAAATAGAGACGCTGTTCCTAATTTATTAGGAAATTGATATTGAAACTGTATAAAATTTGCGAAAGTGTGGTTAAACTCAATTACCTCGTCACAAAATTTTTTATTTTTTTTTCATCCCAATTTTTATTTTTTTATTTTTACATCGGTGTCATGGGTTCAAATGATTATAATTATAGCGTGTCACCCTTCACATTAAAGGGTTTGAAAAAATCTTTGGATTGATTCCATACTTGACAATGTACCCCGAGACGGGGGGTGGGACTTACTCCCTGAGGAGGACTAATGACTGCTCGAAAGAAAAATTGTGCCACGGCTTTTGTTCACAACAATGACTGAAACTCTAAAGTTTCGTGATCATTTGATCATAAATCAACCTTTTTATGTATGATTGTGTCAAATATTCGACTATGCTGTCATGTTAAAAAAAAAATCTGATGTGGGCAACACATGACTTTCCTTATATAATGCAATGAATTTACTACTTTTACAGTTAAAAAAATAGGTTTTTATTATAGTAGATACTTATATTCTTTCCAAGATATTGAATTTTCGACAATTAGTCGTCATTTTAATCCATTTGGCGAGATTTTCGTTAATTTGACAACATTTCAAAAGGTCGACAAGTTGGCGACATTCCGCCAAAATCTCGCCAAGCTTTACTGACGGAGAAATAAGTTATTCTTATAACAGATAAATGACTATTGGCGTTCAAATACAAAACTATTACTCAAAGTATCTTTTCTCATGAATGGAACGAGCTAGATCCACGAGAATGATGTCACCCAATTTATCGCATGGTATTACATATGAAAAGTGAACATGTTTCTCAATAGGAAATATATTTTTTTATTTTATATGACTTTTTGATAATTTTTTTGAAAAATGTGAAGTATCTCGAGAACGGTTCATGTTAACGTTCTAAATTTTATGTTAATCATTTTCTAATGAAAAATTACATAAGAAATGTCTATTTTGGTAACTTTATTAGCGGGTTTGAATTTTTGACGATTTTTTCAAAATTTCACTCCAAAATTTAGGGAGGTTCTTAACATTCGATTACGTTTAAAAACAATAGGCTTCCAGTGTTTACGGATTGTGATTTTTGTACAAAATTTCGTTCGAATTGGTCCATTCGTTCGTCAGTTATCGTCTCCACAGACCCACTGACACACATACACACACATACTTTCACACACACACACACAGCCATCACTTCAAAAATGCTTGATTCGTGATCAGGGATGCTTGAAACGTGCTCTCCCGTCGAAAACTCGAATTCGAATTCTTGACCCCGTCACAATACTTTCCTTATACATTATGTATATAAGGAAAGTAAAAATAAATTTGGAATATGTTTCGATGTTTTCGCTCGAATTTAAAACAATTCTATCTAGGTCTAGATTTTTTATTACAAAGGCGAATAGAAAGTTTCGTCAAAATCCATTAATATTTGTGGCCGCTATCATGTACAAAACAGATTGACCACAGACATACAGACTGACAGACGGACATCACTACAAAAATAACCAAAACGTGTTCAGGAGATCTTAAAACATATATTGGTATCAAAATCTTAAATTCGAAAATTTTCGTGAAAACAATACTTTCTCTATATTATTACATATTATGAGAATGTAAAATATTCCGATCGCTATGAAAGGATTTGTGTTAAAATTGCTCAAAATTCTGCCAAAGTAATAATTTAATGTTTAGGCCGGAAAAGTAATATAAAAAGTAAAATATATTCGGGTATCGAACCCGAATAGCAGGCGTCAGATTAGAATACTAGATCACATTTCTTTTCTATAGCAAATAAAATCACGCATGAGCATAGCAGTAAAAAATTCACTCACATTGATGCGTCAAAAGTAAAGCGATTAGAATATATGTCGTCATTACTTCCAATTTGTAACTTTATTACCAAAATTCGACAAATGAGCACATGAAGGTAGATATATAACTTTTGATTTCATCGAGAATTTAATATTGCATTCTTGTACTGATAAATAATGCGGATAGGATTGTGGTAAGTTTCTCCGATGTCAGAATTTTAAAATCTATAACGTCCGCATCCCTTTCATTTTTAGAGGAATTGAAAAAATTGAATTGGCGAATTACATACTCTACAGAATTTTCATTTAAATCTCATTTCGATAAATAACATGGTCTGCTACATTTGATCATAATCACGAAATCAATGGAATAGCCAGTTATGATATCAATAATACCAGCAACACCAGTTTACGAAGTATATCCTTAAATCGCATAAAGAAAAACACATTTTTTACGGTGAGGAAAGCTATTTTAAAATATCTCTTTGCATAACACACTATATAGATAGAACGATATTAATTAATTGAAATTACAGTGCAGTTATATATTCTACTGAATAGTAAAGACATAGAAAATGCCTTATTTCTTTTTCAATCTGACAAATATGTTAGAGACTAACGGACACACAGGCTGGCTCAATAAAGGTTCTTTAATACAAGGTTGGGCTCTCAACCCGGCAGCCAATGAAAAAATTGTCAGCTTAAAGTAGCAATAATTAAGTTTTAGTCATTCTTGACGTCACGATCCACAGTAAACATTCAGAAGCGTTGCCAAACCACGCGAATTATTAATGTTAAAAATAGTTTGTTAATTTTGAAATGACAGTATCCAGACGCAAACAAATTTCGGAAACATTTTAAATTCTGTTGCGCACACAAGGTCTAGTGGCGTCGTAGGAGTAAGATGAAAGTCGCAATTAACAAATTCGGTTCCTCTTGAGAGCCAGAGACCAAAATGCGCGCGTTCTTAATTCCTATGTCGTCATATGCGCAGAGCTAGGTAAAAATAATTAAGTTAGCTGCACCCCGGGATGAATTTTATTGGGATGAATGTCAGCGGGTGCTTATTCCGGGCATGACTGACTTCATTATTTTTACCTAGCTCTGCGCATATGACGACATGGGAATTAAGATCACTCGGATTTTTTTATCAAGAGCTCTCAAGGAGGACTGAACTTAACAGAGACAATCATCTTACTCCACCGATGTCACCAAATTTCCTTGAATGTCAGTAGATTCTGAGTGCAGAGCACAATTTAAAATATTTGATCAAGTTGTTTATGTATGAGTATTTCCACTTTAAAATTATCAAACAAATTTCAATCGTAATAATGTGAAAACTTTTGTGTTTTGTCAACTTCTCTCAAAATTCACTCTTGACCGTGACTTCGCGAATGGCGAAACTTTATTGCCATTACGTCAAGCTGACAATTTTTTGAATGGTTGCCTTGTATTATAGAACCTTGGCTGAATGCAGTGAAATCTAGTTAAAAGAAGGAACTGGGGAACTGAGTTTGGAATTTAGAGAAGAGTGTGGGACTTGACTTTAAGATTCTAGTATGTGTATAGTGAAAAAGATGGACTTGGACGACCACGGCATCTTCGAAGAGCCAGAATCTTCTCCATGACCGAATACATGTTTCATATCCATATTTAGAAACATCAACTCTATCTCTCAGTACGTGTAAAATAATTTTATCTTGGGGTAAAAGGCATATTTTGCAAAAGTGATTTTGAAACAATTTATGGAATACAATTGTTGATTGGTAGTTGGTATTTAAAAGATGATGAGAGAGATTAAGTGTTTGTATGAGAACTCAAAAGGAAACAATAGTTTATGTTGCATATAAATATAAGTTAAAGTTGTTTTTTTGTTACAATAAATGTGTTTGTTTATATTTACTATCGTGTCCTCATTTTAGAATAGATTAATGTTATTATATTTGATGAACGAAAGCGGCCAATAAGTAGATCTCAAATATGGGTGAATGAACATATTACGGAATTTTAGCGTACAGACCGGAAGTGTGGCAATACCCACGCTACAGTCACTTTGAGTGGTCACTTTAGCCAAGTGATCAGTGTACTAAGGTGGTCACTTTACCAGGTCTCATACTGTACCTTTATTCACTACATATTTTTTTTAATTCAAGTGAGCTCTCTTAGTCCCTTTTTTAAACATATTTAACCATTTCATTCCTGGCTGCCAGATCATGTAGCCTGCTAATACTTATCACACAGTTTCATCGCGCGGAAATTTTTCATCTATTAAATTTTCATGTCATTGCTTTACATCCGTACGTCATGTTTGGCAAATTTGTTCTCGGTTCCCATACATGTAGAGAGCTGAAACTCAACACGTAGTTGCATTTCGCGGGACATTTTCATCTATAATTTTTCATGTTATTACTTTACGTTATTTACGTACATCATCTTAGACGGACTCGTTTTCGGATCTCAAAGCACCTAGAAAGCGGAAACTCGTCCCAGAGTTTGATCTAGAGGAAAATTTTCATGTATAAAATTTTCACATCATTATGGTACGTCGTCACGTCATTTATGCATGATTATGTGTTTACTCTTTTCGTGCATTCTTTTTGCGAATTACATGTCAGTGTCTACAGATTATATGATTTAATTTTAACGAGTCTATCAATGCATATTACTACATAGATTTGAATACAAATGATGTCAATGAAATGAAAACCAAATGGAAACAAAAAAAGAATCAATCACACATAAAGCATTGATTATGAAACACTTTCCAAATGAAATAAATATTTATTTAAACATCTCTAAAATGCGATACATTCAGAGCTACAGATTATATGATTTAATTTTAACGAGTCTATCAATGCATAATACTACATAGATTTGAATACAAATTATGCCAATGAAATGAAAATCAAATGAAAACAAAAAAAAGAATCAATTACGAATAAAGCATTGATTATGAAACACTTTCCAACTGAAATACAATTTCATTTAAACATCTCTGAAATGCGATACATTCAGAGCTGATATATTTTAAATTATCACAGTTCCCCAGTAATTCATTATATTTGTAAACTTAAACCTTCATCGAAAAAAATGAACTTTATTCAAATGACGCCATCGAAATATAAATCGTCTGCCTCTCTATGTAAAAGAAGGAATATTTCATTCATACACTTTTATTCCAGACGCAAGAGTTAATTAGATTTGCGTGAAAAAAAATTCAGCAATTCTTATACAACTCATTTTACAATCAAGTGTTTACATTCTGCATCCATTAAAATTAGACTCCGTTGTAGAAATAATCAAAGTGTGAGGATCATTTAAACTCAAAAATGTTGTAATAGTGTTGGGACAGAATATAGATGCACAAGAAATACACAAAATTAAAGCGGTTTTAGGACGGATGCAACACTAAACATAAATTTAAAAGAGCTTTAAGAATCCCGATGTTAACACTGGGAAGAAATATGGATACCATATTTTATTTTTAAATGGATCATGTGATATCTTCATATTTTATGGGTGTAATTATTATTTTAATTTCTATTTAAAAAGCTACCAAACATATTCAGCTGAATTTTTTAAAAATATTTTATGGGATAATTCGAATATTTACTAAAATTTTTGAAGCAATTGGTTAATTTTAACTTTGCTTAAAAAATGTTTGAAAAATTAGGTCTCATAGGGCTCAATGTATTTCATTTATTCGACCCGGATTCTATCCAAAGCTAATTAATTGTTGTTATTCATATACAGTCCCATATGTCCCATAGACCGTCTCAACAACGTACAAAAATTAATTTTGATAAAGTCATTTTTATGGCAGTTATCGTGCGAACGGACAGACACACAGAATGAACAAACTCATAAACACTTTTCATCTATGTTGGAAAGCGTTAAAAACTAATTTTTCAGTATCCCCCCCCCCTTACACAAAAGTGGCACACGGAAAAGAACCAAATTGAGGGTGCAGACAGATTCAATACATACTAAAACTGATATGTAAAATTGTCGAAAACATTTCATCTGTCTACACCGTCATTTCCCTTCAATAATTTTGCATAATACCAATTTTATGTAATGATGAGATTTATATTGTTTTGAATTGAATCTGCCTACTTGATTTATGGGATTGTTCTGATACTTTGATGCTCACTTGCTACGGGTAGATAGTCTGGGAATTGCTCCAGTTAAAATTTTGCCTGTATACACAGTAGCTTGTTACTTTAAAGGAGTATTATTGTATAGTCCTTCTAAAGCCAAAAACAAAGAATATACAAATACATTTTATACAAATTTAAATACATTTTAAACAACATTAAACAATTTTTTCCTCCTAATTAAAAAAAAAAGTGACGCTTTTGTTTTCACAATCTGTACCATCTCATCAAGTCTCATCAATAATAGGCTGTTTTATAAGTCACCAGACTATCAAATTTCAAGAAAATTGGAAGAAATAGTTTCTTTTTAGTTTAACACAGAGATAGACATACATACAGACGTGATGCATAAAGGGTTTGATTCATATTCTAGTATAACTCAAAAGTGTAAATCCATCTAAGACCCGGTTTCGAATTTTATCCTCATCAAGAATCTCCCCCTATATCTATACTTCAGCGATAGTAAAAATAAAATTTTACATTCTCCTCCGTTGACATTTTCAGAGTAAACTTCAGAAAGTGGTAGTTATTTTTTTTTTATTTAAGTCACGTAAATCTCTTGCTTGACCTTCAAAAGACTCAAATAATACCTTCATGCAGGAATGAACACTTAACCATGCAAAAAAATATCTTAAAAGTGCCAGAAATTCAAAACTTTAGAAATACTACTTTTTTGCACTTCCGAGATTGGATTTTTATAAAACAAAGCCACGTAAAAAAAGGAAGCGTGCTAAACTTTTACGCTGAAAGGTTTCATGTAACGTCTAATGCTTGGAAAAGAATATTACAGTCTCATAACCCAAAAAACAGTATTATCTGAGGCAATTTCGAAATCCCTACTTTGACGAATATGCACGATTTATAACCTCCTGAATGTGATTAAAATAGTTTATAATGATATCTGTATATGTATATGTAAAGTTGGATAAGACAGCTCAAGCAACAATATCTGAAAGAAAATTTATATTTAGGTAGATCATTTTTATCTAACGTGCATAAAAACACATACAACAAGAAAGATCAATCATGCATAAGCATTGATTATGAAACACTTTCCAACTGAAATGCAAGTTCATTTAAAAATTTCTAAAATGTGATACATTCAGTGGTGATATATTTTACATTATCACAGTACTACAGTAATTTATTATACATAAATATTTAAAACTGTATCGAAATATAAATCATCTGATTCTCTATGCAAAATCAATGAATATTTCATTCATATAACTTGTATTCCAGACTCCAGCGCTAATTAATTTTGTGTGAAAAAAATTCAGCAAGTTAACTAGCATCTCAATCCTGCGGTCATTCCCAATGGGAAACAAAATCCGGTGCAATGCGCATGCTCACGGACTATTATATAAAATATTATATTATTTAAAATAAAACTTTCCTTTACCATACATTTAAAATCGGATTAGAATTTAAAAAATAGAGGGCAGTTCTCCGTTCTGTTTACCATTCAACCATTACATTACAAATTGACAATGCCTAAAAATCGTAAAATCTCTGAACGAACATTAAAATCCAAGGCAACACTGTACATACTCGTAAATATTCTCATTGGGATGCAATGTTTTACATTTTGGATCGCATTTATACAATTTTAATCGTAAAACTGTAATTGGGAAGCATGTCAGACGTCAGCTGCGATTTCGATCGTAAAATTGTATCTTCAGCTTCTGCACACTATTTATATCACCCCTTGACGAAATATTGAAGCACTGGAGAGGACGAGTCCGTGAGCATGCGCATTGCACCGGATTCTGTTTCCCAGTGGGAATGATCGCAAGATTGAGATGCTAATCATCAAATATGTATATCATGAAGAGTTATATAAAATTTAAAAACAATTTGAAAAATTGTTATCTACGAAATTTATTTTAAAATGTGAAGCCTCTCTCATATACAAAATACTCAAATACTTGGAAAGATACTCGTATTTATTATATAATATATCTCTTTTTTTTCTGGAGGATGTCCCAAAAGTCAGAATTTAATTGAATTTGTTTTTCTCCCTATATTAAATAATTTTTAATTAAAAAACTACCTAACATATTTTACTGAATTTTTTTTATACATTTTACGGGATAATGTGAATATATCCTAAAAATTTCGAAGCAATTTGTGAATTTTAAATGTGCTTAAAAATGTTTGAAAAATTAGGTCCCATAGGTTCAATGTATTTCATTTTTTCAACCCGGGTTCAATATAAAAAACTAATTGGGTGATAATATTTATTTATATTCCCATAGGTCCCACAGACCGTCTGAAAAACATACTAAAATTTCATTTTGATAAAGTCATTTTTACGGCAGTTACCGTTCTAACGGACAGACAGACAGACAGACAGAATGAACAAAGTCATAAACAATTTTCAACTATGTTGTAAAGTGTTAATAAATGCGTCTTTATATAATGAAATACTTAATATCTTACATAATAAAGAAATGTGTCTGTGCGTTGTGTGTGTATCTGGTCGGTAACGGAATATATAGCCATGTAATATGGTGCAAAGATACTTCAGAACCCGGGAATTGCACCGTATGTGTTACTTTTTAACACTTTACAACACAGTTGAAAAGTAATTATGACTTTGTTCATTCTGTGTATCTGCCTGTCTGTCTGTCCGTTAGCACGATAACTGTTGTACGAATGACTTTACCGAAATGAAATTTTACTACGTTGTTCAGACAGTCTGTGGGACCTATTGGAATACAAATGAATAATATCATCCAATTAGTTATGGATTGAACCTGGGTTGAAGAAATGAAATACATTGAACACTATGGGACCTGATTTTTCAAACACTTTTAAGCAAATTTAAAATTCACAACTTGTTTCGAAAGTTTTAGGAAATATGCAAATTATCCCATTAAATATATAAAAAAAATTTCAGAAAAATATATTCAGTAGTTTTTTAAATAAAAATTAAAATAATAATTACACCCATTATATGAAGATATCACGTGACCATTATATGAAGAGATCACGTGCCCGACTTCAAAAGAAAATGTGGCTTCCATCTTGTGTCACAATCATGATTTTCAAAATTATTTTTCATATATGTTTTTAATGTTGTATCTGTCCTAAAACCACTTTATTTTTGCATAATTTCTGTACATCTATACTCTAAAACAGCACAATTATAATATATTTGAGTTTTAATAATCAATCGCATCCATCTTATGTCAAAATCGTGATTTTTAAAGTTCTTTGTGATTTATATTTGGTGTTGTGTCCCTCCTAAAACCGGTTTATTTTTGCTTAATTTCTGTGCATCAATGCAATTACAAACACGCAATTACATTATATTTGAGTTTAAATGATCATCAAACCTTGATTACTTCTACAATATTCTACTTGATTACTAAGCCTAATTTTCACATATGGAGATTGTAAACACATCAAGCTGTAAAATGAGTTGTATAAGAATTGCTGAATTTCTTTAACGCAAAATTATTTAGCTCTGTAGTCTGCAATATAGTTGATATGAATGAAACAGTCATTGAATTTACATAGAGAACAGACGATTTTATAGCAGACTTTTTCGGTGAAGTTTGAAGCACAGAGTTAAATTACTTTCACCTCCATATAGTTTTAAGTTTTAATTAAAATAAATTATTGTAGTATTGTGATCAATGAAAGGAATAGAATAAAAGATTATGAATGAAATTTTACTGCTTTTGCATAGAGAGCCAGGCTATTTTTATTTCAATGACGTCATTTGCATAACCTTCATTTTTTTCGATGAAGTTTTCAAATATAATAAATTATTGCAGTATTATGATAATTTTAAAAATATTACCGCTGAATGTATCGTATTTTAGAGATGTTTATATAAAATTCCTTTGCAGTTGGAAAGTGTTTCATAATCAATGCTTTGCGCATGATTGATCATCCTTGTTTAAATTTCGAATTGGTCTTTAATTATTTTATGTTGTAGTATTTTCGCACAAATCGATTGCACCGAAAATATTATTACGGAGTTTCTATCCTGATGACATCGGAACCAAGACGTTCGAGCGTTATTTACAACAAAGTTAAAATCGAATGTGTGAGATAATTCCTATATATGTATATATTATTTTTTAATACTATTGAAATTTACATTTTTTACATTATCTGATATATATATATATATATATACATACATACACTTACACACACACACACACATATATATATATATATATATACATACATTGCTTGGTTATCTTCAATTTTTCTATTTTCGTATTCATACTATTGATTTAATATTATTTTTCATTACTATAATATTTCTATTTTTACTTTACTTATATACGTAGTATAATGTATAAGGAAAGTATTATGATGCGGTCGAAAATTCGAATTCGAGTTTTTGACGGGGGTCGTTTCACGCATTCCTGATCACGAAGCAAACATTTTTGAGATATCTCTGTGTGCGTACGTGTGTGTGTGTCAGTGAGTCCGTGAAGACTATATCTCACGAACGAATGGAGCGATTAGAATGAAATTTGGTACAAAAATTACAGTCCATGAATACTGAAAGCCTATTGTTTTTAAACACAATCGAATATTCAGAAACTCCTTAATTTTCGAGTGCAATTTTGAAAAAATCATCAAAAAATCGAAATCTTCAATAAAGTTACACAATCAGACATTTCTCATGTAATTTTTCATTAGAAAACGATTTACATAAACTTTAAAACACCAGCAGGAACCGCTCTCGGGGTATTGCACATTTTCAAATAGATTCATCAAAAAATCCAATAAATTAAAAAAAATATTAACTGTTGAGAAACATGTTCACTTTTCATATAAAATATCATGCGATAAATATGGTGATATCATTTTTATGGATCTAGCTCGTTCCATTCATGAGAAAAGATACTTTGAGTAATATTTTTGTATTTGAACGCCAATAATCATTCATCTGCTATAAGAATACATTATTTCTCCATTCATATCGCTTGACGAGATTTTGGCCATGAATTTGACGGAATGTCACCAACTTGGCGACTTTTTTTAATGTTGCGAAATTAAAGAAAATATCGCCAAATGAATAAAATTGACGCTAAATCAATGAAAATGACGACTAAGTGATGAAAGTTCAATATCTTGGAAATAATATAAGTATCTACTATAAGAATAACTTTTTTTTACTATAAAAGTAGTAAATTCATTGCATTATACAAGGAAAGTCATGTGTTGCCCACATCAAATTTTTTACATTGGACTGCCATAGTGCTTATTTGCCTAACTTTCCTTTTCCGTATGAGTATATGATAGGATTATGCTTCAATTTTATTTCAATAATGCTGACATTCTGCCTATATTATTTATTACTAATATATTTATGCATATATTACAAATTATATATTAGTCATGTTTTTATAAGTTACATATTAACTATGATATATCTTTGGTTTTTATAAATTATTTTTATTCTTTATTATTTACTAATTCTCAAGTAAGTATGCTCATAGGCACTGTTTTTCATTTCCGTAGTTATAACTTGTTAGGTAAGTGTTTAAACTTGGTTTTACACATAACCATAACTTAAAAAATATAAGATATCTCAGTTATGGTTTTTAAGTTATGAGTTACAACTTATCTCTAATCTATCATTGGAATTTCATATAATATATATATATATATATATATATATATATATATATATATATATATATATATATATATATATATATATATATATTATTTATTTATTTATTTATTTATATATATTACTGCATTTAAAAACGTTCATTTTAAACATTTATTCTACGATTTGCTCTTTACTAGAAGTAAATTTCTTAATGTTTATTTATACATCACGGGCTTAACTTTAAATGATGAATCAAAACAATCTACTTAACTAAACGAAAATTGTACCCTGAAATTCACTAATTCTGTCTTAAATAATCTGAAAATAAATAATTTTTTAAAATCGGTTTCCAATTACTTTCCAGTCAAACAAGTAAATCCTCAAATTGCATTTAAATGTTATAAACCGCTAGGACGTTATATTTTCAATTATAATCAAATACGAAATCCATAGATATTAATTAAAATTATGAATACAAAGACTACGTAGATAAACACCATGGGCATGTCATAACGAGAAATCTAAATATTATTAATTATGATTAACTGAGATCACTGATGTTATCAAATTTAAACATAAAGCAATTGGTAAAGATTTAATTCTTGGCTTAAATAAATTTGTCTATAAAATCAGTTATAAATATCAAATCCCTGTGGAAGCCTTCAAACCCTGGAGCGTCTTAATAGATCAATACTTAAATCACTATATATATACAGAAAATTAATAAATCATATAAACTTTTTTCAATTAAAAATGATATTAAAGAAATTCAAAATGATTTTGTCATTACTTATTTCGATAAAGCTAGTAGTAACTTATCAATCATTTGTAAGTATTACTATATAAGAGTCTTTCAATCTCGCCTACTTAATAATCAAATCTATAATTTACATAATACTAACTTTAAAATGTTATCTAATTGAATATCAGTCAAATATAAGCAAATCCATCTAAAAATAGTTGTAATAATATTCCATATCTGGTTTTTGTACCAAAGTTTCATAAATACCCTGTTGCTTTTCGAACTATTACTATTGGACATACTTCTTACATTTCTAATGCTGGTAAATAATTAATCAAAATCTTAAATGAAGTATCCTTGTCAGATGATTTCTCTAATTTTCATATTGTAAAAAACAGTTTTGAATTAGTTAAGAAATTAAAAACTCTTACAAATATTCATAGTATTTATACTTTAGATTTCAATTTGTTTAATAATATTGATATAAATGATCTGTATAGAATTATTTTGGGGATTTTTGAAAATTATAATATCACCCTAAAATATTCAATTTTTTTTTAATTACATTCACTCTGTATGATAATTATATTCAACATGGTGGTACTTTTTTAAGCAACAGATTGGTATTCCACAAGGGAGGAGGGGGGGGTCATCCTTATTAGCTAATCTGTAATTATTTTTCTATGAAAAGAACATTAATACAGGATTGCATAATATGCGCACGTTTATATATTTAGATGACATACTATGTGTATCCCATAACAATATCCCTATAGTATTTAACTTTTATCCTAATAATTTACAATTAAATGGAAGTAATAATGACTCTAATGTTGCAAATTTTTTAGATTGAAATTTGGATTTACAAAATTGTAATCTGTCTATCAACTTATATGATAAAAGACAAGATTTTTAATTTAATACATCAAAAATTCAATACTTTGACTCTTGTTTGTATATATCAGTTTTTTGAAATATTATAATAAAGCAGGGTCTTAGAATCAATAAAATTTGTGATAAAAATTATAAATTAGTATTAGCACATTTAATGGAATTATTGAGTGCAGCGACTAATAATGCATATCCTCTCAAATTCGTTATTAAAGTTATTAACTCAGTGTATCAACTTACACACGATAACATCCAAGACATCTTCCCAATTATAGTGGCTAATAATAATAATAATAATAATAATAACTTATTATAATTATTTATTAAATATATAATTAAATAAAAATGAATAATAATAAAATAAACAGAAAATTAAAAAATTAGAAAATCGGAAATTAAGATATATTAATATTAATGTTTTGAATTTCATATTCGCTAAAAAATTGTAACTTTAGCTAGTTTGATATTACGATTTGAGCGCCCTTATAATGGTGTATAGTGGCATTCCTTTATCCATTTCTTCTTTGAATCACTTGTTTAGTAAGAATTTTCATCTATGTTTCATGTTCATATTCTGTTTTACTTATATGGGTAATTGTCCTGTCTCCTGCTCTGATTCACTGGACGGGTCTGGGAAGGTCGTTGTGAACGTATGTTCTGCCTCCTAGGTTGTATTTCGTCATGTTCATCTTGGTGCTGTTGCGGTTGATCGCACTTATACGTGGTGAAAGAAGAAGGGTTCCTGCCTCATTGTAATAATGGAATTCCTAATTTTCCTTATCTTCAATATTTAATCTTTTGGTGCCTGTAGTCTGAGTTTGGGAATTTATAGTAATGTACAACTGCCCAATCTGACACAAGCATTTGCTTGGGTTAATTAGAATTAAATTCTCAGACCTGAAGATGATTTTAATTCTGGTTAATCTTCGAATTTGGGCCGGTGCTGTTCTTTTCTATTATCGGCATTATGGCCGTTGTTTTGTTTCTATGGAGATGACAATATTTTACAATTACTTAAATTGATTATTTTTATTATTACATTCTCCTTCTGGATGTTATATATATATATATATATAATATCCAGAAGGAAAATCAATTTAAAAATATAAGAGTTAAAATTGTATAATAGAATAGCGCTATCAGCAGCATTCTCAAATAATACCGAAAATATGACTAAATAATGAAAAACAAAGTGAATTTGTAAAAGAAAGAAGAGGAAATTGGCTTCATAGTGCCAAAAGAGTGACGGAAGAGCGATTATGAATTCTTCTAATTCCCGATTACAGCTAGCTGCTACGCCATGGCGCATAAGCACTATGGCTTAAAAAAGTTGGTCATTTTGAACAAATTCTCCTTCAGATCCAAGTATCTATTCAAAATGAATAAAGAAAAAGCTTGTTTCTGAAGACATAGATAGATAATATCTATAAACTCTGTCTATCTAGACAACAAGCTAAAAGATTGAAAAATGAAACATGAATGTAAAAATACCTTAGAAAATACAGCACGTATTCTATCAATATTAGCAACGAGGAATAAATGACGATACTACTGTTGCCATTCGCAGGAGATAATAGTGGAAATCAACTGTTGACAAATGTGAGATATAAGACAGTATGCAAAAAAGTCATAAAATGTGATAAATTCAGCAGTAAAAGGTACGTACGAGGATAAGAGGGGCTAAGAGGATTTAAATACATTGTAATGCTAATTTAAGAGATTATTAATAATGAGCTAATATAAGATTTGATATATATATATATATATATATATATATATATGTGTATATATATATATATATATATATATATATATATATATATATATATATATATATATATATATATGTGTGTGTATATATATATATATATATATATATATATATATATATATATATATATATATATATATATATATATATATATATATATATATATATTTGTCCATGTACAAACCTCATGTTCTTGAATTTGACACAACCATGCTTTTCTTCTCTACACATTCAAATGCTAATAGTTGTAAAACTTTTATCAAATGAAATTCTAATTCATGCAAAGTACGTATCATGTTCCAGCGAAAACGCCTACACAGCGTGTTTCCTGCAGAATTATTGCGCCTACTTGAGAACATGTTTAGAATTTTATCAGAAATGCAGATGGAGTATCCAATTGTTATTTGTGCAACAGGAACACTAAATGAAAGCGTTGCTATATATTGATTTTATCGTGAATCTGACGAGGAGATTAAGCAAATGTTGAACACAATGCGAAAGCAGTAATATATATTCTTATTCTCTCTATATGTATTGTATTTAAAACAGATTGCACGAACTATATCTATCTTGAACGATGGGTTGTAAATTCATGGTTCGAATTTAGGAAATATTTTAATTAAGATAAACTATTACCGTTCACAAATTTTCAATCAGGTGGTCACATTTTACTCTATATGATTTACTTATATAAATACTTTTTATAACCCTGTTAGTCAAGCAAAATATAAGTTCCATTGCCATATCCCTACCGATCTGAATTATACAATTTACCCTTATTACAGCCGATCAGGTGGTCGAGCGGTCAGGGGCATGCGTTTCCTTCTGATCGTTGGATTGCCGGGTTGTGGGTTCGAATCCCGCCAACGGGCATGGATATTGTGTAGTCGAAGCAAAGTCAGACTTCTGCCCTTTGGGAGCCTCAATAAAAGTGAAGCTGCATATTCTCCCTTTCGCTATGGGTCAAGTGGACGTGGTGCTAGGCGCTCCATACCAAGGGGGATGAATCACAACAACACACACACCCTTATTAGAAGTATCGATGAGGAATAGAGAACTGTATAAAATTTTTCTAAAGATAGTGTTTCAAACCTGCAAAATTCTCTCTCTCATTGGAGTCTTTTTTGTGAACCAAACTGAGAAAACACCGATACATGCAACTTTTCCTGTAACGTAATTCCAGGTTTGCTATGTGCTGAAGATCGGAGGAAAGTTTGCCAGATTTGGCGACATTCAGATGATTGGAGAAAGACCTCGAAATAACCAATATTCTATGAGATATGAGAGATATCCAGAAGCGTCCATGCAGCGTCTATAAACGATGGCATCATTCAGATAGAGAGCAGATAACGTGATACGAGCTATATTGAACTGTGATATTCGTCAATGTTTTCAAAATAGTAACAGTTGATTTGTGAAATGAGATACGTCAATAATCAAGATTGGTATCACGTCTATATTCAATAGATAAAATCAAGGACAAAACGTTTCAAAAAGCGAAATCTATTTTATTTAACACATCCTAAAAGACGTACAAAACATATATTAAAAACTGCCAGAGCGCTTTCGGACGCATATTCGCCTTCATCAGTGGCTACATGAATAGTAAAAACATGGAATGTTTATATATATGTTCAAATGTTAAGTTATGCTTGGCGGCTCATTCTCGACTCTATGCAATTTAAACCTCCTAAAAGTTATTTGCGACGTCATTCTCAGGAATATCATGCTTGATGTTTTTCTAAAATTTCTATTAGTTCTTTTCTTGTAATATTTTAAAATTCATAAGCGTTTAAACTTATTTTTTAATTTCCGTGTATTTTTCTTGTATTATTTTTAGTAAGTTCATTTACCATTTTATATTTTATGCAAATTGGCTTTAAATTGGTCACTATATATATAAACATTCCATGTTTTTACTATTCATGTAGCCACTGATGAAGGGCGTATATGCGTCCAAAAGCGCTCTGGCAGTTTTTAATATATGTTTTGTACGTCTTTTAGGATGTGTTAAATAAAAGACATTTCGTTTTTTTAAAACGCTTTGTCCTTGATTTTATAGATACGTCAATGTTTGGTGGAGCATTTAGGTGCTACTTTACTGTATATCGTTCCTGTTTACGCTGTGTTTGTAAATAAACGTGTTAATTATCCAGAAATTTGGACTCATTCTTCTATTCTGAGCTTACACTCACGATTCTAGAGCATACGTCGTAACAATATGTACTTAGTAGCTGTTCTGAAATTTTACCTAACGAAATTATATATTTGTATGACTCCCTGAAATCTATGTTTCACCCCATTTCTTTTTATCGGCTGAAAGTAGTTTTCTATAACTCTGACAATTTTTCCACGTCCGATTTTGCATATTAGAGCGTCATCATTTTTTAAAGAAGTTCTTTGAATCGGAACGATTTGCTGATTGGAACTTGCTTCGTAGAGGGACCGTATAAAAATAACATTTTGTTTTTACTAAAACGTGCCGCGTTTGTAAAACTGTTGTAATTTAAAAATTTGTGAAGCATTTCTTAAATTGAAACTATGGTTGTACGACCAGTCATTCAAGGTATATTTAATCCTACATTCTTTCTTAAAGACCCTGCATAAATCACATGATCTGCTTCCCTTTGCCGATGTACCTTCTACGACGATAACATGTTATGTCACTTAAAGTGATCGCGTAAAATCTATGTGTGCTATATAACAAACACTAATATACATTAACAAACGATAGCTGGTTAAAAACCAACATATTTCAACTGAATTTGGGTGTGCTAATGCTATACAGAAGGGCAACGGTGATAAGAGAAAAAAATCTTATGTGGGCAGCACCTGACTTTCCCTGCAGACTTATATTCACGTTCTCTTTATTTAAAATAAATTTAATTCACTTTTGATTCAATTTTCGTTCTCAATTGGTAACTAGACTTATTTTCAAGGGTGGCGTAGGGAAAATGCGAAAAAACTAAAATATCTCAAGAACGGCTAATCTTGGTGTAATGGGGTTGGTCTTATTCTTTTCTTCGTTAAAAATTACGTATAAAATAAGCATTTAATGGATATATTTGAGGATACGTAGTTTTTTATTTTATATTTTGACGATTTTTGCGGGCCATTTTGCAAAAAAAGGCAGGTTATTTTTTTCCGAATCATACCAAAATCTAATCAGCACCGGGGTGACCTACAAGCGACTTATCTACCGAATTTTGTGAAATTTGGTCCATTACTTTTTCAGTTAGAGTGGGTACAGTCTTTTGCGCGCTTTTTCGTAAAAAAGGCGGATTATTTTATCCCGAATCGTACCCAAAACGAATTAGCACCAGATTCGCCTTAAGTGACTTACCTACCAAATTTTATGAAATTCGGTCAATTAGTTTAGTTAGAGTGTATACAAAATCTGCACAAACAGACAGACACACAGACACGCGGACAGACACACACACAGACGTCACGCGAAAAATTGTTTTATCGTATTCAAGAGGTCTCGAAATGCGTAGATCCGTCGAAAACTCGAGTTGCGATTTACGGCATGATTCCAATACTTTCCCTATACATTACCACGTATTGCAGGGAAAGTAATAAAAATGTATACTAGGTTTGAGGTAAAATCTTAGTTTTATTTTTCACTACTATAAAAACCCGTCACAAAATTCTGATAAAGTACTTAGCAAATCTTACAGAACACAACATAATTGAATTTTTCTATACCACAGTTTAAGTAAATGTTCTTCCGTCAATTAATAATGTCCCTTACATTTAAAAGGGTAGATAAGCATTTTAATAGATAAGTGTGTGATGTTCTTAATAATTCCACGTAAAATTTCACTCTACAAACCATAGTTCTTCTAATCTAACATTTTCACATGATTGTATTAAGTTATTGTTAAAGTTGAAGGATATGAATTTGTCTTTGCTTTAAAATAAACGGAAGTAATATTTCACTTGAAGCTACATAAATCAAATCTAGGCTATTACCCACCAACTTCCTTCTTTGCTTTACTTAATATTTCTATGCTGAAAAAGTTGTTAGCACTTTTCAATTTATAATTTCAATTCATCATATTTAGATGCTTTAATCAAAAGATGTTATTAAATGTAATCCTCCAATTTGGCGATATTATCAAAATGTTTTTATACGGTTTAAACTATTGAAAACGTTCTTAAAATACGATCGATATTTGATTACTCTTTTCTGTCGATTGTTCATATCTACAAAATATTGTCTCTATTTGATTACACTTTTCGAACCAATTGTCCATTTATTACGAGGTTAACTCTTAAAGTCTTGTAAGTTGCTCAGCAACACATTTAAGATTCAATTTGCAGTGATTAAGGGAATCGTTTCATAAATAACTAAAACAATATTACTTTTTTTAATTTTTGAAAATTTTTGAGCATATGCCAAGATCATTACCAGCCATATAACAAAACAAAGACTTCATACGTTGAGAATTCGTTTTAAAAACCCCAAGACATGCATACATATTAATGTGTGGTGCACAAAAGAATTAAAATTTAAAGTTGGAATTTTAGATTAATATATTCAACATATCTTAACATGGCCGTAAATTGATCGTATTCATGGTACTCATTATTAAATTATACATTGCGGTGTTTGCCGCTATTAAAATCCTCTAATTATTCATCTTTAACGCAAGTTCTGTAAAGGAATATTAATTAATATAATACTAAATTGATTGCACCATTTTAACTTTAACAATAATCATTTATTAACAATTATTGAATTCATTACACAATAATTCATATTATTTCGGCGTAAAGAGACAATGTGAGACCATTATTAAAAATACCTAAAATATATTTAAGATCTGGTGTATTATTTGAGGAACACATACCTTCAAGGCTGTCTTGACTTGGTCACCAGCACGTACTTCGCCGATCATATTACTGAAATTAACTCGAAGTGTAATTCGCCGACACGTAATTCGCCGATCATATTGTACTACTATATCATATTGTACGCCGATCATATTGTACTCAAACAATAGTACTTCGGTCATTTCCTTAGTCTCTCTAGGTATCCTCGTTCTGTATCTCCGTTCTTATGCCATTCTAGTAGTCGGTTCTTTCTCATCGTTCTTGGGTCATCCGATCTCTATATCTTTCTAAGTGCCGTGCTTTACGTCTTTTTTTTCGCTATATCTGTTTTTATCGGCGCTCTTACGTCATAGGTTGTGGCTTTTTTTGCCTCAGGACTGACATCTTTCCTTTTTCGGTACTTCTGCAGTTTACCGACCCCTTTGGCGAATTTAAAAAAAAGTCCATCATTTTGTCGGAATGTCTGTCTCTCGCTCTGAAAGTACATGGCTGCCAGAAAAACATAACATAACAGCATGCCTATCATAATAAAACATAATTGAGCTGATATAGAAATTAAAATGCATTAATTGCATAATAAAATTGGCGCGTTTCAATAATACCAATTCGGTTACATTTCAAAGACTTCTGTTTACTCGTATTTTTCAATAATTCGAATTACAAATATCCTTTATATACCCTATTTTGTTCCGAATTTCGAAAAAAGTTTTTTTAACACAATTTATATTCAAAAAACTTTTTTTACACTTAATGATTATTTAAATTGTAAAACTCGTTGCTCATTTACAATGTTGTTCTAATTTCAAATAGTTTTTGTTTACCTTCTATAATTTGCATTTGAAAAACCTTGAAAAATGTGCCACATTTATCATAATTGGCCGGTTATCTTTTCATTTGGCTACAAATGTTTTGGAGTCCGTAAACTACTCAAGTACTGCTTTAATAGACATTGATACGACTTATACGAAATATACATAGTTGCTATGCAACTCCTTAACAGAACGCAAATATTATATCAAACGCAAGTACATGTGCCACTAACAGGGAACCACACTATAAGATACTGGATATTAAATTAATAATTCTAACATAGCAACAAAGATTATCAAATACATTACATTTATTTCAACTTACCCACATTTATTTGAGCCACCAACTTGCAGTATTGCACCAAATTTATCGTCAAAACATCTAAATTCATCCCCAAATAATATACCGAGGCAAATACATTTTGAATTTCGCAAAAGAATACATCCTACATCAGATTTTAAGTAATAATTATGTCGGTACGTAATTATTAAAAGCACCTTACACATTTTATAAAAATATAGTTATGGTAATCAGAAACTAATACTACAATCCCAACCAATTTCAACGCCATAGTATCTGTCTGTGTCAAAAATAAAAGCATTCCATTAAAGCATTATCTCTTTAACTAACTGTATTAAAATGTGCACGCCGCCGTCAAGAGTTTTTAAAGAATGACGCTTCAGTACATCTAGCATCATTTACGACACGAAAGCAGATTAGATCCTGGACGCATATTATTGCTTGTTTCTTTAAACAAAAATATGCAGTAGGTGAGAAGCATTTAAAATTATTCGATTATCATAGTTATGAATGTCAACTTAAAATAAAAAAATGTGATGCGGACAGTACATAACTTCCCCTGCAGACTCAAATTCATTTTCTCTTCCTTTCTTTTCTAATTTAATAAATTGAATTGAATGGTGCAAAGTAACACGGATAAATATTTGAAATTACACTGAATTTGCAGTAGTGCTTCACATTTCGCTTTTATTTGACGACTGGACTTATTTTCAGAAGCGGAAAAAATATAAAACAAGAAAGATCGATCATGCATAAAGCATTGATTATGAAACACTTTCCAACTTCAATGCAATTCTATTTAAACATCTCTAAAATGCGATACATTCCTGGATAATATTTTTAAAATTATCACAAAACTACATTAATGTATTATATTTGAAAACTTAAAACTTCATCGAAAAAAATGAACTTCATTCAAATGACGACTTTAAAATATAAATTGCCTGGTTTAAACATCTCAACGCGATACATTCCTCTGAAATATTTTTAAAATTATCTTAATACTACAATAATTTATTATATTTGAAAACTTCATCGAAAACAAATGAACTATTTCGAATGACGTCATCGAAATATAAATCGGCTAGCTCTTTAAATAAAAGCAGCATTTCATTCATAAATATTTTTCTACTCATTTCATTCATCACAATACAATAATAATTAATTTTATTTAAAACTTAAAACCATGGTGGTACAAGTAATTTAACTCTATGCTCAAAACTTCATCAAAAAATAGTTTGCTTCTCTGTAAAATCAATGATTGTTTCATTCATATCAGCTATATTGCAGACTCCATGAGCAAAATAATTTTGCGTTAAAGAAATGAAGCAATTCTTATACAACTCATTCTACATCTTTTGGTATTTACATCATCCATAAGTGAAAAGTAGGCTTCGTTGTAGAAGTAATCAAATTTGGATGATCATTTAAACTCAACTATATTATAATTACGTTGTTTCAGGATGTAGATGCAGAGAATTTAAGCAAAAATAAAGCGATTTTAGAGCGGATGCAACATTAAATATGAATTAAAAAACCACGATTTTGATACAAGATGGATGCCATATTTTATTTTGAAGTGGGTCACGCGATCTCTTCATATAATGATCACGTGATCTCTTCATATAAATGATGTAATTATTATTTTAATTTTTATTTAAAAAACTGCTGAATATATTTTGATGAATTTTTTTTTATATATGTTATGGGATAATTTGAATATTTCCTTAAACTTTCGAAGCAATTTGTGAATTTTAAATCCGCTTAAAAAATGTTTGAAAAATTAGGTCCCATAGGGTTCAATGTATTACACTTTTTAAATCCGGGTTCAATCTAAAACTTATTGGGTGGTATCATTCATTTATATTCCCATAGGTCCCACAGACCCTCTGACAACATACTAAAATTTTATTTTGATAAAGTCATTTTTACGGCAGTTATCGTGTTAACGGGCAGACAGACAGACAGAATGAACAAAGTCATAAACACTTTTCAACTATGTTGTAAAATGTTAAAAACTAAAATAGAACTGAAAAGTTAGTCCTACAGTTATGAGGTTGGTCTTATTAATTTTGTCGTCAAAAACTTATGTTTTTCAGTTAGATAGGATAAATACATTTTTTGCGTGGCATTTCGCATAAAAGGCAGGTTCTTTTTTGTCAGAATTATAACAAAAATCTAATCAGCACCAGGGCAACCCACAAGTGACTTATCTACCAGATATTGTAAAATTCTGTCTATTAGTTTTTCTGCTAGAGTGGATACATATATGTAAAGTAAAAAGACTGTGAAATAATTAAAATTTAAAATAAATAGTTTCATTTTAAATTATTGTGGTTTTATGATCATTTTTACTGCATTTTCATTTTATTGAATTAATTTATTTACTAATAACTAGTAATATTTGATAAATGTAAATAGTACTATTTAATAACTATTCAGGGTATTCGAATATTCGATATGATTATGCGAATATTCGAATTCGATATTCGATATTTAAATTAGAGAAATATATCATCCACCCATCTCTAACAAAACAGCAACTGGAGTGTGGCTCAACTAGAGTTTCTCATACCTGAATCCATTTTTAGTGGCTGTTTTTTCTCAAGTTTTACAAGAAAAATTAAAAAAAATTGGTATCGTGGGTCCAAAAAATTGCAAGTATAGCGCATTACCCTTCACTTCAAAGATCTTGAAAAAATCTTTCAATTGATACCATACTCTACAATGTACCCCCCCCCCCCACACACACACACACACACCTCTCGAGGGGCTAATGACGTCATGGACAAAAAAGTGTTTCGCGACTACCTTTTACAATAATGGATTAAACTATTAAGCTTCGTGATCATTCCACCAGAAATAAACCCTTTTATGCACAATTATGTCAAATTTTGTCCTATGCAGTCATGTTTCAAAAGTATAAAATTTCGAGCGAATATTCTCTCAAATATATAAAAAAAAACTATCTATTTCTGGACTTTTTATGACAAAGCCGGATATAAATACTCGTAAATATTCATTAATATTTGTGGCCGGTATCGTGTTAACACGAAATTAACCACATACACACAAACAGAGGGACAGTACTCCAAAATGAGTCAAACGGTGTTCAGGATGTCTTAAAATATATATTGGCATCAAAATCTCGAAATAAAAAATTTGCGTGAAAACAATACTTTCGCAATAAAGTAATGATATATATGGTAATAATCAACAGGCAACTCACAATCCCATACAAATTTTAAAGTCCGATATCTGTCTGGTGCAAAAAGTGTACCAAAATAGAAACATTTCAGAAAACCATTTTTCTCTTTCGCTGACTATATTAAAATGCGCAACTTAATCTTAAATAGCTTTCAAAGCATTATGTTCCATTAAAAGCTTTTCGTAATCTCACTACCTGGGCATTTTCTGGGGAAATTTGATTAAAAATTCTTATCTCCCCCTTTGTGTTTTCATTATAAAAGGGAGATATATGAGTGTTGAATTATTTACAATAAGTCCATTCGAAAAAGGGTATAATAAATATTTAATGATTCGAGTAATAACTGCCAATGCAATTCCTCATCGCTTTGGTGTCACTTTTGATAAAGTATTTTAACTTCATGGCATTCTATTACTTTGTTAGGGATAATAGTAGATACATTTTTCTTTCCCTGCGATACTTGGTAACGTATAAGGAAAGTATTTGAATCGTATCGAAAATTGCATGTCCAGTTTTCGACAGATTTACACGTTTCGGAACCTCTAGAATACGAAAAAACTATTTTTAACGTGGCGTCTGTGTGTGCCAGTATGTGTGTCCGTGTACATGTCTGTATTTGTACCGGTCTGTGAAATGTACGTGTGAGACCAGAAATTGATCTCACAATTTGGTGAGATAGCTTTATGCCGTTTTTTTATTGTGGCCGAAACGGCAAACAATACTGCCAGTCTGGAAGGCACCGGGTTTTACAACCCATGAACCTAAAGTTCAGAAAACCATAAATTTAGGAGCTCCAAGACAAAGGGTCCGAGCTGGCCCGTACGAGAATGCGAAATGGTTCCATTGGTTAAGGGATTAACCAATGGAGAAAATACTTGTTACGTCACATTCAATGCTTCAAATGAAAGCAAGGGGGGAAATGACGCTCCCGAGAAAGAGGAGTGCCACAGCCTGTGACCCGAAAATCAGATAGATATACTAACGTGACTTGGAACAGATAACTTGAACAATATGACTTAGAAAGATGCTGGTGAACAGTTGTGCAGAGTTGACTTGTGCTGATACGTAATAATGACTTGTGGAAAGAACAGCATTAGGGCATGAAATAAGTGGAGTGTTTGAGTCAGCAGTTGTCACCGAAGTTACGAACGGATGCATTCCACTACGAGTTGATGCCGGACACGGTTAGTACTTGGGTGGGTGACCACCTGGGAACACCGCGTGCTGTTGGCACATTTTCGGGTGCGGTAGCCCAGTGGTTTGCGCGCTGGATTTGCACGCTGGCACAACTGCCGCCGTGTTCATGCGGAGTACGGTCACCATAAACATGTGGGTCCGTAAGTCCTTCCGAGGTTGGTAGTAGGGGAAGGAGGGTACGGTCCCTGTGGATGCCCCTCCCTCACTGGGTTCCGGTCTAAATTGGGTGGCACTTCCCGGCCATCCAAACGGTTACCTTACACCTTTCTGGTAGGTCGGACTGTCTGGGTCTCAACAGCAACAACTACGAGTTGATGCGAGTAACTATATACGTGATTAACCACGTGCTGCTAACAAGGCCCAAATTGAAGGTATGTGTTCCTCAATCATCCACAGGTTAATAAATACGTTAGGTATATGGTTAAGGGTCGCACATGATCTCCTCTCACATGCTATCTTAATAAATAATTAATAAGCAGAGTAGTTAATGTATTTGAATTTAATAAGTATTTTATGTTTTTAATAAATATTATTGTTAATGTTAAATTGGTGTAATCCTTTTGGTAAAATATTAATGAATAATTCCTTTACAGGACTCACACAGAGGTTAAATAATTGGAGGGTTATTGCAAACACAACGCAACGGAATGATTATTAATAATTATAACTTAGTTAACTTTAAGTTACTTTTTAATACATGCGTGCCACATTTGGTGCCGTGACAGTACGTATTCACTCTAACTCAAGAACTAATGGAAAGAACAAATTTCATAAAATTTTATTAGTAAGTCATTTGTAGGTGAACCTTGTACGCTTTAGATTTTGGAACGATTCTGGACAAAAGAACCTGCAATATTTTGTGGAATGATCAGCGAAAATCCCATGTATCCACTCTAGCTAAAATCTCATTGTCCAAATGTCACAAAATTTGGTAGATAAATCACTTGTGGGTCACCCTGGTGCTAAAGAGATTTCGGTAAGATTCGTGGTAAAAATAACCTGCCATTTTTACGAAATGGCTTGCAGAAATCGTCAAAATCTACAGTAAAATACTACGTATGCTCAAATATATCAATTAAATGCTTGTGTTATACGTAATTTTTAACGATGAAAAGAATAACACCAGTCCCATTGCTCTAGTACTAGTCTTTCTCAAGATATATATATATATATATATTTTTTTTTTTTGCATTTTCACTACGCCGCCTTTTAAAAAGAGTGCAGCTACCAAATGAAAACGAAAATTGAATTAAAAGTGCAAATTCAGTGCAATTTAAAATATAGGTGTTATTGTGTACAATTTAACTCAATTTAATGAATTATTGAAGAAATAAAGTGATTGTGAATATGAGTAAAATCTGCAGAAAAAGCAGAGAAAATGTACAAAGAAATGTGTCCCCACATCAGATTTTTTTTTACCTTTATCGTATTTTCCATTACTATGTTAAATACAATAAGTATATTTTCACTTTTTCTGCCATATATGGGAATATATAGGGACATTATCAGAATCATATAAATGTATTGGAATCGCATCACGTCTGTGTGTGTGCCTGTCTGTGTGTGTATAGGGAAAGTATTGGAATCGTATCGAAAATTGCAAGTCGAGTTTCAACGGATTTACACTTTTAGGGATCTTTGGAATACGAAAAAACTATTTTTAACGTGACGTCGGTGTGTATCTGTCTGTATGTGTGTATCTGTGTATGTGTGTGTGACTGTATGTGCGTCTGTGTTTATATCTGTCTGTGTAATGAATATATCCACTTTAACTTAAGAGCTAATGGAACAAATTTCATAACATTTTAATAGTAAGTCATTTGTGTCAATTTGAAACAATTCGGAATAAAAGAATATGCCTTTTTTGAGGAATGGCCCACGAAAATCCTATGTATCAACTAAAAACTGATTGACCAAATATCGCAAAATTTAGTTTATAAGTCGCTCATGGGTTTCCCTGGTGCTCATTACAATTTAGTACGATTCAGAAAAAATAGCCAACCATTAATACAAAATATCCTGCAATATTCGCCTAAAAACTAAACTAAAACACTATGTATATTTGAATATGTAACTTCAATGCTTGTTTTATACATAATTTTTGACAGTGGAAAGACTAAGACCATCCCCGTTAGTTTAGGACTAACCGTTCTCAAGATATTTCAGTTACATTTGCATTTTTGCTGCACCGCCTTAAAAACGCCTCCAGTTACCAAATGGAAACGAAAATTGAATTAACATTTTAAATTCATTGCAATAAAAAATAAATAATAAAATTAAACAATAAAATTAAAATTTTAAATTCATTGCAATTTGAAATAATGTTTCGAATTATTCTGTGTAATTAAACTCAATTTAATGAATTAATAAAGAAATAAAGAGAAAATGGATTTCTGAATTTGAGTCTCGAGAGAATGTCATGTACTGCCCACATTAAATTATTTCATTTTTAACATTTTACAACAAAGTTGAAAAGTGTTTATGACTTTGTTCATTCTGTCTGTCTGCTGTCTGTCTGTCTGTCTGTCTGTTCGTTAGCACGATAACTGCCGTAAAAATGACTTTATCAAAATGAAATTTTAGTATGTTTTTCAGACGGTCTGTGGGACCTATGGGAATATAAATCAATAATATCACCCAATTAGTTTTTTATTGAACCCGGGTTGAAAAAATGAAATACATTGAACCCCATGGGACCTAATTTTTCAAACATTTTTTAAGTAAATTTAAAATTCACGAATTGCTTCGAAATTCTTAGGAGATATTTACATTATCCCATAGAATATATAAAAAAAAATTCAGTAAAATATGTTAAGTAGTTTTTTAATTAAAAATTATTTAATATAGGGAAAAAAACAAATTCAATTAAATTCTGACTTTGGGATATCCTCCAGAAAGAAAAGAAAGATATATTATATAATAAATATATTTCCAAATGTTTAATTGAATTTCATATGACAGAGGCTTCACCTTTTAAAATAAATTTGGTAGATAACAATTTTTCATTTTTTTAAAATTTTATATAACTCTTCATGATATTCTTAATTGATGGCATGTTATAAGCACTTTCCTACGTCCTAGAGAGTTAAAATTTGGTACACAGTTTAAATTTGTTGAAAATTTTATTCGACAAAAATTTGATGGATCTTTAAATATAGATCATACATTTTTTTCGAAATGGCGTGAAAATAATCCCCGTTCACTTCTATAAATCATTGTTGTAATATTGTTAAAAATTCTGATGTGGACAGCACATGCCTTTCCCTGCAGACACATATTCGTTCTCTTTATTTCTTCAATAATAATTTGAGTTTATCTGCACAAAATAACAACCATAAGTATTTTAAATGACATTGAATTTGCACGTTAAACTAAAATTTGGTTCTCGTTTGATAGCTGGATTTATTGTCAAAGGTGGCTTAGCGAAAACGCGAAAAAACTAGAATGTCTCAAGAACGGCTAGTCCTAGAGTAATGGGGTTAGTCTTATTCTTTTTGTTGTCAAAAATCACGTATAAAATAGGAATTTAATTGATATAATTGAGCACACGTAGTCTTTTATTTTTATATATAACGATTTTTGCGGGCCATTTCGCAAAAATAGCCCGTTCCTTTCTCCCGAATCGTACTAGAATAACCTACAAATGATTTATATACAAAATTTTGTTAAATTTGGTATATAAATCACTTGTAGGTTATGGAAATATTATACACCAATTTTTGTTAAATTTGTTCCATTAGTTTTTAGCTAGAGTGGATAAAGGCAATTTCTGCGGCCATTTCGCAAAGAAGGCAGATTCTTTTATTACGAATCGTACTATAATCTAATGAACATCAGGATTTCCCACAAAAAACATACCCACCAAATTGTATGAAATTCGGTCCATTAGTTTTTCAATTAGAGTGGATGTAATATCCTCACAGACACGCAGAAACATACACAGATACACCCTTACACACACAGACGTCTTCCTAAAAATAGTATTTTCGTGTTCTAGAAGTCCCAAAACGTGTAGATCCTTTGAAAATTCGAGTTCCGATCTTCGGCTCGATTCCAATACTTTGAGTACATACACATACACACATATATTATCTGTGTATCTAAATTCCGTGCCTATGCAATTACAATAGTTGTGATTTTAAATGATCCCTAAACTTTTATTATTTCTTCAACGAAGGCTAATTTTAACATATGCAGAATGTAAATATCTCAAGCGATTTTAAGATGAATTACATAAGAATTGTTGAATTTTTTTCACACAAAATTATTTAGCTCTGGAGTCTGGAATACAAGTTATAGGAATGAAATATTCATTGATTTTGCATAAAGAATCAGATGATTTATATTTCGATACAGTTTGAAATATTTAAGTATAATAAATTACTGTTGTACTGTAATAATGTAAAAGATATCACCACTGAATGTATCACATTTTAGAAATTTTTAAATGAAATTACATTTCAGTTGGAAAGGGTTTCACAATCAATGCTTATGCATGATTGATCTTTCTTGTAATTTATTGATGTATTTACGAATAATTCGTAATTTTTAATAAAAGTAAATAGTATTATTTATTAACAATTTTGAAATAACTACTCTGGTTATTCAATTATTCGAGATTTTGCTAATATTCTAATTCGATATTCGATATTTAAATTCGAGAAAAGTATTATTTGCATATATCTAACATGAAAACATATATAATCATCAATCAACTCTCAATTCCATGCAATTTCTAAAGGCCGGTATCTGTCTGGAACAAAAAGTATACCAAAATAGAAACATTTCAAAAAACCATTTTTCTCTTTCGCTGACTATATTAAAATGTGCAACTTAATCTTAAATAGCTTTTAAAGCATTATGTTCCATTAAAAACGTTTCGCCGTCCCACTTCCTGAGCATTTTCAGACGAAATTTGATTTAAAATTCTTGTCTCCCCCATTTGTGTTTTCATAATGAAAGGATATGGGTATTCAATTACTTAGAATAAGTACATTGGAAAAACGGTATAATAAATATAGTCAAATATAGTCAAAACGTATTCAGGAGGTCTCAAAATATATTTTGGCATCAAAATCTCGAAATCAAAAATTTTCATTAAAACAATACTTCCTCAATACTACATTTGAAAAAATTAAAATCTGGGCATTTTGGAAATTTTGTCTCATGAGTCCGTTTTAAAAACATTTAACTTTAGTTTTTTAAAATATTGATATTGCAGCACAGAAATTGAGGAAGGAAATCTTTAAAAACTGCATAGGTTTTTCCTCGCCTCTTTTAGATAATTTTTGGAAGTATATAAAATTACATTAAATTTTTCGTATTATCGAAAATTTTATGTAACTCATCGAATCGTTGGATAAATTTTAAAACACAAAGCGAGGTTTTAGGCCACTAGTTTTGGCATAAGGGGTATATACCTACAAACACGTATATGGGTTTCAACGTTTTGAGAATTCAGATAGTGGAACAATATTCGTATGTGAAATATGTACCAAATTTCATTCTAATCGCTTTATATAATAATGATATATCGCATTCATAAATTTATAGGCACACACATACACAGAAGCATTATCACAAAAAATTGATTCTAATTCAAACATGTTTGAATTTTCTAAATTCTTCGAAAACTCCGAATTTGAATTTTTAACACTGTCGCAATGCTCCATCTACACTATTCTATGTAAATAGGTAACATAAAATTTTAAACACGAATAGCTTCCAAATCAATGTTATATTACAATATAACATTGCATCTACTTTAAAGTACGGTAATAAAATGGCATTTTAAAAAAACAGTATGTGAGCTCGTAATCCCTAGCATGGGAACTTTGTCAACTTTATTGTTTTCGCGATCTGAGGTAGAGCTAACACAACAAACGTAGCTATTTATACCAAATGTCAGCCTGATGTTCTATTTTTAAAATGGTGAAGCATCCAGGAGTCATATCATAGTTCTGAAATCGAGTCATGTATCTGCTTTTGATGTTCAAATAAATATGAGAGACATAAATTTGGAACATTCCCTGAAGAATTGAAATTTGCAAACGCTGTCTTTCGCAAAACTCCACTGTTGTTTTATGAATTCAAAATATTTTTGATGAATCAATACATTTGGGGAAAATCAATTACTCTCAAAGGGTGTGCCACGGCACACTTATTGATTCAAAATATTGTTGATGAGGCAATTGGGCTAAATCAGTTATTCTCAAAGGGTGTACCACGGCACATTTCTTATAAATTCAAAATATTATTAATTTAAAATATTTTTGATGAGCCAATGTAATCAACTAAATCAATTATTCTCAAAGGGTGTACCTCGGCACACTTCTTATTAATTCAAAATATATTTGATGAGCCAATGTGGCACACTTCTGTCTCAAAATTGGTAGGTAAAAAAGAGAAACGAAGATATTTTTATGATGTTTTTATATAAATAAAAGGAAATATAAAATAGGTATTTAATATTTTAAATATTAATTATTAATACTTGATGAGTGTTGACTGGTTTATATACCGTCCGCTAGGCTTCCGAAGCATAAAACATTCTCAAACTACAATTCGACTAATCGACTTTAGTAGGGGGATAGGACTAGTCCTCCTTCGTAAGAATCCAACATTGGAAACTTAACATCCAATGAAAACTCGAGTTCGAACTTTCGACCTCGTCACGATACTTTCCCTGTACATTATACTACGTATATAAGGAAAGTAATACTCAAAATGTCATTGATAATATTATGTCAGATGATTTTTAAACCATAATACATGACAAGCGAGCATTGTAATTCACAAAGAACAGAACGTTGCGAGTTTCTCTTTAGACAATTTTTCCATGTACATATTTTCCATATTCATCATACAAACTCTCAAAACACTGTTCAATTTTTGAATACGTCCGAAACCGCGACCGATTCACATGTGTAAAACTGCAGAGTCCACTTCAATGATAAGAGCTTGCAATTTCGCCCAAGTAGCTCAACAGTAGAGCGTCGGCTGACCAGTTCAGAGATCCATGGTTCGATTCCCGGTTGGGGCAGCAACGTTCTTTTCAAAGCTATAGCTAACTTCGCCAATTTTGTGAGAAAAATAGCGAAGAAAGCAATTGCGTGCTGCAATGGAATTACTTCCATAAGCTATAAAATAAAAATTATTCAATTATTAATTAAAAATTATTAAATTTTCCCTGTATATATTTTCCATATTCATATTACAAACTATCGACAGTTTTAATAACTTCGCCAATTTTGTGAGAAAAATAGTGAAAAAATGCAATTACATGCTCCATTGGAATAGCTTCCAAATCTAATAAAATAAAAATTAGTATATTAATTTTGTGCTACTAATGTCGTTGCATTGATTTTCAAATATATTAGCAAATATTTGAATAACGTGACCACAAATGGTCATGTGAATTTTAACATAAAACCCCCAAAGTTTTTTAAACCTCAATATTTTTGAGGTTCCACCATTTTTTAAGTTGACATTTTACATTTTCCGTAAAACGTTTTCCTTACACCACTGATAACTAAATACCCACAAAACTGACAAGTGTCGAACATGCCCCTCCTTATGAGTATATCAGTCTTATACATTAAATAGGCATAAAAAATAGGAGTCCATTCGTGGAAATAGTCGGAGGGTAAGCACAGGGGTAGAATTTGGGAAATGTTGAATATTAACAAAGAAGTGAATGGTTTTTAAGTACTTCTAATTATAAATAAATAAAGGCCATTGCTTAAGTGATTCACAACCATTTTTATTTGAATGAACCCTTAAATTTGAAGGAACCGTGAATAATGCTGAAACACATATTAAAATCTGGAAACCCTGGAACACATATTAGATTCTGGAAACCCTAGAATACATATTAGATTGAACAGAGGTGAGTTGCAGAATAGACATATAAAGCAGTAAGGGTTAATAAATAACAATTAACTCATACATTTGAATAAAATATTACAAGAATATTTATTGCATATTTCTATTTACTAATTAGTGTTAATAAGATATGGCGGAAATTCATACTTTACATATAGCGTACTGGTTACGAACAAACATTATTTATAACATATTTTGTGTTAATAAAATTATCATGTTAAAACCTTAATGATTTAACTCTTTTTGCACTTGATAACAAAATAGCGACACAAGTTTTTGTAAATTTTTGTAAACACTTTTAGTAAACACTTTTGTAAACACCCCGGTTCTGCCACTCCCTGCTTGGGAATCATTAGTTACTTACATCCTCAGAAAATCACGACTAGCTTTCGAGATATTAAAAATTTATAACTTTATCATATTATAATGTTATATAGTATAGTGAAAATATTGTTTTAGCGAAAATGTTCGAATTCAAGATTGTGATGCCGATATATGTCTTAAGAAGTCCTGAACACATTTTGACAATTTTTAGAGTGATGTCCGTCTGTATGTCTCTGGTTGACTTCATGTGCTCATGAAACAGGCCACAAATAATAATAGATTTTCGCGAGAATTTATATCCGGCTTTGTTATCGAAAAATCTAGAACTGGATAGAATTTTTTTAAATTTGAAATTTATTCAGAATTTTATATTTATTCTAACATGGCAGCATAGAATGAGATTTAACATAATCATGTATAGAAGGGTTTCTTTGTTGGTCGATAATCAGGAGACTAGTTTTAATCATTGTGAAAAATAGCCGCGATACAATTCTTTTGTTCGTGAAGTCATTAGCACTCTCGAGGGTCAAATTTCCCCCAGGGCACATTGTCATGTATGGCAACAATCGAAAGATCTTTTAAACTTCTTTAAAATGAATATTAGCACACTATAACTGTGATTGTTTGAACCCTCTGACACCGATATTACAAAATTGTTCTTGTAAAATTTGAGAAATAAAAGCTACTTAAAAATGGATGCTGGCATGAGATAGTCCAGTTGAGCCACGCGTCTGGTTAATTACTTTCCTTACGTACATAATGTATAAGGAAAGTATTGTGACGAGGTCGAAAATTCGAATTCGAGTTTTCGACGGGAGAGCACGTTTCACGCATCCCTGATTACGAATCAAACATTTTTGAAGTGATGTCTGTGTGTGTGTGTGTGTGTGTCAGTGAGTCTGTGGAGAGGATAACTGACGAACGAATGGACCGATTCAAACGAAATTTGGTACAAAAATCACAATCCATAAACACTGGAAGTCTATTGTTTTTATACGCAATCGAATGTTCAGAACCCCCCTTAAATTTTCGAGTGAAATTTTGAAAAGATCGTCAAAAAATCAAAACCGCTAATAAAGTTACGTAAATAGACATTTCTTATGTAGTTTTTTATTAAAAAGCGATTAACATAAATTTTAGAACGCTAACATGAACCGTTCTCGAGATAGTGCACATTTTTCAAAAAAATTATCAAAACGTTATATAAAATAAAAAAAAGTATTTCCTATTGGGAAACATGTTCACTTTTCATATGTAATACCATGCGATAAATTGGGTGACATCATTCTCGTGGATCTAGATCATTCCATTCATGAAAAAATATACTTTGAGTAATACTTTTGTATTTGAACGCCAATAGTCATTTATCTGCTGTAAGAATAACTTATTTCTCCGTCCATACCGCTTGACGAGATTTTGGCGGAATGTCGCCATCTTGGCGACATTTTTAATTGTTTCCAAATTAACAATTAAAATCTCGCCAAATTGATAAAAATGACGCTAACTCAAAGAAAATGACGACTAATTGAAGAAAATTCAATATCTTGGAAAGAATATAAGTATCTATTATACGAATAACATTATTATAACTGTAAAAGTTGTAAATTCATTGAATTATGTAAGGAAAGTCATGTGTTGCCCACATCAGATTTTTTTTCTTTAAAAATCGTAATATTTCTCGACAGGATCAAGCGATTTACTTGAAATTCGATAAGATTATTTTAAGCTACGACTACAATAACCAATTATATTTAGATTATTATGTTCAAAGATTTCAAATTTAAAAGCTGCATCATGCAGAAAGTACCGAAATTGATTATTGGCGTCACTACTAATTTTTCGGTAGTATTTTGCGCATGTCAAATAATTATAAGCTTTGTTACGTCAAAAGTCAATCCAGTGGGATGTATTTTATTTAAAAAGCAAACAAAATGTTCAATTGAAAATAAAAATACAAAAAAAAGGTATAGAGGCTATAAACGACAAGAAGTTTTTGAAAGATCCTTCTTATGGGGATAAGTGATATGTAACCATCATTTTTTATGGAAAGCATTTGTAAACATTTTTACACTGCATTGCACACTTATTTGGTACAGTCATACGAATTTTCGGAAAAATCGGAAATGGAGAAGATCAAGAAATCTTTAGAACAAGAAACAGAGATCCTAAATGAACCCTCTACCACTTATGAAATTCGATGCTGAATCCATATCAGTCGTCATAAAAAACCTAGCTAATATTTAGATATAGCCAATCCTGAGAAATAGATGTTGCATTGAAATAATTATAATTATTTTTAATTGTTGTAATTATTTTTAATCGAAAATAACCTCTCTAGAACTGAAAGTGGAAATATTAGTGGACCTCCCAACTCTTCTAGAATATAATGCTGGATCCATACATGTCACCATCTACGCTCTACAGATAGCCAATCTTGATTAATATACGTTTCAAGAAAATAGAAAAAATTTGAACAGGAAGTGGAAATCCTTAAAGAATCTAATACCCCCACCCCCTCAATTCGCTACTGAACCCATATAAGTTGCCGTCTAAACTGTATCTAAACGCAGTTCTATCTAAACGCAGTTCCTAAGAAATAGATGCTTCAATAACATTTTTATTGGAAAACAATAGTTTCTACAAACGATAACAAACAGCATTTTTACAAACGATAGCAAACAACATTTTTACAAACGACAACAAATAACATTTTTACAAGCGATAACAAACAATATTTTTACAAACGATAACAAACAATAGTTTTTACAAACGATAACAAACAATATTTTCACAAACGATAACAAACAACATTTTTACAAACGATAACAAACAACATTTTAAAAAAAGATAACAAACAATATTTTACAAACGATAACAAACAACATTTTTACGAACGATACCTGCGATCTGCTAATTATCTGTGGAGAACTTATCGTGATGTTACCCTGCTATTTCTTTTATAAAATATTTTCCAAAGTTGACTGAAGTGTGGCCCAACTCGACTTTCTCATACTAGAATCCATTTTTAAGTAGCTTGGGTTTTTTTCCCCCCTCCACATTTTGCAGTAAAAATATTAAAAAATCTGTATCATTGCTTCAAATGATTACAATTATACAACGTGTTACCCTTCACTTTAAAGGACTTTAAAAAATATTTCGATTCGTGCCATACTTGAAAATGTGTCCACAGGGGTAGCACCCCCCCCCTACACACACACACAAGGGAGATAATGACGTCATGAACACAAAACTGTGTCGCGGTTATTTTTCACAATAATGGTTGAAACTATTAAGTCTCAAGATAATTGAGCCATAAATAAGCCATTATATGTAGGATTATGTCAAATTTTGTCATATGCTGCCATGTTCAAAAAAATATAAATTGTCGAATGAATTTCGAAGTTTTCGCTCCAGTTTAAAAACATTATATCTTGTTTTAGATTCTTCGGTACCAACGCAGGATATAAAGTCTCGTGACAATTCAGACAGATATATATACAGACAGGCGGCATTACCCCAAAAATAGTTAAAACGTTTTCAGGAGGTCCTAAAAAATACATCTCGATCTCGATCTTCAAAATTTCGAATTCCAAAATTTTCGTGAAAACAATACATTTTCTATACTATATTACATAGTATGAAGAAGTAAAGACATACATTTCTTCCTACTACATATTTACCCGTAATTTCAAGCACACTAAGAAAAAAATCTGATGTGGGCAGCACATGACTTTCATTATATAATGCAATGAATTTACTACTTTTGCAGTTTAAAAAATGTTACTCTTATAGTAGATACTTATATTTTTTCCAAGGTATTGAATTTTCTTTAATTTGGCAACATTTAAAAAAGTCGCCAAGTTGGCGACATTCCACCAAATTCGTCGCCAAAATCCTGCCAAGCGCTATGGACGGGTAAATAAGTTATTCTTACAGCAGATACATGGGTATTGGCGTTTAAATACAAAAGTATTACTCAAAGTATCTTTTCTCGTATGGAACGCGTTAGATCCACGAGAGTGACATCACTAAATTTATCGCATGATATTACATATAAAAAGTGAACATGTTTCTTACGAGTTAATATATTTTTTTTTATTTTACTAGAATTTTTGATAAATTTATTTGAAAAATGTGCAATATCTCGAGAACGGTTCATGGTATCGTCCTACAGTTTGTGTCAATCGTTTAAGGAAAAATTACACAAGAAATAATGTGTATCTGCGTAACTTGAATAAAGGTTTTGATTTTTTGATGATTTTTTCAAAATTTCACTCGAAAATTTAGGGGGGGGGGGATTCTGAACATTCGATTGTGTTTAAGAACAATAAGCCTCCAGTACTGACGGATTGTGATTTTTGTACCAAATTTCATATAAGTCGCTTCATTCGTTCGTGAGATATCGTCTCTACAGACTCACTGACACACACAGACATCACCTCAAAAATGTTCGATTCGTGATCAGGGATGCTTGAAACATATTCTCCCGTCGAAAACTCGAATTCGAATTTTCGACCCCGTCACAATACTTTCCTTATACATTATGTATAAAAGGAAAGTAATAGTATTTCCAATAATGCAGAGGACTTGTAAATACATAACATAGTTCAACATTCATTTTATTGCTTTATTTATTGTTATTGTCACATCAAATTACCAGAAGAATATTAGTATTTACTCATCCTGATGTTCTAGTTTTACTCTCTAGCTGCACTCATGCATTCAAAGTAAATTCTTTAAATCTAATTATGCATCTACCTTTGATGTTCAAAGGACTGTGCGCTAGGGATAAAATATGAGATTTTTCATAAAATCCACGCATTGTTGTAAGTGTGATAAGGCTTTCACACCTCTGTGTTAAAATTGTATATTAAAGTATTGTTTTATTTCTGTGTGATTGAAAGTGTCAATTTCGAAATGTAAATGTCTTTTCTACATGTTTTCAATTACATTGACTTTTAAGGGAAGTGAACTCTAAAATCGCAAAAGTGTTTATGTTCCAGAAAAATAGTAATAGTTTTGTATTTTCGCTTCTCAGTCGCTAGTTGGGAACTTGCAGGTTTTGCGCACGCGCGCGTTTGAAAAAGGATTTTGGAAGCAGTGTGGAAGGAGTCGTGGAAAAATGTAGACGTGTGTGTTTGATTCGCGTATGATCGCGAATTTTAAGAAAAGGTGGATTAATTTTGAAAGTGGAAGGATGTGATTAAAATATGTAACATAGTTCGACAAGTTGTGCGTAGAGTCGTTTGGCTCGGTTCAGAGATGAGTCACTCGTGTTTTTAAATGAATCAGCCTGGTAGTAATGGAATAATGAGTCTTGTGAAAAGAGAAAATGGTTCTTTCACTGGTCGGCTTGAATCGCTAATAGGGCTAGAGGGAAAGCTCATTTTACAGCGATTTGTATTTGCCTGACTCCTCCTTGTGTCCTAAGGTACGAATCAACCAATCTCCGTAACCAACCAAGATGTCGAATTCCGCCAGCATGATGTTGTGTAGTCAAGTTTCCCGACCATTATGGATTTTGTTCTGCGCAAGAATCTCGATGAGTTTATGCCGAGAGTCCATCCTGATATCCTTTCCCATGGTACAGAATTGTAAATGTTATATTTAAAAGAGACGAGGTAAAGTTTTATATATATTTAGTCTTCCACCTAACGAATAGAGTGTTAATTGTCAAATCCTCGTGAGCATCGAGTCATTGATGATGTTATATGAAAATGTCGTATATGTTCAAAGTATACAAATGTGATATATAAATGTCAAGTATAATGTGAGGAATATTGTGTTTATTTTATGTATCAGAAAATATGTGTATTCTCTTGGTTCCTCTTCCTCCAGGGGTGTTCTTAATGGTCACCCTACCGAGTGTAACTCTGAGTTATTGCGAGAAATGCTTGTACTCCACTGTTTTCGATCAACTGCCTTGTTATTTCATGTTTAATAAATGTGTTTGATTTCAAAACTTTGTCTTCTCTGTCGAGTATACCAAAACGTTCGCGACAGAATTGGTGCCGTTACTTTTCTCGGTGAGTGGGGAAGAGCTGAGAGAATTAAAATTTTTAAAAATTTTCTTAAGAATTGAAATTTTGAAGGTTAAAAATTACCGTTGTGCTAAAATGAGTGTTTTCTTAAGTAAACAGAGTTCCATGTTCTGTTTTCGGTATTCTCAAAAACGAGTGTTCTTGGAATTTGATATGTGCCATTTGATAAAAAAAATTGATTTGTTTGCATATTTATGTCATTTGATTTGATAAAAACTGGTTTTATTGTAAATACTGTTTAAGAACATTGCAATTGCATATTGTGTTAAACTATACGAGTATATTTGATTGTTATGCAAAATGGCTCCAATTACTAGAAACAAAAAAGTAAATGTCGGTAAGATGAGTAAAAATTCAAGTAAAAAATTAAATTCCTCCTTGAATTTGTCGCTTGATATTGCTACTGAGTCGGATACTGTTAATTCTAAAAGTAAAGTTAAAAATGTTAGCCACAAAGCTAAATCTAATGAGGAAAATATATCAGATAAATCGCCGGTATGTCTGAATTCTTCTTCTGGCACTTTGCCAAATCAAAACAGTGCTTCATCGGTAAATGATAACATGTTAAAATCATTCCATATTTTCACACCTAAGTTCGCACATCATATTCCAAAATTCTCGGGAAATTCAGAGCTTTCGTTGTCACAGTTTTTGGAAAAGTTAAATTTAGTAGCCACTCATGCAAACTGGAGTGAGTGTGACAAATTAGTTTGTTTGAGATTGAATTTAGAGGGGGAAGCAAATAGATTGATTGAAGAGAATCCAAAGCACAGAAATTGTAAAAATTTGCAGGAAATTATTCACATTTTGAAAGATCATTTTGAAGTGACCGAAAATGTTACTAAAAACATAATTTCACTCGTGAACTTTACACAGAGACCAAATGAGTCGGTTAAACAGTTTTCGATGAGAATCGAAGCTGCTTCATTTAAGGTTGTTCCGGAAGATGTAGATTCCGAAAGTGAGAATAAAATCAGGCAAACACTTTTAAAAACTTCATTTATTAATGGTTTATATCCGGAACTAAAAAGATTGGTGTTGTCACAAAACCCTAGAGATTTTTATTCGGCTAGAAAACTTGCAATTCTTGAGGAATCTATTTTAAATGAAAATAATGCTATGTACTTGACTAATCCGGTACTTACAAAAAAAGGTGTTCTCACACCAGAAAAATATGTTCTCACACCAGATCAAAGTGAAAGTATGTCAGATTTAAAAAGAAAAGTGTTAGAACAGGAAAGGGACATTGAATTTCTTAGGGGTAAAATAGAAAAATTTAAGTTTAATTCAGATAAAGTTAACGAAAAGCGTTCACCGCGTCCAAAGTGTGACAAATGTGGTAAATTAGGTCACGTTCAAGAACAGTGTTGGAAAAAGGTTTTTCAAAAAAGAGATGTGTACGGTATAAAATGTAGGAAAATTTATACCAGTCCTGGAACTAGGTTTTACCAGGGTGAAAGACACAGAGGGCAAATGTCTGCAAATGAGTGGAAGTATAAAAAGCAAGGAACGCAAAATTATAAAAATAAGGAGTCATATAAATCTTTGCAAAATTCCAAAAATCATTCTTCTGGGAATCAGAGTAGATATCCCATGCACAATTATAATAATAGAAAAACTTTTGATAGGCAAACATCACATTTTGAGGAAAATAATATTTGTCATAATATTACAAATTCTTTGTCATCTTCTTCTATTATAAAAGGAAAATTAGTGAGCAGTGAAGTGTCAATATTGATTGATACGGGTAGTTCAATTAATTTAGTGTATGAGGAAGCTTTAAATACTGTACCCATTGCACATATGTTGCTAACATACAAACCAACAATTTTGCGTAGCTTTAGTTCACAAGATACTAAAGTTGAATGTTTAGCCACTATTTCACTAAATTTGGGAAAAGAAAGATTCCCTACCGAATTTTTTGTGTTAAAATCACCAGCTCCTATTTCATATAATGTAATCCTTGGTAACAAGTTTTTACATAAACATAATGCTATTATAGATTATAATCACTTCTGTTTTAAGTTTTCAAACTCTTCCATTCCTTTTGTTGGTTATCAATGTACGAATAATTTACTTTCGATTTCAAATCATGAACCGGCAAATGAGTCGGAAATTGCAGACTCAAACCTAAGTAGTGTCGCAAAGCGTATTGCTGTGCCTGACTCGCAGATGAGTAGTGGAAAAAATGTTCGTGTGGTAGAGGACTGTAAACCGAAAGAGTTCCATACGAATGCATGTGCCAAATGCAAAGCAGATCTAGCACCGGTAGTGAATGAGTCTCAGGTCATTCGGGAAGAGTATGTGAGCAGAAATTTTTCGGAAAATAATGTAGTGCCACATGTGGGTAGTGAAGAGGTACATATTAACGATTTGGAAAATGGAAGCAAATCTTTTAGAGATTTGGTAGTAAATGCACAGAATGTTACTTTGCATATGGGGGAAAAGCAAAATCATGTTAGAGGTGGTACTGAAGTTAACTTTGTCATTCAACACAAAAACAATCCATGTAATCAGCAATTGGTCCACGTTAATAGATTAACTCCTTTACCTCCTAGACGTAGTGAATTGATTTCTAGCACATATAATGATAACATTGATAATTCTTCAACTCAAGAAACAAGACAATTTAAAAGTAGATATTTTCTAAACCATCAAAATAGGGTTAAAACTCAAAATGTTCCTAATTCACACAAGTATGACTTGCGCCCAAGAGGCCAATTTATTCATTAAAGTTACTTGTCAATTAAGGCAATATGTCAAGAGAGCAATTGGCTCAAAAAGTAAAGTAAAATGTTTAGATTATGAAATTCTCACATTTTCAAAAAAAAGACTGATATTGTTGTGAGATGGACAATTATGTTTCATAATATTATATTTTCAATTGTTTCACAAAATGTTTTGCAAAACTGTATGCTATGTTAAAATGGATCCGATATTTCTGAACTTCTGTGTAATTTGCTTTATGTGTCAGTCAGCTGAATGTTCTGTACTGCAAGTTCTGTGCCAGTGCAGCTTTCTGAATGTGAGTGCCATGTTAATCAGGTTGAAGTAGTGTTTTAAAATTCTAAATACTTAAATAATAATTTTTTTTGCTTTACTTTAATGATAAGCAGTAATGTTTTAAAGTAATTTTAAGATAATTAAGTACTTGATGGATTAGAGTTTTGGTAAGGATTTTTAAGGATAACTGATAATTTTTATCTCTGTTTTATTTTATGAATGTGTGAATGATTTTTTTTTTAATTTAAAGGTCTAGTAAATTTTAGAAATTTTTTTTTTGTCATTTGGTGTTTGTTGACTTATTGGTTGGGGGTACCACCACCTCTAGGTTTGCAACTTTCTAATGGACTTGTTTCTTGCCTGGGTGCCTGATCAACATTCTTGGTTTGAAAATTTGTCTCATTTTCTAAATTAGTAATTTTTTTAAATGTCTTTTAAAGTAATTTGTTGGCAAGGTTGGATAATAGTTAATAAATTGATTTCTGTGAAAAGTAAATTTATAGAATTTTAATTGTAAAATTTTTGAAGAAAGAAAACTTTTTGTTTAGTTAAACTTTTTGTGAGTTGAGTAAATTAAATTTTCATGTCTCTGTGGTACTCACCAGAAAATGTATTAGTGTTTAAGTTTTAAAAGGGGCAATTTCATCATTTGTGTCTTGTTAATTTGGTGTTGTCTTGTAAAGGTCTATGCTTGTATTGAGACTTATTTTTTTTTGACTCACGAGTCAAACTTTAGGCCACTCTTGGATTTTGGTTATTATGCTGGTCATGATCTTGTTTGTTTTTGTTTTTTTTCTTTGATGTACATGTACATCGCTCAAAATTTACACTAAATTCCTCTCAATGGAACATATGTCATTGGGAACTTAATGCAGGTATTTTCCTAGTATTGTGTGGAAAAATTCCCCGCTTTGCAGGAAATTTTTCTCCCGGGCCCCGAAGGAGTGTGATAAGGCTTTCACACCTCTGTGTTAAAATTGTATATTAAAGTATTGTTTTATTTCTGTGTGATTGAAAGTGTCAATTTCGAAATGTAAATGTCTTTTCTACATGTTTTCAATTACATTGACTTTTAAGGGAAGTGAACTCTAAAATCGCAAAAGTGTTTATGTTCCAGAAAAATAGTAATAGTTTTGTATTTTCGCTTCTCAGTCGCTAGTTGGGAACTTGCAGGTTTTGCGCACGCGCGCGTTTGAAAAAGGATTTTGGAAGCAGTGTGGAAGGAGTCGTGGAAAAATGTAGACGTGTGTGTTTGATTCGCGTATGATCGCGAATTTTAAGAAAAGGTGGATTAATTTTGAAAGTGGAAGGATGTGATTAAAATATGTAACATAGTTCGACAAGTTGTGCGTAGAGTCGTTTGGCTCGGTTCAGAGATGAGTCACTCGTGTTTTTAAATGAATCAGCCTGGTAGTAATGGAATAATGAGTCTTGTGAAAAGAGAAAATGGTTCTTTCACTGGTCGGCTTGAATCGCTAATAGGGCTAGAGGGAAAGCTCATTTTACAGCGATTTGTATTTGCCTGACTCCTCCTTGTGTCCTAAGGTACGAATCAACCAATCTCCGTAACCAACCAAGATGTCGAATTCCGCCAGCATGATGTTGTGTAGTCAAGTTTCCCGACCATTATGGATTTTGTTCTGCGCAAGAATCTCGATGAGTTTATGCCGAGAGTCCATCCTGATATCCTTTCCCATGGTACAGAATTGTAAATGTTATATTTAAAAGAGACGAGGTAAAGTTTTATATATATTTAGTCTTCCACCTAACGAATAGAGTGTTAATTGTCAAATCCTCGTGAGCATCGAGTCATTGATGATGTTATATGAAAATGTCGTATATGTTCAAAGTATACAAATGTGATATATAAATGTCAAGTATAATGTGAGGAATATTGTGTTTATTTTATGTATCAGAAAATATGTGTATTCTCTTGGTTCCTCTTCCTCCAGGGGTGTTCTTAATGGTCACCCTACCGAGTGTAACTCTGAGTTATTGCGAGAAATGCTTGTACTCCACTGTTTTCGATCAACTGCCTTGTTATTTCATGTTTAATAAATGTGTTTGATTTCAAAACTTTGTCTTCTCTGTCGAGTATACCAAAACGTTCGCGACATAAGATGGATGTAAAATATTTGTTTAATGGAAGATGTGCTCAGAACTAAACGTGCAGGTATGCAAGATAATTTTTCCCAGTTATTTGTTTTACTGTCTTGAGGGGGGGGGGGGATAAATCTGAACAGCTATATTCCGTACAGGCAAATATGCATGTTGTATAAATAAAAATAATTTCTTCGAAAACGTCCTGTAGAAAAACTGAAAATATAATAAGCGCGGATGTCGTCATTTAACAGGAACACTTTTTATACTGTTTTGGATTCATCATAGAGCATTTTCCGGAGTTTAAAAGCATTATACAGTATTTTCAATTCCTTCAGCATCCCAATAAATGTGTAAGGTATCGCACGGTATGTTGACATTTCAATTACAGATACCAATCAACAACAATGTCAATACAGATGCTAATAAGCACTTTAAATGTAGCCACGAAAACCAATGGGAACTCACACATAAGTAAACAGAGTGCATCCCCTCCATCACCAACAACAAATCAGAAGAGGTGGTATGACACCGCAAGGGGAAAAGAAAAAATCTGATGTGGGCAGCACATGACTTTCCCTGCAGACTTATATCCACGTTCTCTTTATTTTAATTAAATTTATTTCACTTTTAATTCAATTTTCGTTCTCATTTGGTAACCGGGCTTATTTTCAAAGGTGGCGTAGGGAAAGTACGAAAAACTAAAATATCTCGAGAACGGCTAGTTCTAGTGTAATGGGGTTGGTCTTATTCTTTTCGTCGTTAAAAATTACGTATTAAATCAGCATTTAATGGATATATTTGAGTATACCCAGTTCTTTAGTTTAGATTTGGACGGTTTTTGCGGGCCATTTTGCAAAAAAAGGCAGGTCATTTTTTTCCGAATCGTACCAAAATCTAATCAGCACCAGGGTAACCTACAAGTGACTCATCTACCAAATTTTGTGAAGTACAGTCCATTAGTTTTTCAGTTAGAGTGGATACAAGCTTTTGGGGGCCATTTCGCTAAAAAAAAAGGCAGGTTCTTTTATCCCGAATCGTACCCAAAACTAATCAGCACCAGACTCGCTCACAAGTAACTTACCTACCAAATTTTGTGAAATTCGGTCCATTAGTTTTTTAGTTAGAGTGGATACAAAATCTGCACAGACAGACACACAGACAGACAGACACACAGACAGACACACACACAGACGTCACGCTAAAAATAGTTTTTTCGTATTCTAGAAGTCTCGAAACGTGTAGTTCCGTCGAAAACTCGAGTTGTGATTTTCGGCATGATTCCAATACTTTCCCTATACATTACCATGTATTGCAGGGAAAGTAAAAAGTGGTTCCTGAGTTTTTGAAAAGTTTCGACAGATTCAATTTTTGACAGCGTCCTAGACGCATGTATATTTTTAGGAGTATCAAAAATATCCTATGATCGCACAAAGAAAATGTGGATAATCAATGTGAAGAGTATGTGTATAGTGAATGCAAGTGGCGTAACAAGTATACGCAGGTATCCAACAAAGTGTGTTCTTGACTAAACATCTAAGTCGCCAAAATATGAGGTATTTTTGCAATTCCATCTGGTACTAACAATCACGAAAGGCACATAATACATATTGAATATTTAACAATACTGGAGTAAGAACTTCAATCTGAGTAACGAACTGTTGTGTTTAAAATAAAAGAACTACATATATTTTCGGTATATAGTGTGGCAACCGAAAATAAATAAAGCTAGCTTAACTTTATAATTAACATTAATTATTATTAAACATCTTATCTTAACATTGCCGTAAATTCTCATATTAGTGGACTTATTATGGAAATCGTACATTGCTAGTTTGTGCCGCTATAAACCCTCCAATTATTTACCTTTCGTGTGAATCCTGTAAAGAAATAATTAATTAGTATAATACTCATTGACTGCACCATTTAAACTTTAACAATAAAACATTTGTTAACAACATCAAATCTAAATTATTTAATTACACCAATTATTCATATTATTAATTATATGCTTTACAACAATTCTTCTCATTAATTATTGCGGCGGAGGGGACATATGTGACCAGTACTATTAAAATTAGTATCATGTGTCTATGACCTGTGATTGTTAATGGGCACATACCTTCAAATCTGTCTTGGGCTTTGATGATATATCAAATGCTTGCATCAGTTCAAATGCTTGCATCAAATGCTTGCATCAGTTATTTGCACCGCCATAACTCGCGGTGTTTGGCTCCTTCTCGAGCATCTGATTGCACTCCACCTTATATAGATCTAGCCAGTATTTTTGGAACATTTGCACAAGTTTTTAAGTCATGTTGTACAAGCTATATGTGCACAAGTTACACAAATCTGCTCACGTCCTTCTTAAGTCAAATCTTCATAATTGTCTTCTCTCGTTCTCGGGTCACCGGTTATGGTTCCCTCGTAGGGGAAGGGGGGGTAACTCCCCCTTTTCTTCCATTTGGCGCATTGAGTTTGACGTAACAATCTTCTTTTTTTATTGGTTACTCTTTTAACCAATGGAACCATTCCACATCTCGTAAGGCCCAGCTCAGCCCCTCTGTCATGGCCTCCTAAATTTATGGTCTTCTGACCTTTAGGTTCACGGGGTGATAAAACTCGGTGCCAGCCAGACTACAAGTATTGTTCGCCGCTTTGGCCATAATAAATATGTACATATAACTTAGAAGACATCAGTCTCATCAAATTTGAGATCTATTTCTGGTCTCACATATAGTAATAATTTGTTATAAATATATGTGTCACTTAAATAATTTGTTATAAATATATGTGTTACTTAAATTGCTGTTGTAGATATATTTGTCATTAAAATGAATTTACGAGTAACTTTAAAAATAATCAAGAGAATTACATAGATATGAAATTAAAAGAATTGATCAATTTTAATCAGAGTTATTATTTTATGTCGTAAGTGTTATTCTCTTGTGCTCGTGAACCGGAGTTTCCCTACTCCAACCTTAGTGAAGGCATCAAAGGTAAGTTCTTGTGGAGTAAATTTTGGGTAAGGACAATTTATCTTATGGCATAAGGAAAAGTCCATGAGTGTACACGTTAATTCTGTCAATAAAGTAACAAAACCCGATCCAATAAAATTTATTGCAGTACTCCAAACAGATAATTTAAGAATTTAAGAAACGAACTCGGCAATAAAGAGAGATGGACTAGAAAAGCCAATTACAAAGTTGTAGAGCATTGGCTTAACTGTTACAGAAGGATTTTCTTTAACACAGTTTAGTTATTGATGATTTTAGGTCCTATTCAGGCATATACATAAATAAAATTGAAAATATGTCTATTTATTTATTTGCTTGTATATTTATTAGTATGTGTGTGTGTTTATTTCATCATCACGGGACAAAGGCTGCACCGAATTTGATAAAATTTTCGGGGTACATTTAGAGTAGCCCATCTTAAAATTTAGTCCATGTTTGGAGTTTCTAGGGTTAGTAGTTATCGAGATATTAATAACAAGAAATATCAATCATGCATAAAGCATTGATTATGAAACACTTTCCAACTGAAGTGTAGTTTTATTTAAACATCTCTAAAATGAGATACATTCAGCGGTGTTATATTTCAAATTATCACAGTACTACAATAATTTATTACATTTGAAAACTTAATAGTTCATCCAGAAAAAATTAACTTTATTCAAGTGACGTCATCGAAATATAAATCGTTTGGCTCTCTATGTAAAAGCAATGAGCATTCACATCACTTTTCTTCTAGACTCCAGAGCTAAATAATTTTGCATGAAAAAGTCAGTAATTCTTATACAACTCATCTTACAATCACTTGTTTACATTCTGCATCCATTAAAATTGTGCTTCTTTGTAGACATAATCAAAGTTTGATCATTTAAACCCAAAAATATTGCAATTGCGTTGACACAGAATATAGATGCGCAGAAAATGCGCAAAAATAAAGCAGTTTTAGAAGGGATGCAACACTAAATATAAATTTGAAAGGACTAGAACAAAAATATTAATGCCATACTTTATTTTGAAGTAGGTCACGTGATCTCTTCATATAGTATGGGTGTAATTATAAACTTTTATTTTTATTTAAAAACTACCGAATATATTTTCTGAAATTATTTTTTATTTTATGGAATAATTTGAATATTTCCTAAAATTTTCGAAGTAATTTGTGAATTTTAACTTTGCTTAAAAAATGTTTGAAAAATTAGGGCCCATAAAGTTCACTGTATTTCACATTTTCAACCCGGGTTTAAACCAAAACTAATTGGGTGATATTAGTCATTTACATTTCTGAACAACATACTAAAATTTCATTTTGATAAAGTCATTTTTACGTCAATCATCGTACGAACGGGCATGCAGATAGACAGACAGACAGATTGAACAAAGTCATAAACACGGTTCAAATTTGTGTTGAAAAGTGTTGAAAACGCTCTATTGAACCTTCCATTGACATATCATTATGCAAACGATATTTATCCTGCAAAGTTATTTGGAAAAAAATAGTACCATGTCGTTAAGCAACGGAATAAAACCCAATGGGTTTATATTTGAAAAAAATATCATCTAACTGAGCAATAGGTTTAAACCCAATCAATTATTGCAGTAGTAAATCTTTTTTGATTTATTTATATAATAATGAGAAGTATATAGATAAATTTTATCAAAATTGCATTTTTGATTGGATTATACACATTATGATCTTTGGGTTTAAAGGTTGTGGGATTATTGATATTTTCAAATTACTGTATCATCTGTTTTATTTTGTTGAAAGATTTTTCTAATCCATATACTGTAGTAGGTGTACATCTTCTAATACACGATTATATTACTTTTTGAAAATATAAGCAGTATGGGTATATCACCTAATCCACGAGAATATAAGTACTGGTATATTTTCTAGTACCATTTTTGTACTTTTTTTTGCATATATAGGTTTAATTTCATATTTCCTGTACATTTATTTATAAACAGGATCACTAAGTTGTATTCTTCAGACATACGTGTAAGGGTAATTTTTATTCAAATTGAAATTGTCTGTAAATTTATTTATAAACGGGAGCAGTATGTATTCAGTATCAGTACGGGATCAGTATCTGCCTGTGAAGATATTTTTGATTCAATTTCATATTACTTGTAAATTTATATATTAACCGGACCAGGTTGTTTTATTCGTCAGACCTGCCTGTAAAGATACTTTTGTTTAGCGAGAACAGAGATTTTTAATTATCTCTCTAGGAGCATCAATTTAAATATTTTAATAGAATGTTTGGAAAACAGTGTTATTTAGAATACTGAATACTATAAGAATTTGCACATGATTGTGAATCTTAAATTTCTTTATATTGAATATTCCGTTAAAAGAACGGGTATAATATGAGAGCTAAAATAGACAACACTGACATGCATAGGAATCTAATTCACATCTTTCTCAAAATGCAGTCAGCAACAATACACAGCAACAATACACAATACACATTTGAATTTGAGAATTTTACCACCTATCTTGAGAAGCATTGCAAGTACCGCATGCACATCTAATGCACATCTAATCACCGCATGCATCTGTACCGCATGCACATCTAATGCACATCTAATGCACATCTTTCTCAAATGCAGTCAGCAACAATACACAGCAACAATACACAATACACATTTGAATTTGATAATTTTACCACCTATCTTGAGAAGCATTGCATGTACCGCTGTGTTATAGGCCCTGATGATATGACTTTTCGAGAACTATTTATTGCCTTCCATACACACATTTCGTTCCTTCCTGGTGTGAATTCCTACTAATTATGCAATGCTCTACAACGTTATAATTTTCTTTTTTTGCCTGTCTCACTTTTCTGCAGAGTGCTTTATCCGAACTGTATAAATTCTCCGCTAGGGGTCGTGCTATCCATTTTATCCGATAGAACGTGGTCACTTTACGATAGATATACCTACTGTGTACACACATGGAACTTTGCTTACAAAAATTTTAGGGCGGCTGAGTAGTATATTTTGCAAGCGCACTAAGTGTGCATTATTTTCAATACTGACAGGAGAACTCTGAGTACATGACTTAGTTCGATTTAGATTTTATTCTTTTCACAGCAAATTTTATCAGATTAAGATCGATATTTACTCTTGTGGGCAACCAAATTGTGTATTTTTAGCCTCACGTAGCACCAATGCATTCAAAGTAAATTTCTTAAATCCAGTTATGAATCTATCTTTGATGTTCAAAGGACTATTCAATGGGTATAAAATATATTTTCCCTGATGGCTTAAAATTTTTCATAAAATCCTCAAATTGTATTAAAATGAATGCAGAATATTTGTTCGATTGAGAGTGTGTTCAAAGCTAAATGTGCAGGCAGGCAGGTTGTATTTTCCAACGCAAATTATTTTCTAATAAGTTGGAATAACGCAATAGCTATGTATGTTAAAAGAGATTATTTATGTTGCATAAATAAAATATTCTACAGATAAGTCATTATATTTAATTCAGCTTACAATATCTGAAACAGATATACATTAAATAAATGCGATAATAAATATGCAATGAGAAACTCGAATTTAACGTAAACTTGTTTTATACACATTCACCAAAAATTTTGATTTTTTCTTTCTCATACTATGTAATATATTGTTTTTACGATGATTTTCGAGATCGACATTTTGACTCCAGCATATGTTTTAAGACCTCCTAAACGCGTTTTGACTATTTTGGAATGATATCCCTCTGTCTGTCTGTCTGCCTGTATGTATGTATGTATATGGTGTGTATCACAAATATTAATGGACTTTCAAGAAACTTTATATACGGCTTTGTTATCAAAAATTCTAGAACTATACAGGTTTCTTTTAAATTTGAGGGAAAACTTCAAAATTTATTTGAAATGTTATTTTTAACGTGGCAGCGTAGGACAAAATTTGACATAATCATGCATAAAATGGGTTATTTATGGATCAGTGATCGCGAAATTTAATAATTTCAATCATTGTCGTGAAAATAGCGGTAATACAATTTTTGCTTTCATGACGTCATCAGCCCCCACCCCCACCCCACCACGCACACACACACATCTCGAGGAGTAAGTTATCCTCCCCTCCCTACGTGGGCCAAGGGGCACATAGTCACTTACGGTATTTATTGAAAGATTTTTCCAAGCCCTTCAAATTAAAGGGTAACTCGTTATAATTGTAATCATTTGGACCAACAATATCGATTTTTCAGCTTTTTCTTGTAAAATATGAAAAAAAAAATCCCAAGCTGCTTAAAAATGGATTGTGGTATGAAGAAGTCGAGTTAAACCACACAGTTAGTTTACACTAAATGTAATAAGTACTGAACGCAAAGACAAAATATCAAATTCCATTTCATTCGGATATATGTTATAGACTTGGAGTCTATCGATTTATTGCAATAATTGTAAGCTTGTGCAAGAAACTTTGTGCAAGAAACATTTTTTTCTGAAGAAGTACTGCAGGGAATCTGTAAATTAATTTGTAAAATGTTGATATCTGCAGAAGTTCTTCAAAAATGCTGCTGAAAATCTGCACAATATCTCTATACTTAAAAAAGTAACTAACACCGCCGCCGCCGACGCTGTTTGACAAATTTCTCGTTTCGCGAGATTCTTTGCTTCGTACTGCAAAAACTATAGCATACAAAACTATGAAATTTGGTACATTTATAGAGAAATAATAGAATGACACCATGACATAAACCTTTTACTGATTTAATCTTTAGTTTGGCATGTCATAGCTCACGAAGCGACCTCTGTGTCAAGGAACTCCGTTTTTGGATTCCCTGGACTGAGAAAAAGCCTTGCATTTACCTCCTGCGGAAAATAGGTAGGGGTAATAAAATATATTTTTGTAAATATTTTTTTAGGAGATATAGATATGAAGCAAGCTCTGCGAGCTCAGCGAGTAGAAGGAGAAGCTTGCCGAAGGGGGTTAGCGAATCGTAAAGAGCAGGGAGCAGAGCCCCTAGTATTTTTAAATTTTAATATCTACAAAATTCAGAAAAAATATATAAACTTCTTTACAGTTCCGCAGAAAAACAGATAGGCCGGGTGCATGTGCTAGGTGTGGTAGGATTGGCGTCGTAGCAGTGAATCATATTTTCCGTGTTCTTTTGAGAGGGAAGAGTTATTTTTTTGCACTTTACCGCAATATAGTTTACTGATAGTATTTACTGATGTGTTTACTGTTCAGATATACAATTTCATATACATGCGTGCGTACGTTCTTCAGTTATCATATCCGCATCTCACAAACATACACACATACACACACAAACGCAAGTAGAAAAGCACAAAGAGAAGAGATAAAATTTTTCGGAACGCTTTTAAAGCGTTATGTAAGGTTTTAAAAAAAAATTTTGTGTTAAAATCTCGAATTCGAAAATTTTTCGGGAACACAATAATTAATGGCAAAAATTGGTAGAAGAGCTTTATATCTACAGATGTTATCAGTTCAATTCCATTCTGTGGTATGGCACAGAACACAGTAATAAAGTGGTGCTTTAAATAATATCAGAGAAACTCATAAACCTAAAGGATGATCATCAATTTTATTTTTTCAATAGCTATTCTTAGTAAAGTGAGAAAAATAAAAAACATAGCTCCATACTCGTTTTATGATCTGATGCTCTATTTCTAATGTTAGAAACCAAAGAAACGTCATAAGCTCAAAAGCCGAGACATATGTATACTTCCAATATGGGAGAGGTAAGAAAAATAGCAGCGTTTAACAACAGAAAAGGAATTTTAAGTATGCAATCTTTCACAACTTTCCCGTATTCTTGTAAATTGAAATTGTATTCACTAGTTTTGTTATTTGTTTACATCAAACAAGCGCTTATCAACAAGTGGTACATGTACCACTGGTGGTATGCGAGAAGACGACTGCAATACTTAGATAATTTGTACAACACTAAAAGATGAATTCAATACTGGAAGTGGAATTGAAATGAAATATAAACAGTTATTGTTTCACATTGATATTTTTACTTTACACATAATGTATAAGGAAAGTATTGTGACGGGGTCGAAAATTCGAATTCGAGTTTTCGACGGGAGAGCACGTTTCAAGCATCCCTGATCACGAATCAAACATTTTTGAAGTGATGTCTGTCTGTGTGTGTGTGTGTGTGTGTGTGTGTCAGTGAAACTGTGGAGACGATAACTGACGAACAAATGGACCGATTCAAATGAAATTTGGTACAAAAATCACAATCCGTAAACACTCGAAGTCTATTGTTTTTATACGTAATCGAATGTTCAGAACCCCTCTAAATTTTCGAGTGAAATTTTGAAAAAATCGTCAGAGAATCAAAACCGCTAGTAAAGTTACGCAAATAGACATTTCTTACGTAATGTTTCATTAGAAAACGATTGACATAAATTTTAGAACGCTAACATGAACCGTTCTCGAGATATTGCACATTTTCCAAAAAAAATTATCGAAAAACCATATAAAATAAAAAAAAATATTTCCTATTGCGAAACATGTTCACTTTTCATATGTAATACCATGCGATAAATTGGGTGACATCCTTCTCGTGGATCTAGCTCACTCCATTCATGAAAAAATATACTTTGAGTAATACTTTTGTATTTGAACGCCAATAGTCATTTATCCGCTGTAAGAATAACTATTTCTTCGTCCATAACGCTTGGCGAGATATTGGCGACGAATTTGGTAGAATGTCGCCAACTTGGCGACTTTTTTAAATGTTGCCAAATTAACCGAAATCTCGCCAAATAGATAAAAATGACACTAAATCAATGAAAATGATGACTCATTGACGAAAATTCAATATCTTGCAAAGAATATAAATATCTACTATAAGAAAAACCTATTTTTTATTGTAAAAGTAGTAAATTAATTGCATTATATAAAGAAAGTCATGTGTTGCCCACATCAGATTTTTTTTAATTGCACTTCTAGACGATTATGAAAATGAAATTGGATCAAAAATCTCTTATTGCCATATAAAGCAGCATTAGCCGAGTACCTTTCATAAGAAAAGGACTAACTCATTTGCCATGTGATGAAAATTTAATGAAGGATTTTAAAAACAAATTTTTAGTTAATTGCTAGATTGAATAAAAGAAAAATTTTAAATACATTGCAGAAGGGGCAGCTATTTCATATTCAGTCAGTTAGTTCGGAGTACTTATGTTAAACAGGATTTTCTGTACGTAAAAAATGACCAACAAATGAAAATTTGAAATGACATAATGCTGTACGTGAAAAACAGATTTAGAACGGAACTCCACTTTGAGACAAATTTACGTTTGAAATTAAGTAAAATAAAACCAGATATAAACAAACTAATTTCTGTCAAACGAGCACAATTACCACACAAAATATTCTTGTTAATCATATCGTCCCAGAAAGAATAATACTTGTTAATCATATTATTAATCGTATTTGATAATATTTATTATTTTTGTTCATATTTTTCATTAGAATCTAAATAAAAATACGTGGCAATAACTTAATTAAGTGTATAGTCTTGACATCTTATTTCTATGCAAGACGTATTTTTGTTGATGGCACTGGAATTTTTGAATATTGGTTTTGGTAGTACGTATTTATAAAAAGGTTGAGAACCCCTGCCGCAAACTACTGTTCATAAGTAAGTAATGTCTTCCAGGAAATTTTCAAATTCAAGATTTTCTCGAAAAACGTATTCAAAATTCCTGAAAACATTTAAAATTGTTTAAGAAATAGTGTAATTTATTTATTTTCTCTACATACATAATGTAGCACGATATATCGAAAGTATTGCAACTGGGTCGAAAATTCAAATTCGAGATTTCGACCTTGTCACAAAATTTGTATGATTAGAATTCACATTATTACCATTTTAAGATGTTCCTATTATTGTTTCTTGTGGGAAAGCGATAGCTATAATGGTACTATATAGTGTCGAAAGCCCAGACCAACCGGCTCGTCCGAGGACTTGGAGCAGCAAAATAGATGGCCGGGGTACTATATAGTGTAAACAATGTTTATAAATAATGAAACAATAAACAACAATGATAAGCAATAAACTTGGAGAAAATAATAAGCAGTGTATATTCAGTAGTAGTATGTAGTATATAGGGAGATCAAAATGATGAACTCTGATGTTAATGGTATCAAAATAATTTTGCTAACACAGCTAAGTGCACTTATAGGCGCCTCTAAGCTGTTACTCACGTGTAAAAAAGAACCTCTTCAAGGAATTATACAAAATATTTTTAACGAATAACTTGCAAACTAAATCTCAAATTGATACTGTGATGCTAGAATTATAAGGCAACTAAAACTCAATATCGTTATTGGCTGCAATAAAAATTTGAAGTCATTGTGCTATTGGGAATTAAACATGCAGAAAAAAATAAAAATATAAAATGCTGGTCTGATTAAAGCCGTCTATGACATTACTTTATCCGAATATTTATGATGGAAAAATACAACAATATAGTATGGAATCTAAATTAATCTATCTTACCTTACAGACGAGAACAGGTATTTCATTGCAAAAGTTAATAGTGAGTTTTGCGAGCACGTCCATGTTAAATAATGCTATATATGAATAAAATGATACAAGTGTATTTAAGTATTAATCATGTATCACAGTAGTAACTAATATTTATATTTAGCGTCATATATATGTATTTCTTTTTCATTCTGGTAATATTTTTCATACAAATAAATCGAAACGTAATGGAATGCTAAAGTATCAAAACCCTCACTTCATATCTTAGACATTTTGCAATGCAACATATTATCCAATGACTATGATTAAGATTTTTGTCCCTATGAAAAATATGTAAAAGGGCCCCACACAAATTTTAGTTTTCTCAAAACTAAAACTTTGGCAGGGCATTATACAATTTTAGTTTAGCCGGAAAATTTTAGTTTTGGGAAAACTAAAATTTTGGAGGGTCAAATTTGTCATCTTTATGGCCTTTTTTAAATTTTAGTTTAGCCTCAAAATTTTAGTTTTGGTGGCTGAGACTGTAGATTCACCCTCCAAAAAATTAAAAAATAATAATAAGATGCTTTTATTTTAGAGGGGGTTAAATATTTAAGCCCCCAAAATTTAGGGCCTATCCCCAAAACTTCAGTCCCCCCCCCCTCCCTCCAAAAAGAATTTTAATAAAAGAATTTAAGAATATGCTCTTATTTTGGAGGGCCATTATCACAAAGGAAAATTTTTTATTTCATTGACTTATCATCTTTTATCTTCTTTAATTTCTAGTATTTTTCTTTCTCTTCTTTTTGAATTCCCCACTGCGAAGTGAAAACAATTGCAAAGTGAAACCTACATTAAACACATGCACACATGTTTAGCCCTGTCCTTGCCCCTGGCTGGCGCTTGATAGAGCTTCGCGCATGTCAAACTTTGAGAAACATTTGTATTCATAATTAACAAATAATGGAGATTTTGTGTAAAATTGTTTTCTTTATTTTTATTTATCTTAAAAAATCAGTTTAATTAGTCAAAAAATATTTAATATGTTATAAAATTATAATTGTAATAAAAATATAATTGTTATAAAAACAATAAAATACTTTTATTATTTAATACAATTTTTGAGGAGGAAATTGAGTATACAGTGCACCACAAATATCCCATCAAGTTTTGGATCCCTATGTTTCTTAGTCCCTAAAGACACAACCGCTTAAATTCGCTTAATACTTGTTCTACTACTGATATTATCGAAATTAATTATTTTCCTTAATTTAACTCCATTATAATAGAGACTATTTCAGCGGTTTATAACATACATGCTCTTGACTCATTTTTGTCATTTTCACATTTTACATTTATTTCATCTGAAGCAACTGGCATCAATTTAATTTTTTTCGAATTCTCACACCGGGTCGCAAAATTTCTAAAGCCTCAATATCAGGTCTTATAAACCTTAGAGCAGTGGTTGATCCGGTATTTTCACACCTACAAGCTGAACACCAGTTAAGCATCAAAACGAAATATGAAAGGTTGGCATCTGCTAATTACAATCCCTCTGGCTAAATAGTGTAAACTGCATGTTGTCGTTCCCGCCAAAGATACCTATCCCGCTAATTACAATTTTTGAACGACAATTAAGCATCATAACAAAATATGAAAAGTTAGCATATATTAATTACAATACCTCTAGCTGAATAGTGTAAACTACATTTGGTCGTTTCCGTCAAAAACGTCTAGTCTGCTAATTACAATTTATGAACACCAATTAAGCATCAAAAGTAAATATGAGAAGTTGGCATCTGCTAATTACAATCCCTCTGGCGAAATAGTGTGAACTACATTTGGTCGCTCCCGCCGAAGAAGCCTAGCCGGCTAATTACAATTTCTGAGCACCAATAAGGTATCAAAAGGAAATATGAAAAGTTGATATCTGCTAATTACAATCCCTCTTGCGGAATAGTGTGAACTACATTTGGTCGCTCCCGCCGAAGAAGCCTAGCCTGCTAATTACAATTTCTGAGCACCAATTAAGCATCAAAAAGAAATATGAAAAGTTGGCATCTGCTAATTACAATCCCTCCGGCGGAATAGTGGGAAATACATTTGGTCGCTCCTGCCGAAGAAGCCTTGCCTGCTAATTACAATTTTAATGCATTTCAGGTATATAAAAATATTTTACTCTGAAATATGCATTCAGAATATTACCTAACATGAATACCTATCTAGCTTTTATGTCACCATTACATGGCACATCTTTTCAAACACAATAATAAGAAGGTATTTTAGATAATGGTAGGAGAACTCATAAGCCTTAACATTGAACTTTTGTCAATTTTATTGTTTTTAAAGCTCGTTTCTTTCTAAAGTCCCTAGGAAAGGAGCAAATGAGCATCTTTATGTCTTTCGGTAACCTGATGCTCTATTTTTAACCTCCCGATCGCAACGAGATGCAGTTCTAAAATCGCATCATATATCTACCTTTGATGTTCAAGGAAATACTCTTGTGTTATAAAATATATGACGCTCCCTGCGGAAAAGTGATTTTCAAGGCCCTACTTTTAACAAACACGCCGTTGTTATAAAATGAACTCAAAATATATGTTTTATGTGCATATGTGATAAGTCTAAATATACATATATACAATTCCAAGATTTAGAAAAATCCCAATTGAAGGGTTTATCGTCTATGCTCAGATTATAAAGTCTCTGAATTTCATTTTGAAAATCCAACGAACGTCAAAATAGGAATATGTTTTAACGATATATCAGGTTTCAAATAAAATATTTCAGACACATTTTTTCGGACTTGTAAATCTATATTTTATTTACTTTCATAAGAATACGCTCTCCTCTTCGTCCACAAATGCGATACAGTTGCACAAAAGGTATTTTCATATTTAAGAAATGGCTATGCGACAAGGCGGCAATCAGCAGCAGACTCGACTACTCCTAAATATATAATGAGCAATAAATAAAGAATGACAACATGAGAAATACAACTATGGACACAAACAGGCCCGTGGGCATCATGAAATAACCAATGAAAGTCAATATAAAGACCACGCCCAGATGACTGGAGCAAATTGGCACACAGATACGGTAGAGTCAATGAGAGCCATGGGGGGAATAAATGTCACCCCTGTGCATCAAGAGACTCTCGAAATTGTGGCTGTATGCTAAGCACATCAAAAATGTGCTTGCTCTCAACTCTGAATTTTGCTGTGAACTAACACATCAAAATGTGCTAATAGTCTCTCGCTAAAATGTTGTGGTTGATGATACACGTAAAAATGTGCTAATATACTCTATTGGATGTGTGGGTTGAATATGCAAGTAAAAAAAGTGCTTTTTGTGAAGGATGTCCACAGCTCAAAAAGGTAACTTTTGTATCATAATATCAGGAATTATATAACCTAAAGAGAAGTCAGAAGCAGGTTGCAACTGTTATCACTAATGACTCAGTTAAATTAAAAAACTATATTGTTGCACAAATTAGTAAATTATAAAGATAACTATTGATTTGAAGTTAAGCTATGATAAAATTTAATATTAATTATGATAATTAATAAAATTTTGTTGGAGCAAATTAATGTCAGTTTATTGGATAAATAGAATTAATTTTATATTTATTAATAAAATTGCCTTTCAGAAACACCGGGCGGCGCGATAAATTAACTACGGCAGATTATCACTTCGGCAATGTACAAAAATTTACGATTATCTGCCAGTTCTTATCTCATAATTAAAACCCAAGTAATAATTAATTTAATTACAAATTTTTATACGCCACAATAAAAATGCCCATTCAAAATACTATGCATGGTTTGTATATATATTTGTCGCATTTCAAATCTTTGAAGTTCTGACTAATCAAGTTCTTCTGATAGTAGTGACATAAAATCTGACATATCATTGTATTTTGTGATTTCTTACTATATTTTAATACTTTGAATTTTAAAATTTATATTTCTCAGTCCGCAAAGGACTGGTCACTGAAACGTACAAGTTTTTTGTAAGTAACTCTTGAAACGGGATAAATAGAAAGGCCAAATTTTGTATTATGTGACTTACGTGGAATAATTTTATAATTTTGGTTTGGAAACTTACCTGCTTGGCCAGCTTGTCCTGGGCCTAAAATAGCAGCGTAAACATTTATTGGGTATAACTCGATAACCGAAGCAGCTAGAAAGCTCAAATTAGGAAATTAGGTATATGCAATTGTCCTTGGAGGTATATTTTCATTCTTTAAATTATGAATAGTACCGGTGCAGCCCGTCATGGACCCGCCACAGAAGAAACAAGTTTTGTTGCGAATAACTCGAGAATCAGATCTCCCATAAATCTCAAATTTGATAAATCATTTCTTTTCTTGGTAAATTTTGATTATTTGGATATCTCAGTGGTCCATCCCGCCCTGGGCACGTAACAGAGAGGTGTAAGACTTCTTTTTGAAAAATCTGATGTGGGCAGTGCATGACCTTCCTTATATAATGCAATGTATTTACTACTTTTACAGTGAAAACAAAATAGGTTATTCTTATAGTAGATACTTATATTTTTTACAAGATATTGAATTTTCGTCAGTCAAATAGTCCTTATTTTCCTTGATTTAGCGTCATTTTCATACATTTAGCGAGATTTTCTTTGATTTGGTAACATTTAAAAAAGTCGCCAAGTTGGCGACATTCCGCCAAATTCGTCGCCAAAATCTCTCCAAGCGTTATAGACGGAGAAATAATTTATTCATATAGCAGATAAATGACTATTGGCGTTCAAATTCAAAAGTATTACTCAAAGTATACTTTTTCATGAATGGAACGAGCTAGATCCACGAGAATGGTGTCACCAAATTTAACGCCTGATATTGCATATGAAAAGTGAACATGTTTATCAATAGGTAATACTTTTTTTTATTTTACATAATTTTTGGAATTTTTTTTTAAATGTGAAATATCTCGAATACGGTTCATGCGAGCGTTCTACAATTTATGTTATTCGTTTTCTAATGAAGTATTACATAAGAAATGTCTATTTGCGTAACTTTATTAGAGGCTTTGATTTTTTGATGATTTTTTCAAAAGTTCACTCGAAAATTTAGGGGGTTCTGAACATTCCGTATAAAAACAATAGACTTCCAGTATTCACGGATTGTAAATTTTGGTCCAAATTTCGTTCGAATCGTGAGCTAATTCGTTCGTCAGTTATCGTCTCCACAGGCTCACTGACACACAAACACACACACACATACTTTCACACACACACACAGACATCACCTCAAAATTGTTCGATTCGTGAACAGAGATGCTTGAAACGTGCTCGCCCCCGTCGAAAACTCGAATTCGAATTTTGACTCCGACTTTTGACTTTTTTTCTAAGGAAAGTATTGCGACTCCGTCACAATACTTTCCTTAGACATTATTGCATATAAGGAAAGTATTAATTCAATAACCTGGGTCGCTAGAAGACCTAAAGTTAGCTTATGATTGCCTTTCTCTAGTTATTTTCATTCTATCGATTTTTGTACCCTCTTCAGTTGAACTGGGTTCTACGTAGCTCACCGTAGGAATGCACATATCTTTTGAGAATAACTTCATAACTGGTACAGCTAGAAAAGTCAAATTTGGCATATCATTGCCTTTTACGATATATTACTTACGGAATTTACGGAATGTTGAACTATGTTATGTATTTACAAGCCCTCTATCATTGTTGGAAATACTATTACTTTCCTTATATACATAATGTATAAGGAAAGTATTATGACATGACCCTACATTCGAATTCGAGTTTTCGACAGGAGAGCACGTTTCAAGCATCCTTGATCACGAATCAAACATTTTTGAAGTGATATGTGTGTGTGTATGTGTGTGTGTATGTGTGTGTGTGTGTGTGTGTGTGTGAAAGTCTGTGTGTGTGTGTGTGAAAGTATGTTTGTGTGTGTGCGTGAAAGTGTGTGTGTGTGTGTGTGTGTGTGTGTGTGTGTGTGTGTGTATGTGTGTGTGTGTCAGTTAGCCTGTGGAGACCATAACTGACGAACGAATGAACCGATTCGAACAAAATTTTGTACAAAAATCACAATCCGTATACACTGGAAGCCTATTGTTTTTAAACGGAATCGAATGTTCAGAACCCCCCTTAAAATTTCGAGTGAAATTTTGAAAATATCGTCAAAAAATCAAAACCGCTAATAAAGTTACGCAAATAGACATTTCTTATGTAATCTTTTATTAGAAAACGATTAACATACATTTTAGAACGCTAACATAAACCGTTCTCAAAATATTGCACATTTTTTAAAAAAAATTATCGAAAAGTCATATAAAATAAGAAATATATATTTCCTATTAAGAAACATGTTCACTTTTCATATGTAATACCATGCGATAAATTTGGTGACATCACTCTCGAGGATCTAGCTCGTTCCATTTATGAGAAAAGATACTTCGAGTAATACTTTTGTATTTGAACGCCAATAGTCATTTATCTGCAATAAGACTAACTTATTTCTCCGTCAGTAAAGCTTGGCGAGATTTTGGCGACGAATTTGGCGGAATGTCGCCAACTTGGCGACTTTTTGGAATGTTGTCAAATTAACGAAAATCTCGCCAAATGGATTAAAATGACGCTAAATCAATGAAAATGACGACTAATTGTCGAAAATTCAATATCTTGGAAAGAATATAAGTATCTACTATAAGAAAAACCTATATTTTGTTACTGTAAAAGTAGTAAATTCATTGCATTATATAAGGAAAGTCATGTGTTGTCCACATCAATTTTTTTTTCTTGGGATCTGAAAATTATCATATTAGTCCTTTCTGAGCCTGCAATAGAAAGGTGCACATTTTTACGTAATAACTAGAGAACCAGAGAAAGTTCAAATTTTGTATGTTGTTAACTTTCGTGGTATATTTTAAATTTTTGGATTTTGAACTTTATTGGTCCAGCCCGTTCTGTGCAAGCTTCAAAGATCCACACATTTATTTTAAAAAGCACAAAATCGTAGAAAAGGATCCAAAATTTTATTTTAAAATGAAGAAAAAAAGATAAAAAAAATTTCTCACATATTCGTCTCATCTAATAAAGGTGGATGTCTAGAAATTTTTATATGACTAATATTTCAGTACAATTCGATATACTACACAATATCCCAATACCATGAACGGAATCAATGTCAGAATGTGGGGGATATTTACAATCATTAGATGTATAAAATATATGATTTCATTCAATTAGTGGTGATATTCTGAAGTATATCGATTTTTAATAAAGTAATAATATTATGAAATTATGGAATAGTATGGAATAGTATTATGAATAGCATTATGAAATAGTATTATAAATAGTATTATAGAATATATTATAGAATAATATTATGAAAAGTAGAGGGCTAGAGCCCACTGCTTTTATGGTATGAGACAAAAATATGAGAAATATTTTTTCTGCTGTTTTAGTTCATTTAGAGAAAAAAAGTCTAGCTCCTTAAACTTGTTTCTGGTTAACTCGTTCTATTGTAGTACTGTTGACATACTAAAGAACAGTTTAATATATACAATAATTCTAAGTGTATTTTGCATCCAAGAAATTGCCTTATCCACAACACTGTAATATAAACCAAATATCACATTAACGAATTCGGACTGAACGTATTTGCACTAATACTTCTTAAATCGGCCTCAGATTTATGTTTATTTAAATCCTCACAACATTCTGTGACTAAGAGACATTTTGAGAAAATTTCAATCAGCAATCATTATTGTATGTGTTACCATAATGAAAACTAATTTTTACGTTATTTTGAAAACTTATTTTCAATCGAACAAGCATCGTTCATTGTTACAATACATCATTCTACAGCTGTCACGATATAATTGAAGCTGCAATACAAAACAAAAAAAATCTGATGGGGGCAACACATGACTTTCCTTATATAATGTAATGAATTTACTACTTTTACAGTAAAAAAGTAGGTTTTTCTAATAGTAGATACGAATATTCGTTCCAAGATATTGAATTTTCGACAATTAGTCGTCATTTTCATTGATTTAGCATCCTTTTTATGCATTTCGCGAGATTTTCATTAATTTGGCAACATTTCAAAAAAGTCGCCAAGTTGGCGCTATTCCGCCAAATTCGTCGCCAAAATCTCGCCAAGCGTTATGCACTAGGAAAAAAGTTATTCTTACAGCAGATAAATGACTATTGGCGTTCAAATACAAAAGTATTATTCAAAGTATATTTTTTCATGAATGGAACGAGCTAGATCCACGAGACTGATATCACTCAATTTATCGCATGGTATTACATATGAAACGTGAACATGTTTCTCAATAGGAATTTTTTTTTATGTGACTTTTTCATAATTTTTTTGAAAAATGTACAATATCTCGAGAACGGTCCATGTTAGCGTTCTAAAATTTATGCCAATCGTTTTCTAATGAAAAATTACATAAGAAATGTCTATTTGCGTAACTTTATTAGCGGTTTTGATTTTTTGACGATTTTTTCAAAATTTCATTCGAAAATTTAGGGGGGTTCTGAACATTCGATTACGTATAAAAACAATAGGCTTCCAGTGTTTACGGATTGTGATTTTTGTACCAAATTTGGTTTGAATCGGTCCATTCGTTCGTCAGTTATCGTCTCCACAGGCTCACTGACACACACACACACACATACTTTCACACACACACACACACAGACATCACTTCATAAATGTTTGATTCGTGATCAGGGATGCTTGAAACGTGCTCTCTCGTCGAAAACTCGAATTCGAATTTTCGACCCCGTCACAATACTTTCCTTATACATTATGTATATAAGGAAAGTAAAAATGTTTACTGTACAGCACTATCTATCCAACGTCTAATGTTCTTTCCTTATAAATAAAGGGGAACACCAAAATCCCCAAATTTTGATCTTAGTCTAATCGTTCATATTTCCTTATACTATTTATCTCATTGAAAGTTTTTCCACAGTTAATTTTGAACTTAAAAACAAAAGGTATGGTCACATTTTGGAATAGTGTAGGAACAGTAATTACTCATTTATATAAAATTAAAATACTTAATTTATTCACTATTTAAGGTTCAGCGAAATAAACGGCCTGTCAATAGAAAATCCTCAATTTAAATTTTATCTGTAGAATCTTTATAAACACGTCCATCAAAGTGAGTAATGGTTTATAATCAAGGCACCCTTTCGTCCAATTGGGAATTTAAATATTTTCGTTATAAAAGTGCGAGCAGTTTTCGTTGTTCTGTCAGTTAAATCTATGACATCTTTTAGTAAATGACAATTCATAAATATGAAGTCAAAATTTGTCTGGAAATTTATGAAATATTAGGATTCATGTCCAAAGGTTAGGATGCTTTAAACTTTGGATTTCAAGATCATTTGCAAGTAAAATTTTCTCAAAATTTATGGGCTGATATATATGATCTGACATTTTACTAATACTGCATTTGATATTGTCGTTAATTGATCTAGTAATCCAAGACTCACAAGTGACAGTCCGCTTGACTATACATAAAAAGTGGTTTATTGATTGATAGCTGAACAACTTTTTCTCAATAGCTGTCTGGACTCTACCAAATATCTTAATCATTTAAATTTCTTTGAAAAACTGCCAGAGTGCACCAATAAGAATCAACACCACACTGGGTTACTTAAACATCTTGCTCTAGAACACTGCTTCCCAAATAAGATTCCGTGAGCCCATACTAGGGATCTGCAAGAGTTTGCAGAAGCTTGCAAATAAAGGTACAACTTGCATTCCTTTTGTAATTGGATAAACAAATTCAAATTATTGCGCATTTAACATGATCTGTTAATTACAGTAATGAAACATTTTGAAAGTTTAACTTAATTAGATATTTGTGGGATAGCTATAATGTAAGTAGGAAGAATTTCACTTTAGGAGAGAATTTTTCTTTGAAGCGAGAAATTTCTGTAGTGGCAAGGTATTTAATTAGCAGTAATGAACATTACTGACATGAACTACAAGATTGAAAAATAAAAATTTGAACAAGAATGATCAATCATGCATAAAACATTGATAATGAAACACTTTTCAACTGAAATGCAGTTTTATTTAAACATTGCTAAAATATGATATATTCAGCGCTGATATTTTTGAATTATCACAGTACTTCAGAAATGTATTATACTTAAAAACTTAAAACATCATTAAAAAAGACAATGCTAGTTTCACAAAATGAACTTTATTCAAATGACGCCATTAAAATATAAATCGCCTGCCTCTCAGTGCAAAATCAATTAATATTCCATTCATATTACTTATATTCCAAACTCCAAAGCTAAATAATTTTGCGTGAAGAAAAATTCAGCAATTCTTATACAACTCATCTTACAATCGCTTGATTTGTTTGCATTCTGTTTACTTTAAATTTAGGCTTCGTTGAAGAAATAATCAAAGTTGAGTGATCATTTATAATCAAAAATATTGTAATTATTTAGGCACGGCATTTAGAAACACAGATAATACGTAAAAATAAAGCTGTTTTATAACGGATGCATTACTAAATATAAATTGAAACGATTTTAAAAAATCAAGATCATTACACAGCGAAAAAAAATGGATGACATATTTTATTTTGCAATGAGTCACGTGGTCTCTTCATAAAAACAAAGCAACGTATAGTGTTGAAATATTTTCTGTACATTTTATGTCATAATTTGAATATTTCCTAAAACTTTCAAAGCAATTTGTGAATTTTAATTTCGCTTAAAAATGTTTTAAAAATTAGGTCCCATAGGTTTCAATTCATTTCAATTTTGAACCTGGAATAAGTCGGAAAATAATTAAGTTGATATTATTCATTTTCATTCCCATATGTCCCAGAGACCGTGTCAACAACATACTAAAATTTAATTTTGACAAAGTCATTTTTACGGCAGTTATTATGCGAACAGACAGACAAAATGGCCAAAGTCATAAACACTTTTCCGCTATGCTGGAAAGTGTTTAAAAAAGGGAAAAAAAATCCGAATAATAAAAAATTCCAAACCAGTTAAACGGTATTTTTATTAATCACATCACATGAGAAGCTCCAGATCCTGGTTATTAATGTTATTATTACTGAAGTAGGTGGCATCCCCAAGTCATAAAATTTGTCTGATGTGAAGCCATTTATCGATTTTTATGATTATAAATAATCAGCCAAATATTTTGGAGGTTCGAATTTCTATCTCAGCCAGAACTTTACAAAGGGGTGTATTAGTTAATATTTGATGTTTTTATAGAAAATGACACTGAAATTTCCATAAAATGGAATAAAATAAGATTTTTAAATTAGAAAAAGTCAAACCAGTGAAAATAAAAGCATAAGAATTCCAGAGATTTTGCAAAATACTTTAAGGGTTCCTCCAAACAATAAAAGTTGGGAATCACTACGCTAGAGGTATTAATAACAATGCTGATTATACTTTTCCCATGCATACTGATGGCAGTAAGTTAGATCCAGGCAATACATGTAGCAGCATTTTTATGAAGAACATCAGATTGTGGCATTAAATTTAACTTTAGAAATCCAGACCATAATTAGGTGTTTTGATCCAAACTTTTATCTCAAAGAGAAGATCTGAATCAATTCTTTTAAGGAGCTTCTCTGTATTGTGACAGATAATAAAATCTCGATTCGGTACCTTACATAATGACCTAGCATTATGGACAAAACTGGTCGAAATATTATCATCCATTTTTCTAATATGGCACATACTGGTTCTTTGTATCTTCGCGATATACTGTCTCCTTTTCTCTTGTATAGCAAAGAGATAATCTCCATAGCATCAAAAGTTGCGTATAATTTTTAGGCATGGTTATAAAAATTTCCTCAATCAAATCCAGTTCCTTTGATTTTGAGCAAAAGCTTTTGCAGCCAAGCTATCTAGGTTGATTAAAGTGCCTTACAAGAGTATTGCATTTTTGTCACAGTTTGAAGACATACAGAACAATTTTAACAATTATTTTTCGAGATATAAACAAAATTAAATCCATAGACTACTGTGATGAACTTTGCAATGATGAAGGATAAATACTGCTCAAAGGTGAACGAAGCCCAGTGGTGCAAGTTATAAAAAATCTGATGTGGGCAACACATGACTTTCCTTATATAATGTAATGAATTTACTACTTTTACAGTAAAAGAAATAGAATTTTCTTATAATAGATACTTATATTCCTTCCAAGATATTGAATTTTCGACAATCAGTCGTCATTTTTATAGATTTAGCGTCATTATCCATTTGGCGAGATTTTCGTTAATTTGGCAACATTTCAAAAAGTCGCCAAGTTGGCGACATTCCGCCAAAATCGTTGCCAAAATCTCGCCATCCGTTATGGACGAAGAAATAAGTTATTCTTACAGCAGATAAATTACTATTTGTGATCAAATACAAAAGTATTACTCAAAGTATCTTTTTTCATGAATGGAACGAGCTAGATCCACGAGAATGATGTCATCCAATTTATCGCATGGTATTACATATGAAAAGTGAACATGTTTCTCAATAGGAAATATTTTTTTCTTATTTTATATGACTTTTTGATATTTTTTTTCAAAAGTGTGCAATATCTCGAGAACGATTTATATTAGCGTTCTAAAATTTATGTCAATCGTTTTCTAATGAAAAATTACATAAGAAATGTCTATTTGCGTAACTTTATTAGCAGTTTTGATTTTTTGGCGATTTTTTCAGAATTTCACTCGAAAATTTAGCGGGTTTCTGAACATTCGATTGCATACAAAAGCAATAGACTTCCAGTGTTTACGAATTGTGATTTTTGTACCAAATTTCGTTCGAATCGGTCCATTCGTTCGTCAGTTATCGTCTCCAAAGGCCCACTGACACACACACACACACACACACACACACACACATACTTTCACACACACACGCACACACACACATACTTTCACACACGCACACACACACACACACACACACAGACATCACTTCAAAAATGTATGACTCGTGATCAGGGATGCTTGAAACGTGCTCTCCCGTCGAAAACTCAAATTCGAATTTTCGACCCCTTCACAATACTTTCCTTATACATTATGTATATAAGGAAAGTAAAAAGCAATGAGATGAAAAATAATCCTATAAGATTTATATAAAATACTGACTTTTAAATTAAACGCGTGGATATAAAAGAATTCATGATAATGCATATCTATATAAATAAAATTGAGAATTTGTCTCTATGTATGTATGTATGTGTGTGTTGCGATACAAACGCCCAAGGGAAATTTAAGTAATTCAAAATGATATCAGATTAAGCGTCTGTATAACAACACCTAATTGGGTCGAGCACCCACGTGCAAGTTATAAAGAAATTAAATAAAATTAAAAGTTAAATACTTAATGAATTGTGACCGTACAGTGGAGTATAAAATTTAGAATATAAATACAAAGCATTGTGAAATTTGCAAGTATAAATTAAATAACCATTTTTGCATATGGGCGCCTTAAAATTACAATTAATTAAAATATTTAATTCATGATAAATTAAGCAATTCTGTACATAAACCATACCTGGATGAAATCTTGAAGAAAAATAGTTTCTATAAATTTAGGATTCATTATAAATAATCTTAGTCTTCTTCACAAAATTTTTCACACCATTAGTTTGAATAATAAGTCATAGTTCTATAAATATTTATTACTAATCATGGAGTTTTGCAAAATTTTTATTTAAACATCCAGGTGAAACTTCAATGAATTCCATTAACAAATTCTTTATTTCTTTGTCATATGTATATGTATATAAGACCATATTTAGCTGAAGAATAATTATCTGAATCTTGCATAAACTCTGTCTCTAAAATAATTTTTGTTTCTTTTAAAGAGAAAAAGACTCCTTAATATCGTTCAAAATAACATTCAATTGTTTTTATATTAACACTTTACAACAAAGTTGAAAAGTGTTTATGACTTCGTTCATTCTGTCTGTTTGTCTGTCTGTCTGTCTGTCTGTCTGTCTGTCCGTCCGTTAACATGATAACTGCCGTAAAAATGACTTAATCAAAATAAAATTTTAGTATGTTGTTCAGACGGTCTGTAGGACCTATGGGAATATAAATGAATACTATCACCCAATTAGTTTTGAGTTGAATCCGGGTTGAAAAAATGAAATACATTGAACCCTATGGTACCTAATTTTCAAACATTTTTTAAGCGGATTTAAAATTCACAAATTGCTTCGAAACTTTTATGTAATATTCAAATTGTTACATAAAATATATAAAAAAAAAATTCGGCGAAATATATTCAGTAGTTTTTTAAATAAAAATTAAAATAATAATTACACCTCTTATATGAAACGATCACGTGACCATGAAATGAAATGATCACATGACCCACTTCAATATGATATATGGCATTCATCTTGTTTCAAAATCGTGATTTTTTAAGTTCTTTTTAATTCATATTGAGTGTTATATCCGTCCTAAAAGAACTTTATTTTTGCTTAAATTCTGTGCATCTACATACTGAAACAAAGCGATTACAATATATTTGAGTTTAAATTATCATCCAAATTTGATTATTTCTACAACGAAGCCTATTTTTCACCTATGTAAAATGTAAACAGCAAAATATGTAGAATGAGTTGTATTAGAATTGCTATATTTCTTTAACACAAAACAATTTATCCCATGGAGTCTGCATGGCTGATATGAATGAAATATTAATTGATTTTATAAAGAGAAGGACGATTTTTTCGAAGAAGTTTTAAGCATAGAGTTTAATTACTTGTAGCTCCCTGGTCTTAATTTTTAAATAAAATAAATCATTATAGTATTGTGATGAAGGAAATGAATGGGAGAAAGTTGTGAATGAAATGCTGTTTTTATAGAGAGATCCAGGCGTGTTATTTTTTCTATGATTGCATTTAATTAATTTCAGTTGTTTTCGATGAAGTTTTCAAATATAATAATTTATCATAGTATTATGATAGTTTTAAAAATATTATCGTGGAATGTATCACATTTTAGAGATATTTAAGCCAGGCAATTTATATTTCAATGCTGTCATTTGAATGAAGTTCATTTTTTTCAATGAAGGTTTAAGTTTTAAAATATAATAAATTAATGTAGTATTGTGATAAGTTTCAAAATATTACCGAGGAATGTATTGCATTTTAGGCTTTTTTAAATAAAATTGCATTGAAGTTGGAAAGTGTTTCATAATCAATGCTTTAAGCATGATTGATCTTTCTTGTTGAAAATTATGGAGACTCAAACGATATAAAATCTATCAAAAACCATACATTTTTATGTCTAGTGATATACCAATATTAGTAATGATTGCATAGTAGTCCATCTATTAAAAGATATCAAAAACAATTATTAGTATAAAGATTAAAAAAAAAGGTTTAAAGTTATTTGTAATGTAAAAAATAATATAAAATATGATAATCTTAAAAATATAAACAAAATGAAATTAAGACCATTTCCACTAATAACAATAAAAAATGTATCAAATCAAAGTAAAAAAAGTCCCACATGAGATTTATGTATGTTTTCATAAATTTGATCCCAAATCGGATCCAAGCAGATTCAATGTAAATAAAATAGGAAAATGATAAAAAGTTGAGACCTAAAATTTAAAATCACAAATACAAGAGTCATTTCCATTTGCACACTTTTTAGTGCCTTTATAAATGAATTTTGGTTTTGTTTTATTTAAATATTCCATATCTATTTCAATACTGTTATTGAACCTTGGTGGGAGAAATACTTGAAATTCTTCTAAAACTGCAATATAATTATCCCCATTTTTGGTTGATATTTGCTTGACTTCTGTTATAGGATATTCTTCATAAATATTTAATTTACGTAATTTCTTGACTGGTAAATATTGAAGATTTCCTATGTCATTGAGCTTTTTCAATTTATCCATTCTTTGTTTATTTAGAATTATTTTTAACACTTTACAACAAAGTTGAAAAGTGTTTATGACTTTGTTCTTTCTGTCTGTCTGTCTGTCTGTCTGTCCGTTAGCACGAACACTGCCATAAAAATGACTTATTCAAAATGAAATTTTAGTATGTTGTTCAGACGGTCTGTAGGACCTATGAGAATATAAATAAATAATAGCACCCAATTAGTTTTGGATTGAACCCGGGTTGAAAATATGAAATACATTGAGCCGTATGGGACCTAAATTTCCAAAATTTTTTAAGCGGATTTAAAATTCACAAATTGCTTCCAAAATTTTAGGTAATATTCAAATTGTTCCATAAATATATAAAAAAAAATTCAGCGAAATATATTCAGTAGTTTTTTAAATAAGAATTAAAATAATAATTACACCTCTTATGTGAAACGATCACGTGACCATGATATGAAACGATTACATGACCCACTTCAAAATGATATATGGCTTCCATCTTGTTTTAAAATCGTGATTTTTTAAGTTCTTTTTAATTCATATTGAGTGTTGTATCCGTCCTAAAACTAATTTATTTTTGCTTAAATTCTGTGCATCTACATACGGAAACAACGCAAATACAATAAATTTGAGTTTAAATGCTCATCCAAATTTGATTATTTCTACAACGAAGCCTATTTTTCACCTATGTAAAATGTAAACAGCACAATATATAGAATGAGTTGTATTAGAATTGCTGTATTTCTTTAACACAAACATAATTTAGTCCTTGGCTGATATGAATGAAATATTCATTGATTTTACAAAGAGACGGACGATTTTTTTCGATGAAGTTTTAAGCATAGAATTGAATTACTTGTAGCTCCATGGTCTTAATTTTTAAATAAAATAAATTATTATAGTATTGTAATGAATGAAATGAATGGGAAATTATTTATGAATGAAATGCTGTTTTTATAGAGAGATACAGGGGTGTTATTTTTTCTACGACGTCATTTGAATGAATTTCAGTTGTTTTCGATGAAGTTTTCAAATATAATAAATTATCGCAGTATTATGGTAGTTTTAAAAATATCACCGTGGAATTTATCGCATCTTAGAGATATTTAAACCAGGCAATTTATATTTCAATGCAGTCATTTGAATGAAGTGCATTATTTTCAATGAAGGTTTAAGTTTTCAAATATAATAAATTAATGTAGTATTGTGATAAGTTTTAATATATTACCGAGGAATGTATTGTATTTTAGACTTTTTTAAATAAAATTGCATTGAAGTTGTAAAGTGTTACATAATTAATGCTTTAAGCATAATTGATCTTTCTTGTTATTATTAGTGTAGATCAGTAGCAAACTTGAGGCTGCATCAAATCACTTTTGAAATCATCATGATTTCCACATGGCTCTATCTCAATCATCTCAAAAACCCCTTTACAAAACACAATCCATAGAACAAAATTAATACTGAAAAAATATCTATTACTTTCCTTATATATATAATGTATAAGTAAAGTATTGTGACGGGGTCGTAAATTCGAATTCGAGTTTTCGACGGGAGAGCACGTTTCAAGCATCTCTGTTCACGAATCAAACATTTTTGAAATGATGTCTGTGTGTGTGTGTGTGTGTGAAAGTATGTGTGTGTGTCACAGTTAGGCTTTGGAGACGATAACTGACGAACGAATGGACCGATTTGAACGAAATTTGGTACAAAAATCGCAATCCGTAAACACTGGAAGCCTAATGTTTTTATATGCAATCGAATGTTCAGAACCCCCCTAAATTTTCGAGTGAAATTTTGAAAAAATCGTCAAAAAATTAAAACCGCTAATAAAGTTACGCAAATAGACATATCTTATGTAATTTTTCTTTAGAAAACGATTGACATAAATTTTAGAACGCTAACATGAACCGTTCTCGAGATATTGCACATTTTTAAAAAAATTATCAGAAAGTCAAATAAAATAAAAAGAAAATATTTCCTATTGAGAAACATGTTCACTTTTCATATGTAATAGTATGCGATAAATTTGGCGACATCATTCTCGTGGATCTAGCTCGTTCCATTCATGAAGATAGATAGTTTGAGTAATACTTTTGTATTTGAACGCCTATAGTCATTTAAGAATAACTGTAAGAATAACTTACTTCTTCGTCCATAACACTTGGCAAAATTTTGGCGACGAATTTGGCGGAATGTCGCCAACTTGGCGACTTTTTCAAATGTTGCCAAATTAGCGAAAATCTCTCCAAATTGATAAAAACGACGCTAAATCAATGAAAATGACGACTAATTGAAGAAAATTCAATATCTTGGATAGAATACAAGTATCTGCTATAAGAATAACGTTTTTTTTTACTGTGAAAGTAGTAAATTCATTGCATTATATAAGGAAAGTCATGTGTTGCCCACATCAGATTTTTTACTTTTTATTGCAATCACCAAGAATTGAAAGATATTCACCATTTTTATCCGAACAACGTCATGACAAGAATTCACTTTCATAACCAAAATCGTCATTGGAGAAAGCCTTATAGATTATTTTGTGAGCACCAGACAATTATTTCAGTATGCTGGAATTTGCATAATTCACCGTTGCAATTGCAATTTAATATTATTGGAATGTATTAATGAATAATTTAGAATAAAATAACTTTGAATAATAATTTAGAAAAGGATAATTTAGAATAGTAACTAAAGATAAAAATTTAAATAATTAAAATTAAAAATAAATATATTTAATGATTTATAAGAAATATTAAATTTTGAATAATAAAATAAAAGTGCTGTGATTTGTCGCAACAGTATGTATGTGTATCTGATTTTGTTTCATTTTCATGGAAGAACGGCCGAACTGAATTTCATGAAATTTTGCGAGTAGCCGTGGAATAGTTAAATTAAATATTTTGTCTATGTTTCGAGTTTCTTGGACCATAGTTTGTTAAGATATTAATAAAAAACCCACAATTAAACCTTCCATAGAGATAGATTATACAGACGATATTTTTTTCCACAATTATATCGTGTCGCATACCAAAGGAGACGATTTTCATTAAATCTTTCACGATTTAAATAATAAAGGAATGTATATAAAATAAATTTTATTGAAATTCCATTTTTAAATGGTTTAAATCAATTACGGCCTCCAGATTTGAAGATTTCAGGCATTATTGATAATTTGAATTTATTACGTCATCTGCTTTTTTTTGGCAAATATTTTTGAAACTCATATATTGTAGTACGGGTAATCTTCAACTAATACGCTAATGTATCTTTTAATCTACGAGAATATAATTAGTATGGATATTTCTTGCCATAAAATTTAGCGTTTTTATTTCGGCATATATTTATTTAATTTCATATTTTTTTGTAAATTTATTTACAAACAGAACCCCGGATGTTTTATTCTTCAGATCTTCATATACAGAACATTTTGTCGAGCGAGAACAAAGGTTCTTAAACTTCTTGTTAAGAGCATTAATTTAAATATTTTAGTAAAACGTTTAAAATAACAATGTCATTTAGAATACTATATGAATTTGCACATGATTGTGTATTTAAGTTTCTTTATAATGAATATTTCGTACGAAGAACGGGTATACCGCTAGTAAAATATATATTGTAGAATATGTAGAAAACTATCTAATAAAGCATATCTACTAATATTACAGGCGAATGTGACGTAGATAAAAACCATTTATTAAATTTATGACAATAGAATTTACTTTCAGAAATACGCAACCGCGTTAGTGGACGTATTTTTGAATAAATATAAAACAGGATAGGTATATCAGAGCAAACTTAGAATACATATAGCTTTTACATGTGGGGATATACACATGAGAAGCCAGCATTTATGCTTTAAATAGAAATAAAAATGTCTGAAAATAAGTAATTGCATTTCCAGATAAATATCCGAATTAATAATAGGAACAAATTTTCATTACTAGCAATATTAATTTTGATATATTTTACTCCAGCCGTTTCTCGAAATACTTATTTTTCCTATATATATGTATTATTAGCTGCCAATACCAAAGCTCTAGCAGTTTCTTTTTAAAATATTTAACGTACATCATAGGAAGAATCAGATGCTCCCAAATAAATATAAAATATTTAGTATAAATCAGATATCCCCAAAATTTAACACCAATGACAATCCCATATTTCGATTTGGTGGAGCTCATCAGATGACTGCAAATATAGATACATCTGTAGTTTTTTAAAAGGAAATTGAATTATCCCGTAACTTGCAAACAAAATATTTAAAGTTCTAACTAAAATGTAAACGCATGAATATATTTTCTTACATAATATGCATGATTAAAACATAAATCACTCTTCAATTTAACAATTTAGATTATAAATTAAAAATCTCTCAAATTGCTGCTTTACAAATATATTCTATGAGGACGAATGTGCGTTTTGTTTTTGCATTGCAAATTACTGCAATCTTTAAGGCATTTATGATCCCAAACAACACGTATCAGACAATGGCAATAAACTTCGTAAGCTGCAAGGCAGACAAAAAACGCAGTCAGGCAGTCGCCAATGGATGACATTAAGACATTAAGTGCAAATAAATTTATATTGGATATTAAATATATCCCATCCACATTATAAGATCACATTGTTCTGTGGACCTCAGGCTCTAACCCTAGAGTATCTGCGGCCAATAGAAGCTTCCTCGCACAAACACAGCAGCCAGTGGGCACAAGAGGAAGAAATGAAGGGGAGCCAACAAGGCAAGGCAAGTCTTCCTACCAAATATCAGTTGGAGAAGAGTCATTGCATTAAGAATATTTGAAATGACTTGATAAAAGGTTGGTGAAACAAGTGATTACAAAAAGTGTTGATGAACGACAAAGAAAACTTTTAAAATTCAAGGCGACGACAGGCCCTAATGATGACCCTGACCAAGTGGATTTCTGGGGCGAATCCTACAATAATGTTTGCATCCACAACAGGTACTTCCTTATTTCTCACGAAGAATTCGAGTTCAATCACAATCAGTTTTTAACACTTTCCAACATAGTTAAAAAGTGTTTATGACTCTGATCATTCTGTCTGTCCGCTCGCACGATAACTCCCGTCAAAATAATTTTATCAAGATGAACTTTTAGTATGTTGTTGATACGATCCGTGGGATATATGGGACTGAAAATGAATAATATCACCCAAATAGTTTCGAATTTAATACGGGTTAAAAAAATGAGATACATTGAACCGTATCGGACTTAATTTTTTCAAACATTTTTTGAGTAAATTTAAAATTGACAAATTGCTTCGAAAATTTTAAGACATCTTTAAATTATTACATAAAATGTATAAAAACATGTTCAGCAAAATATGCTAGGCAGCGTTTTTAAATAAAAATTGAAAATATAATTACACCCATAATGTATAAAGAGATCACGCGGCTCAGCGCAAAATAATATATGACATACATTTTTCCCGCTGTGTTAAGATCGTGATCTTTAAAGATCGTTGAATTTACATTTAGTGCTGCATCCGCCATAAAACCGATTTTTTTATTTACTATCTGTGTATCTTATTTCTGTGCCAACGCAATTACAAGCTTTTTAATTTTAAATGATCAATAAACTTTAATTATTTCTACAACGAAACCTACTTTCAACGTATGCAGAATGTAAACAAATCAAGCGATTGTAAGTTAAGTTGTATAAGAATTACTATTTTCTTTTACGCAAAATTAATTAGCTCTGGAGTCTAGAATATAAGTAATAGTAATGCTCTATTAATTGATTTTTCATAGAGGCCGGCTATTTATATTTCAATGATGTCATTTGAATAAAGTTCATTTTATGTAACTAGCATTGCCTTTTTCGATGAAGTCTTCAAGTATAATAAATTACTGAATTACTATGATAATTTAAAAAATGTCATCACTGAATGTATCCCATTTTAGAGATGTTTAAAAAAATTGCATTTCAGTTGATAAGTGCTTCTTGATCAATGCTTTATGCATGATTGATCTTTCTTGTTCATAATTTACTTCGTCATCAACTGATTTCGAAGACATAACCAGACTTGTTCTCCTTAAGATGAAAGCTCGTTTTGCCTCAGTAAATGAACAACACATTAATTCATTACTAGATTATGCATAATAGTGAAGAAATGCATAATCATGTTGGAGTCGTATTCACTATTTGAAACATGCAATATTTGATGCCATGGACTATAGTCCAAAATGTAGTTTAATTATTAAACCTATATGTTCTTTAGAAATGTCTTGTAGATAATCCCAGATGTTTTAAGCAATTTTTTATATGAAAATACAAGGGATTTAGTAAACTGATTTCGAAGACACAACCAGACTTTTCTCCTTAAGATGAAAGTCTGTTTTGCATCAATAAATAGACATCACACATTTATTTTATTATTAGATGATGTATAATAGTGAATAAATGTATCATGATTTTAGAGACGTAGTCACTATATAAAGCATGCAATGATTTTTGATGTCATGAACAATAAGTTCAAACTGTAGTTTAGTTATTAAACCTGTATATTCTCTAGAAATGTCTGGTAGATAATCCCAAACGTTTACTAAGAGAAGACAGACAGCACATTATATTTGTTGCCATAATATGCGCTCATCAATATACGTACAAGTTACATTAATACTCGTATATGATAAATTCTAATTATGATAATGAGTTATTACAGAGTAAATCAGGTTATTTAATTTCGAAGAACTCATAACTGGATATATTCAAACATTGGGATGAATTGAATATATCAAAATTGGGGAATGCGAATTACCATAATGCTATTTAGAATGTTATACATGCGTTATAGGTAAATGTTGAGTATGAATTCTGAAATCATTTCAATTCAGGATTGCAGTATGAATCATATAGCAGTATGCAGGTTTAGTGGTGTGAAATTCAACGACTGTCTGCAATTATTGTGGCAATTTTGACGTAAATTGGAATTATATACAGTAAAACCCCTTATTACGAGTGCCGCTTATGATAAGAATCCCAAGAAATTTTAATCCTTTAAAATGGGATTATATGCGTTTGTATATGTGACATAACAAATGGCACTTCTGGTATAACGAGAAAATCTGACATTGCATATAAATTTAACCAGGAAATAAATCAAATCTGGAGAAATGTGTGTAATAGCGCAAAAAGCGAATTTAGGTATAGTATATTGGAATATTTTAGAAAAGCGATAATTTTATTATTTCTGAACATTTAAGCTTGCAAGTAATAGATCTCAAATGAAGCAGTAAGAATTCAGATATTACATAAATGTAGGGATGAGCGCAGAATAATAAACTTTGAGTACTATAAATAATTAGACAGACTTTGTGACTCCAGAAAAAGACAGATATTACAAAAATTACGACACAGCAAGAAAAAAGCAGTTCCCTCTAGTCTCTATATAATATGGATAAGACAACGTTAAACTCACATGATAAAAGAAACAAGTCAATGAAAGAAATTTTCTTCAAATCGAAAAAGCTCAATCCAAATCTTTGGGAATGTAATTATATAGTAAAAAGTAGTGATATCTCGATTTTTTCTCGATTTCAAGGCAAAAAATATAGGCCTGGAAGTTGCTCTTAGAGAGAAAAGAATGTTCACTAGTTCAGTTTACAGAAGAAAAGAAAATAGACAGAAGTTCAAAGTTGAACGTCTCAGAGCTGCATAGTCCGATATCCGTTTATTTAACAGCAGTTTTTACTCTTCTATTCAACGTCCCAATTCAACATTCTGATGTTAGTTACTGAACGAAAATGATCGAACTCCTGCTTTCTAGAAAGCAGACATGTATAGTTGTCAGGCATTTGCTTTGGAAATAATGCTTGGTTACAAAACACCATCTGATACATAGCTTCTGGAATCTTTCAACGTCACTGGTAAATGTGATGCTTAAATGTGATAAACCATGTAAATGCAGATGATATATGTAAAAATGGAAATGACATACGTAAAAATAGAAATAATATACGTAAAAATAGAAATTGTACATGTAACAATGGAAATAATATATGTAGAAATAGAAATTGTATACTTAAAAATACAAATGACATATGTAAAAACAGAAATAGTATGTGTAAAAATAGAAATGGTATTGTTGTAGTCTATTGTAGTTGTTTATTGTAGTAGTTTATTGCAGTAGTAGTTTATTGTAGCTTATTGTAGATCACAAAACGCGATATGAAATGCATTTATAGGGCACATTAAACAACAGAGTTCACCAGTGGTGGTTCTTTCTTTCTTATCCACAGGAACCAAACCCTCCTTCCCCTGTCACCAACCTTTCGGAAGGATTTTCGAACCCACAGATTTAATGCGCCCGTACTCCGCATAAACACGCGGATGGTTTAGGTAGGGCCGGGAATCGAACTCGGGTCCTGCGAGTGCAATAACCGTGACTTTACCTCTGAGATATCTCTCCATGCCAGTGGTGATTGCATGAAAACATATTTACAAAAAATTGTAATGGTATAAGAAGATTAGTAATATTATAAGAAGTTGGTAGAATGGTCACAATGAAGTTGAGACGAAAAGAAGCCCACAGATCAGTAAGTGAGGAAGTAAAAGGCAAAAGAAATAAAGACAGGTTTTTGTTCTAAATGATAAAGGCGCAGTTGGTTCATATTTGCATTGTAAAAAATATGTATCCTGTTGTCCTATAGAAAACAGCAATCCAGCTGTCCTATAGAAAACAGAAATGCAGCTGTCCTGAAAGACATGTAATGTTTTATTTTTATATATAACGAATAAAACAATAATATTTTTCGACCAATTCTTGAAGCTTTTATATTGTAGTGTATTGAATTATTTTGACGGCCCTATTATGTATACCAGTACAATATTAACCAGTACCTACAATTTAAGGTAGATTATGAAACTCCTCGACCATGTATGCATATAACAAGCTTTGCACCCATACAGGTAACTCAAACCCATCTCCTATAAAACTGTAAACATGAGAATGAACTGTTTCGATCAATTGTGTCTTTCAACTCGCTAAAAGTCCTTTATGTATAAAATGTATGTGTTTGCGGCTTTAGCATAAGTATTTTGACAAGAATGTTAATGGCTTTCTCTTTCCTAAAAAAAATTCATTTCCCCGAACTTACTTTTCAATGAAAATATCAAGGACTTTTTGTTACTATATGCATTAGTATGCAGTAAAAAGAATACCTTAAAGTATATTTTCTGCTATAAAGATTGAAGGAACTTACTCAAGAAAAAAGGTTCTTTGAGTAAATTACTGTTTTATTAAAACATTTTTAACTATATACAAAATTTTAAAAATAACAGTTATCTCTCTATACTAAAAGAAAGTGGCTGACGCCGCGACCGCTGCTTTTTGACAAATTTCGCGTTTCTCAAATTTCTATATGACGCACCGCAAAATCGATATCATATAAAAAATATTAAAGTTAGTACAGTTGTAGAGAATAATTAGGGAACACACTGCTCTAAATCGTTTTTCGATTTAAAATTTAGTTTAGCGAATATTTAATATCAAAGTCAAAAGAAGAATTTTTGAGCTGCGAGTTCGCGTCCAGGACAGACTAGCAAAAGGAAGGCCTCTAATTTTTGTCGGGATATACTTACATAGTTGAATTTCTGCAGGACGGAGCCCTTTTTAACACTTTACAACAAAGTTGAAAAGTGTTTGTGATTTTGTTCATTCTGTCTGTCTGTCCGTTAGCACGATAACTGCCGTAAAAACGACTTAATCAAATTGAAATTTTAGTATGTTGTTCAGACGGTCTGTAGGACCTATGGGAATATAAATGAATAATATCACCCAATTTGTTTGGAATTGAACCCGGGTTGAAAAAATAAAATACATTGAGCCCTATGGAACCTAATTTTTCAAACATTTTTTAAGCGGATGTAAAATTCAGAAATTGCTTCGAAAATTTTAGTTAATGTTCAAATTGTTCCATAAAATATATAAAAATAAATTCAGCGAAATATATTTAGTAGTTTTTAAATAAAAATTATAATAATAATAACACCTCTTATATGAAGCGATCACTTGACCATGATATGAAAAGATCACGTGACCCACTTCAAAATGATATATGGCATCCATCTTGTCTCAAAATCGTGATTTTTAAAGTTTTTTTTAATTCATATTGAGTGTTGCATCCGTCCTAAAACCACTGTATTTTTGCTTAAATTCTGTGCATCTACATACTGAAACAAAGCAATTACAATATATTTGAGTTTAAATGCTCATTCAAATTTGATTATTTCTACAACGAAGCCTATTTCTCACCTATGTAAAATGTAAACAGCAAAATACGTAGATTGAGTTGTATTAGAATTGCTGTATTTCTTTAACACAAAATCATTTAGTTCATGAGTCTGCATAGGTGATATGAATGAAATATTCATTGGTTTTACAAAGACAAGGACGATTTTTTTCGATGAAGTTTTACGCATAGAGTTTAATTACTTATAGCTCCATGGTCTTAATTTTTAAATAAAATAAATTATTATAGTACTCTGATGAATGACATGAATGGGAAATTATTTATGAATGAAATGCTGCTTTTATAGAGAGAGCCAGGCGTGTTATTTTTTCTATGACGTCACTTGAATGAATTTCAGTCGTTTTCGATGAAGTTTTCAAATATAATAAATTATCGTAGTATTATGATAATTCTAAAATTATTACCGAGGAATGTATTACATTTTAGAGATGTTTAAACCAGGTAATTTATATTTCAATGCCGTTATTTGAATGAAGTTCATTTTATTATGAAAGTTTAAGTTTTCAACTAAAATTAATGTAGTATTGTGATAAGTTTTAAAATATTACCGAGGAATGTATTGCATTTTAGACATGTTTAAATAAAATTGCATTGAAGTTGGAAAGTGTTTCACAATCAATGCTTTAAGCATGATTGATCTTTCTTGTTTTAAATTTCGATTTAATTAATGAGTTATTCAATTTTTTATGCACTTCTGAAGTGAAAATGTTCCATCCTTTCGACTTGAAAGGCGAGGCGAGCTTGGCGTGCAAAGCGAGCAGTGTGCGGAGCCCCCTAGTTGGTATATAAAAATATACAACAAAGCCTCCAATCCTTTACTATTTTTGTTTATTTTGTTTTTCAAAAAATATCTTCACTTTTAAAGATATATCTCTATGTTAAAAACAAATAGCTGCCGAAGCCGCAACTGCTGCTGTTTCACAAATTTCGCGTTTCTCAAGTTCTCTGTCACGTAATACAAAATTTATATTCTGTCTTATATTCTGTCTTATTTATATTCTGTCGCGTAATACAGATATATGAAATTTAGTACATTTGCAGAGAAATATTAGCAAAGTACGCTGATATAAACCGTTCCTCGATTTAAAACTTAGTTTAGGAAATATTTGATGTCACCGTCAAAGGAAGAGTTTATGAGCTGCGAGTTCGCGTTCTGGACAGGCTAGCAATAGCAAGAACTCGTATTTTTGATGGCATGTACCTACATAGTTGTTTTTTTTTAGTTAACTTCGATTCAGTTAATGAGTTATTCAATTTTTATGCACTTCTTTATGCAAAATTTTCTTCTTTAAGAGCGAAGATTTAAAACCATTGCTGTCTGGAACATTACAATTTAATTGTTATATTTCACAGCAATTATATGGTTCTTTGTTGTAAATCTCTCTATACTGAAAGCATTACACGATATTTTGTCACTGAATTACGAACAAACGGCAAAACATACAGTTATGAAATTTTGCAGTTTGTTAGTAATACAATAAGCAATTGCCCTTAAAAGCAGGCGGCACGAGATGTATTGAGATGCAGGCTCAACGAGCACCAGAAAGTAGGAGACGAAGCCTCCCAACTTTCGGTTAGAGTTTCAGGGTTGGCGAGCGTAGCGAGCTGGGAGCTAAAGCTTGTTGAAATTATTCACAAAATGAGTTAATATGAGACTCAGCTAATATGGTAACGAAGTACCAACGAGTGCATCACGCCTACGGCGAGCTGCGATTAATGAGCAGCAGAAATGGATGGTGCAATCTTGTTTCACGAGCGTCAGTGAGCACAGGATACGTAGGTGGTCGTGTGCGCCAACCAGCTTAAAAGAACTCGCAATGCGAGCTCCAGCAAGGTTGGTGAATGTCAGTTAATAAGGGACGGTCCCCAACGGTCGTTACGCCTGGCACTAAAAGGGCACTAAACACTTACACCTGGAACTAAAATGCTCGCGAAGCGAACGTTAGCGAGTTACGGGGTTGGGAGAGAGGGTCGAAACAGGGCGAAGCACAATGGGAATATTACGCCTGCTTAGCAGGTGTCAGTAAATTGTTCTCGAAGCGATCTCAGCGAGCGTGGTGAGAATGAAATATAGTCCAAAAATCGCATTATGCCTGCGGAGCAGGTGGCACCAAAGTTCTCGCGAAACGAGCTGAGCGAGCCTTAGCGAGTACGAGGAGAAGCCTACCGTCTTGCTAAGAGAGCCAAAAGTGCTGGCGAGCGTAGCGAGTTATGAGTGAATGCGTCAGAGCACACAGGACACGTAGGAAATCGTGTGAGATGGCCGTGTTGAAATAGCACTCGAAGCGACCTTCAGGGATGGTGAATGTCAGTTAATAAGTGACGGTCCCCAATGGGCGCACTTCGCCTGCGTAGTAGATGGCACTAAATTGCTCGAGAAGCGATCTCTGTGAGCGTGAGTGAGTCAGAAGCGAAGTCTCCCGATTTGCAAAGCGAGTTACGGGGATTGACGAGCGAAGTGAGCATAAGGAGGAGTCTAACGGGAATATTACGCCTGCATAGCAGGTGGCACTAAAGTGTTCGCGAAGCAAGCTCAGCGAGCGTTAGAGAGTTGGAAACGAAGCCTCCTGACTCGCAAAGCGAGTTAAGGGGGATTGTCGAGCGTAGCGAGCACAGGGCGAAGCCCCGTAGTATTTCTAAAATACTATGAATTTATATTACAAAATAAATTTCAGAATATTTATGATTAATATTGAAATTCACTTTTGGAAAAAAAAAAATTTGGAATACAAAATTTCGAAAAACGTAAAAATGATTTTTCCATTCTTTTATAAACAAGTTGTTATACTGCTTTTCATATATGAAATATTGTTTGCATCTCCACTTGCAGTTTCCACTGCATTATCAAAATCTCCTGCGTCTTTCTTTTCCTTGTTTGAATAATTTCTTGTCTAAATCCTGTGGAAACATGAAACTACTACGACGCAGACATTCTCAAGGCATGTTTTCCTAGAAATATATATATATAAAGGTTATTTGTTTTTTAAATAAAACAAAAATATCCATTTCCGATAATTTATGTAGGCGTTGTATGGAATATCTATATGCTGTCTTTTATTTTGTTCTATCGCGGCAGTCTTATCCTCTGTCATATAAATATTTCTTTATTATTTCGATATGAAAAATCTTTACACCTTTCCGGATAAACTCCAATGCAGCATAAACTTATTATTTCGCAGCGTTAGTATTAGAATACGAAAATATGCAAAATTCTATCAGTCAGCCACTAGCAAATTAGATAAGTCTTGTAATCGAATCTTCTTATTAGCACTGGTAAACTTGCATTTTTCTCCACTGCACGCACAGGATATTCAAAAGGGATTTTTTAGAATTACACGATTAGAGCATCCGTGCAAACGATTCAACTATTTTTTTTTCAATTAAGCCTGTGTTTCTTTCTTTCTTTCGACCCTGCACGTTCGGAAGGTGTACGGTATCTGTTTGAACGGCTGGATAGTAAAACACAATTTAAACCAGAACCCACTAGGGGCGACATCCACGGGGATCGTACATCCCTTTCCCTGCCACCAACCTCTCGGAAGGACTTCCAAACCCACAGATTTAAAGTGTCCATACTCCATGTGAACATAGGGATAGTTTAGGTAGAAATGGGAATCGAACTTAGGAATCCTCCGAGTGCATCCCCGTCTGTGTACCTTTCTATCTACCCAGGTAGCCCAACCTACCCAAAGGTGTATGATATCTGTTTGGTGGACTGGGACAGTGCCATTCAATTTAAACCGAAACAGAGTGAGGGCGATGTCTATAGGGATCGCACCCTCCTTCTTAAGCACCAATCTCTCAAAAGGACAGACTCACATATTTAACGTGTCCATACTTCGCGTGTACACGAGGACAAATTGTGCGAAGCCTAGAATTGAGCTAGAGTCATCGGCTGCAAACACAGTGCTTTAAAAACTGAGACCTCCCTCCCCGTCTGTATGTCTTTTTCTTCCATGTACTAGGGGAGTCTGTCCCCTGCTAACTCCGCTAGCACAACCCCTTCGGGTGGCTTCGCCTCCTACTCGCTGGACTCACTGCATATCTATCTTTCCAAAAAATTCTACTTTCAAAAATATTTTTTCTACCCCTGCCTTTTTCCGTAGGAGTGAAAAGCAGTGATTTTTCTTAGCCCAGGGAATTCAAAAACTGAATTCCTTGATCATGAGCTCGGTTTGTAAGCTATTTTATGCCAAACTAAAGTTTAAATCGATAAACAATTTATTTCATCGTGTTACCCTATTATTTCTCTGTAAATGTACCAAATTTCAGATTTTTACATGCTATAAATTTTACAGTACGAGACAGAGAATTTTCTAGACGTGCAAATATGGGAAAAAAAGTTCATTTCAGAAGTGCATAAGAAGTAAAATATCTCCAAAACTACATCAAAATTAAAAAAAGGGACTCTGTCCTGCAAAAATTCACCCATGTAGGTATATAGGCACCTGCCTGCAAAAATTCGTGGCCTTGCTTTTGTTAGTCTATCCAGGATGTAAACACGCAGCTTAAATATTTAGTCTTTGACTTTGACATTAAATACTCCTTTAACTACAATATATATCAAAAGCGGTTTATTCCAGCGTATCCCAAAGCTCTTTCTACAAGTGTACCAAATTTCGCATTTTTATATGCAACAGTTTTTGCGGTACGAAGCAAAGAATCTCGAAAAACGAGAAATTTATCAAACAACGGCGACGGCAGCGTCTGCTACTTTTTTTTTAATGGACGGTCTGAGATTACTCAGACCGTCCAGCTAGTCCTGTGTAGGTAGAGCAGTTACACAAGGGACTTCCAGGAAAAAAACCAGTGTGTGTGTTTTTCTATCTATTCTGGAGCACACTATCTCTTGAACAAATTTAAAAAACAAAAAAGAAATGTTTCATGAATATTTCAATCGATGTACACCAGAGGTTTGTTGTTTTTTGTGTTGATTGACCGAAACCTCATTTATTTTTTCGAAATCCGAGAAAAGCGTCAACTATTGACGACTAAATCGTCAACTCAACTGACTGAGTGAGAGGTAGGAGATGCATCATAATTATTGAAGGCTTCCACTACAACTAGAATCCTGATTTTGGTGACATTGGATCTGTCTCAGCTTCGGGACAAAAAAAAATCTAAAATTTAAAAAAATTCCAATTAGGAGTGACGCAGCAAATGAATAATCAGAAAACTGAAAATAAATTTGCATAGTTATCGAGCACTTTCACGCTATGTAGACTCTTAATTTTAGTCTCATTCGATCCGTCTCAAATTCGAGATTAACGAACAAATATTACATTTCAAAACTTCTAATTAGGGATGATGCAAAAAAATAATTACAAGACTCACAACCACTTTTTAAAATGATCGAGCATTTCCTTTAGCGCCAGAATATCGGATTAGGTATGTCTCATTCGATATATCTTAGCTTCTGAACGAATAAAAAAGAAAATCGAAAATTTCAAAAATTTGAATTTCGGGTATCATCGCAAAGGGATTTTTCAAAAAATTTACGCCACTTTACCTGTGAAAACAATAAATGTACATTTTGATATCCTGTCGCTGCCAACAATTAAAACTGGTTATCAACAACTTTGATTAAGTAAGTAGGTGTGGCCACTTAGTGACCATTTAGTGACCATTTAGTGACCACTAACCATTGAGAATGCACGAAGGATGCAATGACTAGGAAATTACTGTGTAATATGTAATATTTTGTTTGCAAGCAAATATCACAGTCTTATCCGCTGACATGCTCTTTTTTTGGAGATAGTTCATGTGTTTGATGCAAAGTGAAAAAAATTCCTTAAAAAATCAAATAAACTCACTATTATCAAATGGCGGAATTCTTAGTAAATACCTTTATCTCAAAATAATTTAATATTATTGTTTGAAAGTTATCTCTCTCTACCTGTTCTCGAGATTTTGTAAAATGTATTTTTTTTCTAAAGGGTATGTATCTAGAACAAATAAAGCTAATCAAATAAAATTTGGTACACATTTTACAATCTGTAAATGCTATAAGTCTATCGATTATTCACGAGTTCCAGCTAGGGAAACAGTTTCAATTTATCACATTTTTTTTTTGAAACTCCAAAACAAGTTATAAAAACAGAATTCAGTTGTAAAACCTCTGAAGAAGAATTAATTACGAATTGAAACCCATGGAAAACGTAAAATTTTCACCATTCTGAAACTAAGACCATTTTAAGCGCTATTGGAGTTTTTTTTTAAGATTAGCATCATTTGAATATTTAAAAATAAAAAGTAAAATTCGCAAAAAAATTCAAAAAATTTTGGAGAAAGATAAAAATCTAAATTTTATGCCAAAAGAATATCTAGTTTGTGTTTCCACTATATTTTCACTATGCATTTACGATTAGTTCATCTTAGTACTAATAATTTTTAAAATAAGGTTTCTTAGTATGTATCAGTTTGACACCACCATAGGATCTTTTTTTTATTATAAAAATCTCGGGGGTAAAATATGCATTTCTAAAATTATATCAGTCGAATTTAGAAATTAATTTTAGAATTTTTACGCTTTATGTTAAAATGAATTTTTGGATAAAAATTACACGAAGTTTCCCATTCTTTAATAAATCATACTGGCAGTACATTCTTTATATAATCATACTGGCTTTCAGATACGAAATATTTCTAGCGTCTTCATCTTTGAAAGCTTTATCAGAATGTCCCTGAGAGTTTTTTCTCCTTATTTGAATACTCTCTTGTTTAAACCTTGTTGGAGCATGAAACAAACTTAGTTTCGGCACATTTCCAAAAAAAGTAATATAGAATTTGTTTATTTTTTTATGGAACCAAAATTCCCTGTTTCAGTAAATACTGTAAGACATTGAATAGAATATCTTTATTTCTGTTTATTTTCTCTTAAGAGTTTTAAGCACTATTGTCGCGACATATATATATATATATATATATATATATATATATATATATATATATATATATATATATATATATATATATATATATATATATATATATATATATATATATATATATATATATATATATATATATATATATATATATATATATATATATATATATACATATATATATATATATATATATATATATATATATATACATACATTATATATATATATGCACGACTATAATTGAGGCTATTCTTAACAGTTTGCAGAAATAATCAACTGCCTGCAAGTAGCTTAAAAAATATGAAAAGGTTGCAGAATGTTTTACAGTGTATGAAAAATTTGGAGAAAGCTACAGCCCCATTCAATGCTAAGAGCCCCATCTCAATTTACCCGAGCAAAAAAATGAAAGCCTTGTGACAAGAATTTACGAACAAATTTTGAGAGTATAGAACGAACTTAGTTTTAGATATCACATTAATATTAATCCCTGCTGCTAAGTGCTACATCTCAGTAAATCCTAATTCCATTCACAGCGTGATATCTTTGCGAATATGTTGATTACGGAAATTGTAATGAAAAGCAATTACAGCGCGAAAATCATCGTTGGGCAGAAAATGAGACGGGCTATGTTCTTCAACATTCTTTAGTTTAAGATATTATGCACACAGTATCTAACAGACTCAAAAATTCCATTGATTGATAGTAAATAATCATGCTTATTTAAAATGAAATAAAAAGAAAGAAGTATTTGGGGGAAAATTCAATCTTGGAGAAATGTATTTCGTTTTAGAGGAAAATGTAGTAATATAGAATTAGAGAGTCGTGACAAACATTACATGTAGCAACTTTCCCATACACTTTCTCATGTGGGATTTTCCCATGAGGAAGGAATGCGGGCAATACGGGTAAATACATGAAAGGAATACCACTTCAAAAAATTGTTGTGTGTAATGCGGTTCTTATATTCCTTGCTTCTCCAGAGGAACCCACCCTTCAGAAAGCACATTGGTGAGTTGTTATGAGTAATACGTTCTACATTTTGTCGTGAAACGAAAAAGCTTAGAAATCCCTGCCATTCCGTATAGATATGTCTAAGGGATTTTTACGTGAAGCTTCATTATTAGCGCTGTGCTAATTCCATTACAGGGTAAACTAGCCACCCGCAGCAAGTCGTTAAATGTTTCTATACACTGCTAATTTCGGATTGATAGCATGCAGGTCAATCTACGCGTGTCAGAAAGCGGTTACGCATTCTCAGTTGGCCGCGATACTTAATCTCTGATGTGAGTCACAAAAGTAAGAATCCATATGATGATCCCATTGAATGAATAATGGCAAAATAATATATGGGCATGTGTCCGCAAATGCAAGATGAAGCAATCCCCTCAGTCTTAACGTGTCATCGCTACAGAATATCCATCAGTTTGAAATCATCATTTCTGGCATTGAGTGACACTATAAGCTGTCATGTTCGGAGTGACTGTCCCTACACATAGTCAAGATATCAACAGTTGGGCTTACACTTCTAGTTCGACTTCATGCCGTTAATAATCATATATGGGCACCTGAAAAATTCGTACCATATAAAAACATGCCTGCATGTCAAAATGTATATAGATAATCACAGAATTCATATAGATAACCCAAAAAATTAAGACACTTAAATACTTATTATTCAAATTTTCCAACTGGAACCCATTAGGATGTATTTATGTAAGCTCAAAAGTAACTGCGTAATATGTTATAATTTAGTTTCAGTAACGCTATTTCTATCCTATAATACGCCATGTACGAGTAAGAAAGTGATCTACTGACCACCTATTACCACCCATGGCCATGGTGTCGCGATCAATGTCACTTGACAAAATGGGGCAGCCGAGTGACATTGTGACACTAAGGCTCCTATACAGGCTGACACGATCGCCATTGAATCTCCTTTCTTAACTGCCAGTTGCCGTCCGCCTAAGCTATTTCAATGGTGAGCGCACGTTACTTGTTTGATGTTTGATACGCAATTTACTTGTAAAATGGGTGGCTATGCTATGATAACTTGCACTAATCGGTGGACGAAGAATTCGGAGATGTTTAAATTTCCTCAATATCCCGAGAAAAAAAATATGGCTAATAAACTGCCGAGGAAATGAATAGATTCCTGGAATAAGATCTGAATTAAGCCACTTAAGTAGTACATATAGGAGCTTTATGTGACAACACGAGGACCACCACCGAATATTCTACGATAATTACCGTTTGTGTGAAAATATGCAATTTGTTACTTTGTAGGTGTATGTTATAGTGACATAAAATATCCACAAAGCGTCCAATCTACCTTTACCTGATGTTTAACCCGTATACCCTCGGGTGGGTCGGAATTCTTATTAGAGTTACCTGATGTTTAATGAATATGACTTTTTGATATAAAATTTGCCTTTGTGTTACAATTAGTGTTTTCTTTTTACTGATAAATGTGTCTAAATGGGAAAATTTTGATCTGTATGATGTTAATTCCATCTTAATAACGTTGTACACCATATTTTAATTGTAGCGTAAACCAGCGAAATATCAACTTGATTTTACCCCCTTTCAAACCATGGTAAACGAACATTAAAGCGTTGAACTGAGAACGTCTCCCGTTTACGGCACTTTATTACTGACTTATGAGCATTCGCTACAATACTCCCCTTATCAGTAAATGTTGTATCAGATCGCGTGGGAAATCGGTAGCTCTCGAAGTGGAACAATCGACAAATCATAGGAGACAAAATTTCTGTAGGAGGACAAATCGTAGGATACAAAGCTGATATTTTGTCATAACGTGGTAATAATGCCACCTAGTTACTGTCAAATGAAGTACTTACCGTTGCAAAATACGACAGAAGATCGTAGGTGAAGATCGAAGAAGATCGACGATTCAGTACTGTCACGAATAAGCATTATTGTCATGTAGATTCATTATTGTCACATTTTCATAGCGAAATACCAACTTGACATTACGTGTGATTACTAAATCATTGAAACCCTGAGCTAAAGTGTGGTAGACTGTGTTATGTTAAAACCGTGTTTAGATAAATACTTCTCCATACCGCATTATCAGAGATTGCTACATGAATATAAATACAAATGATTGATAATAAATCATATTTTTAAAACAATTAAGAAATAAATTCATTCCAATACGCAGAAAAAGTCATCAACTACACACATCAGATTTTTTTCATGTACTATTTCATACTTTGCATTGAAATATTCCTTAAGAAAATAGATCAAACAAGTATTCATTCTTTTAAAAACAAGATACGACACAAAATATACAAAATATTGCCCGCATCTATGGCTCCCAATGCATTATCAGAATTCTCGACTAGTTTCTATTCTTTGGTTGACTATATGTGTTTAATCCCAGTGGATACATAAAGCTACTTTTGAACGGAGTTCTCCCCGACTTGTTTTATCTATTATTTATTGCTTTTTATATTTAAAACAAAACATTATTTTCCTTTTCTGAAAATTTATTTTAGCACTGTGTCTATAGAATATAGAGTGTTTTGATCTTTACGTTTGTTGGTAGCAAAAGTTTTGTTGGAAAAATTTTGCCAGACTCTTCTTTTAACAATAAAATTTTCCCTGAAACATCTATTTTTCAGGATCTGCTGTAGATAGAGCTCAGATAATGACAAATTTGGATTCAGCATTATATTTTGGTGAATAATGGGGGTTTTCCTATTTCGGTTCTTTTCCATATCAGGTTTAAAAAATGTTCATTTTATTTGAAATATCTATTTTTGAAGAGCTTAGATGATAACTGATATGGATTACGAATCATATATTGAAGAAGGTAGGGTGAGTCACTAAGAATTTCCACTTCCAATTCAAAAATTTTCCTTGAAATATATATTTCTTAGAATTGGCTATAAATAGAGCATAGATAATGACTGATATAGATTCAGCATCAACTTTTGGAGGGCATAAAGTGACTCACTAAAGACTTCCACTTCCGATTCAGTCAGATACGATCCAAATATTTACATTTCCCTTGATAGGTCTATTTCTGGGAATATGCTATAGATATAGCTCAGATAAGAAATGATATAGATGTAGCATCACATTTCAAAAGAACATTGGTGGTCACTAAATATTTCCACTGACGGTTACAAAAAAATACTTGAAACATCTATTTTTCAATATTTGCTATAGCTACAGCTTAGGCCTTAGATGATGACTGATATGAATTCAGCATCGAATTTCAGAAGGAATAGTGTTCACTACGGGTTTCCATTTTCGGTTCTGAAGATGTCGTTTCCGGTTTTTCCAAAAACTTATATGACTGTACAAAAGTATGCGAAAAAGAATAAATCTACCTAATAGTTTAGTTAAAACTAATTACACACACGCTTTTCTATTGCAAGGTGGCTCAATCAAAAATATCTTATAATGATTATTTTTATTTTATCTTATAAACAATAATTTTTAAAAAGAACATGATAAAAATAACATTTCCATGATTTTATTTCAAAACTCCGTATTTATATGCTTAAGTTTTTCTAAAGCAGGTCTGGGACTTGCAATATTTTAATCTTGATACAAAATATACTTTTCTGTGCCTCACTTTGCGACCGTAATACACCAAATTTTAATATTCTAAACTTCAAATAAAACATAATTTCAGTTGCATATCTGACAACTAATGTATTCCAAATGTAATTAATCCATGTATTTCCCAGTTATTTTTATTTTTATATTTTGTACTATGTTTCTGTCGAGTGAAACTGAAATAAAATATCCTTTCTAGATCTCAATGGCCATTTAAAAAATAAAATCCGTGATACCATTGCAAATAACAGCATCGATGGACTGGTTTTACTTTCATTATTAAATATGGAATAGCTAGCATGGAATAACTTACGTGGAATAGCTAACATGGAATAGTCAACATGGAATAGCTAATACCTGCTAGACTCTTATAGCGTTCCCAAAGCTAGTTCATAATGTACACGAAACCGGTTCATTACTGCTGTTATCTTCAATGAGCACACAATCCGAATTCTTGGAACGAATATAAGTACAATCTGTGAGTATGATTTTGGAAAATATTCTATTTCATAATTATAGCTAATTCGCTCAATAAATCTGAAACCAACGTTATCATTAATATTTTAACAAATAATTTCTTAGATAACAGGTGCTGCCACCTGATATCTTTGTCCTGCCTCTGCCCGATTCAATTTAATCAAGCAATTGGCATCTACATTTCTCACAGCAAACATGATATTTCTAAATCCATTAAAAGAAGTATTCTGACACAGAAATGTAACTCATACTTACTTGAATTTGTCTCATTCGAATCAAGCTGTTCAGTCAAGAGCAGTATGATATTCTTTCATATTACGCTAACTGTTATAATTTTATGGAGTTGGGATGATTGCATCTCAACACTTATATCTTATAATATGTATATTTTTACTTTCTCAGATTTCAGTATAGCATTTCTGAGTATATTTTTACTTTCTCAGATTTCCGTATAACATTCCTAAATATTTTATATCTACGGGTTTGACAGAAAAGCGTTTATTTGTATAAACCTTCTGAACTACATAGAGTTCCTGAAAAAGTACAAAATCCCTCAATAACTTTGTAAAAAATGGTCCATGAGTGAACGCGTTGAGCTTGTCTATAGTTAAAGTGGCTATACACAATCCGCAAGTATAGCTAAATATGCCAAAAAAAATATATTGTTTATATAATGTCAGCCGTTCATTTTCATCCAGAAAATATATTCCTATGAAAATATCTTTTAACACAAACTTTCGAACTCTGTACCTTTTCAACACTAAGACCTCTTTTAATTTTCAATATCAGCTTTCATTTATCTATTACATTCCACCAAAATGTATCAACGTCAAATATCGCAGAACTTAATTGGCGGGTTAGCTGTAACATTTTGCACTTTCATGGCAAAAATGCATGAACCCCAAAACAGAAGATAAAGCATAATTATTCATCATTACCCATTTTTAAGAGGTGCGTTCTCTAAAGAATGATCGATTTATGATTTTTCAACAGTGGATTTTCTCTCAACAGGCCTTTCATTTCGTTAAACTTCACCTCCTAAATAAGTCAAATGTTAAATTATATTATTGAAAGCATTTTTAGTTGGGAAACTTATATTTTTAGCAACTTGACCTTTGAGTGAATAGAAACTAGATTTTTTTTAAGTACTTACAGACTATGAAGGAAAAGGGGAAAATATTTAAGGAATGAACAGGAGTGGCCATACTGGATTTCTATATCTATCTGGATCCATAATGGATGCCTTTCACAATAAAAACGATTGGCCAGCTCAAATGTAATATGGTCATTTTCCCGGAAAAGGGACGTTGAGTGAATTTGTAGAGAATCTTGGTCTAGAAAACAGATCATGCTGAAATGTGTCTTAGATATCACCCTCTATCCTTCCACATTATAGAACGCACCACCATACTCAAGGAATTAAATGGAGATGCAATAGTAAAGATAATTAATAATGTCACGGCTATTGTGTTATATATTGTAACTAGAGCAGGGTTTTTGCAGCGAATTTGGTCTGACGACGCTATGCTAACCATATAGCGGCATTCGCTACGGAAGGATGCCCAAGCAACTTAACTCTGCAAAAATCATGGGGGTATGTTTAAAAATTTCAATGAACCCTACTATTTATGCCGAGAGTCTTCATGCTAATCTGATATCTTAGTGGGGAGAGTGTACATGACGATAAGAGCTAGAATTTACATCCCAGTAACTCAATAATCGGCTGGTTAATTCGACGATCCGTGATTCAATTTCCGGTTGGAACAGTGGGTACCACCGAACAACTTAAATTTGAAATGATCATGGAGGCCAGAAAAGGACCCTGTATTAAATTTTCAGTGGAAGCTATAGAATTTACTGACAGTGTACTACAGATCGTCAGCTTTACGGCGATCTAACATGTGAGGTGTTAGAAGGATCACTTCGACGATAAGAACTAGGAATTCTGTCCTGGTAGTTTAATGGCTACAGCGCTGCAGCTGCCCAATTTAATGCTCTGCGATTCGATTTCAACCAAGACGATTTTCAAGACTAAGACGCTTGTTTCCGGGGCCCCTGTGTCAGAGACACTCATCCACACATCGAATATACATTGTCGGACAATTAAGGGGTGTAGTTTATGATAAAAATATAGTAGCTCGGTTGTGCAGAGGTAATGGCGCTCTGACTCGCCACTGAGAAACATATGTTATTATCAATTTTCTTTATAAACAGCATAATTATAAATAGGTAAAATGCTTACCTTTCTCAGCGATGGGCGTAGGGCAAATTGTCGTATTTTCCCCTAAAGTATTAAACTAAATATCATTTTAGTGTGTTTGTTAACCATCTTGATATCAGGACTAATTTCTCTTTATTGAAAGAAAAAACATATTATTTAATTAGATTCTGCATTTAAAAATTACATAGGAAAATTAAGAAACAAGCATTTTGCTCCGACATTAAACGAAGCGCAGACGATACAGAACAGAACTTCAGTTCGTAAGTGTACCGGTATAGTCTCTTTGATGCGCGCTCAGATTTCTCGAAGTAAACACATTCCTCTTCTGCGGAAAGGCGAGAGTCAGTGTTTATGGGTTTGTCTGTCTTTCGCAGCGAGGAGATCATTTATTTCTAACAGTCCCCCTTGATCTCTGGAGCTGCATATCACGGCTGTAGCAGTTTGGATCTGTGCTTCAGAAATTCAGGCTTTGGCAGTGGTTTTGTCATCATGTCCGCTGTCATTAGCTTAGTTGGAAGATAACTCAACTGGATTACACCCGATTCCTGAAAATCTCTTATGGCGTGGAATCTGATGTCAATATGCTTGGTTCTTGACATGTACTTCGGTGATTCAATCATTTTTATACATGACTGGTTATCTTCGAAAATAGTAATCGGGAGCTGTTGAAACATATCGAGATCTTTGAGTAGGTTGATTAACCACATTACTTCTTGAACTGCGTTAGCAGCGGATATATATTCCGCCTCTGCTGAGGAAAGTGCAACACATGATTGTTTTTTGCTTAACCAGTGTATAGGAGAATCATCAATTAAGAAAAGATTACCACTCGTGGATTTCCGATCCGTTTTATCGCTTGCCCAGTCGGCATCAGCGTATGTTGTGAGAATTGGTTTTGTCGTTGATTTTATTACCAAATTTAGATCCTTTGTATGATTTAGATAACTTATTAGACGCTTTACTGCGTTCCAATCCATTTGACGTGGTTTCTCATTTCTCCGACTTAAAATGTTTATTGCGGCTGTGATGTCTGGTCTTGTGACCGTGACAATATATAGAAGAGCTCCAATAGCTTGGCGATATTTAGTGTTATTAGGAAGCAGGTTTTCTTCTGTTTCATTTCTCAAATATCCAGTTTCCATTGGTGTACTATAGGGTTTTGAATCTTGCAAATTAAATGTATTTACAATTTCTTCAATCTTATTTTTTTGATTTAATAGATAATCTCCATCATGGTTTTTTCTTATGCTAATTCCAAGGTAATAATTAACTTCACCCAAATTTTTTAATTCATATTGTCTGCCCAATTCTTTCGTTGTTTTGTCAATTTGATCTTCTGATCCTGATATTAGAATATCATCCACATATACGATTATATAGATAGTTTCTCTTCCTTTTCCCTTTTTGAATAAACATGGATCAGTAGTACTCTGCACGAATTTTAGTTGTTTTAGAGAGTCACCTATTTTTAGATGCCAGGCTCTTGCGGCCTGTTTCAACCCATATATTGCTTTATTTAATTTCCATACTTTGTTTTCGTTACCCGGGGAGATGTAGCCATCTGGCTGTTGTATGTAAACTGTTTCGTCTAAATCCCCGTGAAAGAAAGCGGTTTTAATATCAATGTGTTGTACGTTATATTTTCTATATGCTGCTCCTGCCAGGAATGCTCTAATTGTGCTGTGTGAGACCACTGGTGCGAAAGTTTCGTAATAATCTTCACCGTATTTTTGTGAAAATCCTTTTGCTACCAGTCTAGCTTTGTATTTAGCTATTTTTCCCTGAGAGTCGTGTTTAATTTTATATGTCCATTTTGAACCTACTATTTTTCTTCCATGCGGGGGGTCCATTAATGTGAATGTGTTATTTTCTTGCAAAGATTGCATTTCTTCTTCCATAGCGTCTAGCCAATTTTGTTTCTCTTGTGGGCTCTTAATTTTTAGTACCTCATTATAGTCTCTGGGTTCGACGGTGTTAGTTTGTTGCGCTAAGTAGATGAGTCGATCGGGCGGTACTCCCTTGTTCGATCTCTCGGATCTGCGAGGTTGATTGGCGGTTATGTTATCAGAATTTATTTGTTCATCATCTGACGGTGCCTCAAACTCAATCTCGCTCTCTTCGGGTTTTTCATCTATTTGAGCATTAGTTTTTTCGACTTCACTATCTGTTCCTTCGAATAATTCCTTTGAGCTTAATTCTGAAATTTGCATTGATTTTTCGAGGAATTTAACTGTTCTAGCAAGTGTTATGTTTTTTCCTTCTGTATATATTCTGTAAGCTTTTGATCTGTCGTCGTATCCGACAAAAATCCCTTCTTGGGCTTTTTCATCTAATTTTCCTCGTTTGCTTTTATGGATGTAGGAATATGCTTTACAGCCAAAGACTCTTAAATGACGAAGATTTGGTTTCATACCAGTCCACATTTCGTAGGGTGTTTTTGTATTGGCCTTTGTGGGAAGTCTATTTTGTAAGTAATTGGCAGTGTTTATAGCCTCTCCCCAAAATTTTTTGCCTAAATTTGCTTCTGACAACATAGCTCGTGTCATCTCGATTAGTGACCTGTTTTTTCTTTCCGTTACGCCATTTTGGGATGGACAGTGTGGCACGGTCAACTGGTGATGTATGCCGTTGTCACTTAGATATTCCTCGTATTCTTTACTGACGTATTCGCCGCCATTATCGCTTCTCAGTATTTCTGGTTTTTTTCCGAATTTGTTTGTCGTAAAAGCGATGTATTCCTTCAGTTTACACAAAACTTCACTCTTTCTTGATAAGAGATAGGTCATTGTGTACCTGGAGAAATCATCGATAAATGTTAACACGTATGATTTTCCTCCTATAGTGGGAGTTTGCATTGGTCCGCATACGTCGCTGTGCACAAGTTGTAGAATATGAGTCCCCCTGTTTTGAGTAGATTTGGGGTATGGCATGTCGGTGAGTTTTGATTTTATGCAAGTTTTGCAATTTAGTTCATGTTTACATTCGTTGATGTTTATGCCTTCGGCTAACTGTTTCGATTTAATTTCCTTTATAGAGCCGAAGTTTTTGTGACCCATTCTTCTGTGCCATAATGTAACACAATTGGGGTTGTTACAGTTATTTACCATATATGTAACATTTTTGTTTTGTGGTGTGAGCAGGTCTAGCTCATATAGGTTATTTTTTATTTTTCCTTCTAAGAATACTTCATCATTGTAAGTTAACTGACAGTTGTCTTTAGTAAAAGTTACTTTGCATCCACGCTGTGTTGCTTTTCGTACGGAAAATAAATTAGCTTTCAGTTCTGGCACAAATAGTACTTCCTGTAGCGTTACTTGTCTTATCTCTCCATCCGAGGCTCGACTTTTTATTTTTACTTCGCCTGACCCATAGACGGTTAAGGCTTTACCGTTAGCAACGATAACTTCAGATTTGTTTGCATTATTTATTTTAGTGAATAGATTCTCATTATTTGTTATGTGGGATGAGGGACCACTATCAACGATCCAACTGTCTTCTTCAGTTTGATTAGTTATGAGCGCTAAGTCTCTAAATTTCGATCCTACTTTATCTACAGTGTCTGAATATCTTTCTTGTGTTCGTGATTTCACGGCCGGTCTGTCGTTTCCCTCATACACTAACTGTGATGAGTTGTGTCTGAATTTATTTTTATAATCTTTATATCTGCCGGGCTCGTTGGTCTTATTCTTTAGACGCCAACATTCAGATTTGTTGTGGTTCTTCATTTTGCAATGTGAGCAGTATTTGTTATCCATTTTGTAGCTGTAGGTGTTAGAGAATTTTTTATTCGCGTGAAAAGCCTTTGCCATATTTTGCGGCATTTCTTGGTGATCCCTACGTCTATTATATTCATCAATCAGTTTGCTGCTAATGAATTCCGGTGTCAGTTCATCCTCTGGTCGCGCTTCCAACGCCGTTATCAGCGTTTCGTAACTGGGGGGTAGCGAACACAGAAATAGTGCTGATATATGCGAATTATTTATTTCCTCCCCGATTGCTTTAAGTTTATCCACTGTTTCCAGAATTTTGGTTATATGTTGTTGCATGTTTCCCCTTTCATCTAACTTTATACTGTACAACTTTCGTAAAAGGTATAGTTTGCTGGATAAATTAGCTCTTTCATGTATCGCGCGAAGCGCATTCCATGTATCGCGCGCCGAGGTGAGATGCTTGACGTGAACGATTTGGGAGTCCTCAATACATAAGTTTATGAGCGCTCTGGCTTTTCTATCTTTTTTCTGCCATTCGTCGGTAATTGGGTCCGGAGCCGCTTCTGTTATCGTTTCTGATAATTCTTTATTCAATAGTGTCATTTCCATTTTAAACTTCCAATTGGAATAGTTACCTTGGTTTAATTTTTCAATCAAGTGACTTTCCTTGATAGATGCCATTATTTTATTTTTAATTTCCTTGAGAAATATTTTCCTTTTTTTTTGTTTATTTGCAGTGCGATATTTCCTTTTATCTTATTCCGTAAAAAAAATCACTTTCGGTTTTGAAGTTTTTTACGAAGTCAATGGGGAACGAAAAAATAACAGTGATATATTTGTATATCAATTTTCTTTTCGGTTACTTATTTTTATGCCCTTTTTCAAATAATTTTATTGTTCATGAAAATGCTGCTATTTTATTTTGTTAGTACCAATTTCTCCAGCGAGACAGGCAACAACTTCAGTCTCATAATCTGATAAAAATATAGTAGCTCGGTTGTGCAGAGGTAATGGCGCTCTGACTCGCCACTGAGAAACATATGTTATTATCAATTTTCTTTATAAACAGCATAATTATAAATAGGTAAAATGCTTACCTTTCTCAGCGATGGGCGTAGGGCAAATTGTCGTCTTTTCCCCTAAAGTATTAAACTAAATATCATTTTAGTGTGTTTGTTAACCATCTTGATATCAGGACTAATTTCTCTTTATTGGAAGAAAAAACATATTATTTAATTAGATTCTGCATTTAAAAATTACATAGGAAAATTAAGAAACAAGCATTTTGCTCCGACATTAAACGAAGCGTAGACGATACAGAACAGAACTTCAGTTCGTAAGTGTACCGGTATAGTCTCTTTGATGCGCGCGCAGATTTCTCGAAGTAAACACATTCCTCTTCTGCGGAAAGGCGAGAGTCAGTGTTTATGGGTTTGTCTGTCTTTCGCAGCGAGGAGATCATTTATTTCTAACAGTTTATACTTGCAGATGGTCGACAATGTCGCTCCACTCCAATGGGTGTAATGTTTTGGTCAGTAAAATGATATTTTGGTCCAGAAAATTGTCTTTGTATGGTGGATGTCTGCTCGGCTGTAAAAGAAGGGCAAGAAAAGCGCAACAGCGAGTCACAATAAATTTATAAATATGCAGAAATTTATATTTCAGCAAGGAGAAAACAAAATTAAAAAATCAAAAAGTCGACAAAATGCGAGGTCAGCAACGGAAAGATAAATATTTATAAGCACTGGGCTGGCGTCATGAGCGCGAGCAAATGCCTGAAAGCTATTGGTCGGCTCAGAATTCGTAGCTGGGACCACCTCCGTTCACCGAAGTGGACATCTGTGCCGCCATCTACCGAACCTAAGGGAGACCAAACGGAGGAAGACGTTGAAGTTTAATACTTCAACTAAAGGCAATGAATTTGGAACCTCTAAGAGACCTCGTCTTGGGGAACGATAAACCTCGCTTTCTTCCACTTAGTTCGCTGTGAATCAAGTAGAAGATACCTTGCCCTACGTTTCCTGCAATAGGAAAACGAGATCAAAGTGTAAGTTTGGTCGACGTCTCTCATACAGAATCTGCTAGAGTTTTTCTTGTAAAAATGTTGGCTGAATTTCCTGACCTGCTCTGCAACTTTGAGGTCGTGATAAATTACTTCATTTTAAACGTACCTAGGAGTTTTAACGATGCAACGAAGGACTTCATTTTAGAAAACTTGCAATTTCTGGATGTGACATTTTACTGCAGCGCTCTAGATGGGATTGGTGCACAAAATTGCCGGTGCAATGACTTGTTTGTAAATCAGCAGCTTATTGAGAAAGGAAAGGTGGGATTTTCTACCGAGAAGAATTCGATTCCCGGTCAGAGCAGTGAGTTTATTTCACTGTGAAAGATGTCCGGAATTAGCAATCTCCACTTTTAATTTTATCCATGAAAATCTAGCAAGCTTCGTTTTGCCAAGCCATCTGCTCTGAGATAAACTTATGCCTCGATTTCATGAATCAGTGATCAAAATCTCAACGGTTTGGTCTATGATAAAAAGTAAAATGTATTTGTATTTTTATAGCCGTATAGAATTCTATTGAAATATAATCTATTTATCTGTACCATGTGCATTTGTGCTTATATTTTTAGAAAAACTAATATGTTTCTGGAAAATATAATATAATATTGATGTATAGTAAAAATTACAGAGAGATGACATGCATCCTTATTGAGATTTAAACACATTTATTCTAAAATGGAAACTAGATTAAATGAAGTAAATAAAATTTCTGCGATCAAATGAGTGACTGCTTTGTACGTATTTTTAACCGGAAATAAATGCTCATGAGTATTCAGGAATTATCATTAACCGTTTTCTTTATATTAGAAATTTTACTTTTCGACGGGAAATCTAATATCCCTGGGAATAATCAACTGAAATTTGTGATATTTTGTACGCTTACTTTAAGTGGTAGCGACAAAAATCTTATGAATTTTCAAAGAGATCGAATTTTAAGAACGAAATCTCTAACATGTGCAATCGCCTCCATGAAATATCGAAATGCATTCATTAGTAGCGAAAATGGCAAGTTGAACAGAGGTTTTTCTTTAGCTCCATTAATTGCAAGTGAGAAAAGAAATTCCTTACATATTCTTATATGTACATCTATGTAAGTATTTTCCTCCTGCATTTTAATTTCTTCCTGTATACTACCGTATTGCCATATACGTCACTGCAGTGTAAGTCAAACCATTGACTGCTCTAAGAGGCAATACTGTAGCTGTTAATGACGCAACAAGGAGGATTTTATCCTCCTCATTTTAAAAGCCAAGGAAAGTACTATATATAGTTTTTACTACTCGAATGTTTTACAAAAATTCATAATCTCATGCCATATATCGTTTATTATTATAAAGAAACAGATGTAGATATATCAATACCATTTGATTTTGCTACATTTTAGTGAATATGAGGAAAATATTAAGATATACTATGTTTATACTCAAATCCCAGTTCTCATCTCAATTTAAGTTTTTTCCTTTAATCACATTTTCGGCTTGTAATTTATAATTAAAACTGTAACAGATTTCTGAATATATATATATATATATATAATCCGGAGCCCAATAACTCTCGGAATTACCCTGCAAAATATATGCACTCGTATTTCCGAATTTCCGATAGCTTGAGACATTTCAGCTACCATGTATGACGCAGAAAGGTTTTCTTACTGCAGACAATACTTAGCAAAAACTTTCTTCGGTCAGTACTTAAATCTCTTATATTACACAAGATTAAATGTGGGCAGTTTACTGAACATTTAAAGTACATTAAGAGTATTTTGACTGGGGATTAGAGATCTGTAATGACTTGAATTTTCAAACAAACCGTTTCGGGACTCAGGCTTAAATTTTTAAAATGTCAGGTCAAGACGGACCGAATTTATTCAATTTTGAAAAAGATTTAAATTAATTTTAATAGTGAGCATGAATTATTATGTCGATTTTAGCTATGTAAGGATAATGTTTAAAGATAAATCAACTTTAATATTAATTGGGTTTTTTAAAATTGGGAAATTTGAGTTTTTAACACATTTGAATACAAATAATTTCGAGCCGAATCAGGTCGGGACTTAATGGTCGTCGGGTCGGCCGCGAATCGGGTTCTTCCTCTGAAAATTCCTTCGGGCTCGGACAGGGTTTAAATACTTGTTCTGTCGGGTCTGATTCGCCCGGTAGAAGTCTGAAATGTCTTCCCGCGCAGACCACTACTGGTGGGCAACATATCAAAGTAAATCCCGAACTACTGAACTCGCATATTTAGGTCTACTCCGTATGCAACGATTGACAGAACGTTTGAGTTTGCGACTCTGAAAAATCTTAGAAATTTCTTAATGCATAAAAAGTTTAGTTTCTGTCATTAAGCAACGTCTGCTTTGCAATTTTTCAAAAATTTGTATTCCATATTAAAAGTGATGTATAAATCAAATATAACTATCTGATGCAATTCTGAAAAGCAAATATAACTATCTATATTCTGAAAATATAACTATCTATATTCTGCAAATATAACTCTATATTCTGAAAAGCAAATATAAATCAAATATAACTATCTATATTCTGCAAATATAACTATCTATATTCTGAAAAGCAAATATAAATCAAATATAACTATCTGATGCAATTCTGAAAAGCAAATATAACTATCTATATTCTGCAAATATAACTATCTATATTCTTAAAAGTAAACATAACTATCTATATTCTGAAAGGCAAATATAAATCAAATATAACTATCTGATGCAATTCTGAAAAGCAAATATAGCTATCTATATTCTGCAAATGTAACTATCTATATTCTGCAAATATAACTATCTATATTCTGAAAAGCAAATATAAATAAAATATAACTATCTTCTGCAATTATGAAAAGCAAATCACAACTACTTAAATGTACCAAAAATTTGCTGGAGTGTAGCACAACTCGACTTTCTCATACCAAAATCCATTTTTAGTTAACTTTATTTTTCAAATTTTATAAGAAAAATTTAGAAAAATCAGTACCGTGAGTTCCAACCATGACGATTATAACGTGTTATCCTTCACTTTAAAGAGCTTGAAAAAATCATTGAATTGATACCCTACTTAGCAATGTACCCTCAGGAGACGGGTAGACTTGGAGAGGACTAATGACGTCACGAACCAAAAAATTACATCTCGGCTATTTTTCACAATGATTGAAACTTTAAAGTCTCGTGATCATTGCTCCATAAATAAATCCTTTTAATCATGATTATGTCACATTTTGTCCTATGCTGACCTGTTAAAGAAATATAAAATTTTAAATGAATTTTAAAATTGTCGCTTGAATTAAAAGAAAATCAATCAAGTTCTAGATTTTTGATAACGAAGCCGGATGTAAAGTGTCGTGAAAATCCATTAATATTTGTGGCCCATCGTGTTCACCGACATACAGACAGACAGACAGAAAAACTGACAGACATCACTCCAAAAATAGTCAAAATGTGTTGAGGAGGTCATACAATATACATCGACATCAAAATATCGAAATCGAAAATTTTCCTGAAAACAATACCTTCACAATACTGCGTATGAGAAAGTAAAAATACTCTAGTGATGGAATGTCAGATCACCTTTGATTACTGCAACCAAACCATTAATTTTAAGAAATCATCAAGAAGCTCGAAACTGTCAAGCATCTCAACTTTCCAACGTTAATCCTATGATTTCAAACTTTTCTCCCCACAAATATCACTTTCATATTTATTCATTCTTTCACTTAAATGTGTCAGCACCAAAACTCTCAGATTTAATTGACGAGATAACGAAAACTGTTCACACATTTATAAGGAAAACCTCGAAGCGGCGGAAAAATTACCGTAATTATTCCCCATTACTCATTTTGATAGACGTGTTTACTGAAGAATCAATGAATGAATTTTGAACACAGGATTTCCGCTCCACAAACCGTTTATTTTGTTGAATTTTAAATTTTGAATACATTGATGTTTTAAAATTTTGTATAATCTATTTTACGTTTTATAAAAATGCACAAACATTTTCTGTACTAAAACCATCAAGTGCGTACAGAAAGTAAAATACCAGGTGATCCAGAAGTCCCAGGACTTTTGAAAACTGATTAATTAGTAAACTATGTACAATAGAAAGATGCGGTTTTCACAGAAATGCTTAGAAACGTGTGGGAGTTTATTTATCATGATGAAAAAAATGTTATAATAGTTGCATTTTTGACCAAAAGGTGGCGCTATTGTACAATTCCGAAAGTATCCATGCCTTGCGTTATATAAGCAGCAGATGAGTTCATTGCGCCGGATGTTGCTCAGATTTTGCTGTGAGGAATTTTTCTGTTCCAAAGATTTTACAAATATTAAAGGAATTGCATTTTGAAGGAACTTCGATACAATTTTATCTGTAACTGTTCCGTTGAGACATATTATCTTCGTGTGATAGAGCTTTATTAGTGAAATTGTTTTATAAAAACACAGAATCGCCAAGTTTAACTTTACGTGCCTATCGTACCATGCCGAGCGTTAAAAGTGGGAAAGGGCCGATGACTCTTTCAACGAAGGCTATGATAAAAAGGTTCGAGGAAATGGGCTCATTGACAGAACGTCCAAGAAGCGGGAGACCCCCAAACATCTGTCGTAGTAGTGAACGAGGTGGAAGACGAGGTCGACACACGATCGACATCGTCAGCACATGGTGAGGCAGTGCACGTAAAATTTCACGACGAACTGGAATTTCATATGGAAGTGTGTGGCGATGTCTTAGAATCATTCTCAAGAGATATCCGTATAAAATGCAATATGTTGTTGTTGAGACCCAGACCGTCCGACCTACCAGAAAGGTGTAAGGTAACTGTTTGGACGGCCGGGAAGTGCCACCCAATTTAGACCGGAACCCAGTGGGGGAGGAAAATGCAATATGTGCAATAACTACAATTAACTGATTTTACGAAACGTCAGAATTTCGCAAATTGGGATTTTCTGCAAATGGAAGATGATGCTGACTGGCTTTTAAATATCTTGCGGACAGACGAGAAACATTTTTCACTAAGTGGAAGTGACAACACACAAAACTGCTGCATATGGGCAAAGAGAACTTACATGCATTGGTAGAAAAACCTCTTCATCAGCCAAAGATCACAGTGTGGTGTGGGTTCACAATTTCTTTCGTCATTGGCCCTTTATTCTTCGAGGAAAGTAACGGGAGTATATTTCAAACAGTTTCTGTGACAGGTGAACGATATGCAGCCCTTTCAAAGAATAAAGTCATCTCTCACTTACAAGACAGGCAAGCGCTCCATTCCATAACATACATGCAGGATGGAGCGCCTCCGCACATCGCTGCTCCTGTCAAGACAATCATGAGGTCGACATTTGGAGAGAACCGTGTCCTCAGTGTAAGTAGACAGATGATGCTGAGTGTTGCAAGTAGACAAATGATGTTGAGTGTTGTAAGTAGATAAATGATGTTTAGTGTTGAAAGTAGACCGATGACGTTGAGTCTTGTAAGTAGACAGATGATGTTGAGTCTTAGTCTTGTAAGTAGACAGATAATGTTGAGTGTTGTAGTTAGACAAATGATGTTAAGTGTTGTAAATAGAAAAATTATATTGAGTGTTGTAAATAGAAAGATTATGTTGAGCAACATATGCAAACCTGCGAAATGAAATTTCGGCTTGGAATTTCATTCGGCTGTGGCGTTGTGCAAAGATAGAAGCAACGCTCTGTCCATTCTCGACACCGGTACATATCCGCTTCCATATCTCTCTTACTGATTTTATTTTCCTCTATTATTTATTTATTTCATTCGATGTGAATATATTCTCTGCGGAATGAAATTTCGACTTGGACTATTCATACCGATCGGAAGGCCAAACTGTACATATATGTCGCGTCTTAAATTTCGCACGGCTAAAAGATACATATAAACAAAATCTTAAACCTATATATGAAAAACTACGTAAATATTACAGTCTAGAAAAATAACCTATGCTCTAAATCATTAAGGGGATTAAGAATAATTTGATATATTATTACTAAGTAAACCTGTATTTCTAAATATATTTTACACTTTCTACAATCAACAGTTACTAAATGAAAAACAATGAAATCCATTGCAATTTCAATGCATCACACCCTTTCATAACAGCTTTATTAGTCATGACACTTCGATAACACTATAATCTGTTACAATCAATTATCCCTTATCTTTCCTTTATCCTTTATCCCTTGTGCCTCAAAATGTTGAATCAACATAGGTTACATTCTTCTTCCCTTTACCTTGGTCTTTTGGAGAACACGTTCCAGTCTTTGGGAAATATGAGATAAATAACAAATTTATACTTATAGAACTTGAATACAGCAGACGCTTCCAAAGTTATACTTGCCAAATTTGTACTTGCCTATTTTTTACTTGCAAGTTGGTAGTTACACACTCGTACAGCCTGATCTTAAGAAATTGAATGTCCACTGCAAAGTAGGACTACAGCGAGTTTTCTGTATAGTAGCACATAACATACTTTATTACTGTCTTTGCGGATATCAACCATTCCTTGCTGATGAGCACACGGAAACCTCGAAACCTGTCCATGGATGCTGGTAGCTACAATGAAATATTCTAGCAACTTAACAACGATCGTAGCAGCAAAGAATATTGGGAATGCAATGATGCAATGATAGTTAATTAGTTGACCCAATGCATCAAAAGATGTGAATGGAAGAATATTTTGCTGTTAAAGATATATCAGCTCACTGTCACCAACTGCAGATCATTAATCTTAAACATTTTAAAACTTTCATTTCTTTCATTTTCAAAATATTCATTCATTTACCCATTATCTTTCACCAAAATATGGCACTACCGAAACTCGGATACGTAATTGGTGGGTTGATGAGAACCCTCGGCACTTTAATAACGAAAGTGTTTGTTCCCAGAAACAGGACAAAAAATTACCGTACTTTTGCTTCATTACTCATTTTAAGAGAAAAGTTTACTAAGGAATCAATATGTCAAATCTGATTTATTAGTTATTGCGAAAATTTTTCTCTCCATTCATCATTAATTTCGTTAAACACACATTTGCAAATAATAGTTTATTGGTAATCGTTCTTCAAACACTCTAGATCACTATATCAAAATTCCCTGAATTTCATTATAACACTTACTCAAAATAAATCAACTTCTTATAATACACACAGGCTTCCTAGGAAAGTCAATAGACACCCAAATAATACTGTCCCTAAGTGTACACTTTAGATCTACAATATATATATATATATATATAAAGTGATCTTACTTCCGTCGAAGTGACTGCAGCGCTTTTACCAAATTTACCCATGTGCGAGCTCACTCACCTTAGCTACAAAAAAAACATTGATCACTAAATAAAAAAATTATTTTTGAAATTATATTTATTTTATGTACACTCAATTGTTATTACATACATTATCAATAGAGCCCTTCATAATTAATCAATTGACAGTACTCATTAATTCACATTCTTAATTCATTTAGAAAAAACTTAGGAGGTTATTGTGAGACCATGGTTAAATCTGAACATTGAAAATGCTTTAGGCTTGACAGTTTGCCATAATGCAATAATAGGTGCGTACCTTGCTTGTTACAGTAACACCGCATCAATGCACATGACTCGGCTTGGGGAAGTTGATGTGCTAGCAAGTATTTACTCTCCAATATTTAGAAGATTCTATTTTTCGTCTTATACCACCATTTCAACTCTATAACAAACAAAATCGACGCACCAAGAAGGATTTGTCCGATTGTGATAAAAATTGGTGGATGTGAAGAACATACATAGAAAAAGAAACGATTAAAGTTTCAGAACAATTTAATGATTTAGAGTTTGACCGTATACAAAGGGAGGAAGTCAATAAGGCGTTGGTCCACCTTTGGCCTGCATGCAAGATGTCACCCGGCGTGGCATAGACTGATAAAGTTCACGAATGGTGTCCTGTTGTTGTTGTTGAGACCCAGACCGTCCGACCTGCCAGAAAGGTATAAGGTAATTGTTTGGACGGTTGGGAAGTGCCACCCAATTTAGACCGGAACCCAGTGGGGGAGGCATCCACAGGGACCGTACCCTCCTTCCCCTACCACTAACGTCTCGGTAGGACTTACGGACCCACATGTTTAACGTGATCGTACTTCGCATGAACACGGCGGCAGTTTTGGCAGTGGCTGGATTCGAACCCGGGCCTACCGAGTGCAACTCCAGCGCACTAACCATTGAACTACCGCGCCCTGGATGGTGTCCTGTTGAAGACCCAGACATTTCGACTCATCCTGAGAACTTGAACAACTATTTGGACGGCCGGGGGATGGTGTCCTGTGGAAGATCTTGTCAAATTGTATCCAACTGTCGGGCTAAATTGTCACAAGCTTGAAGACAATTCATACCAACACGTGCCGTGTGCGGCTGGGAAATATCTTGTTGAAAAGTAAGTCCGGGGTGTCGCAAAAGGAGCGGTAACACAACCGGTTGTAGAATGTTATCTACGTACCGCTGTGCTATCAGTGTGCTAGAAATGACTACCAAAGGAGTCTGGCTATCAAAAGGAGATGCCACACCAGACCATACACACCTGCAGATATACATCTGCCCATATATATAAGTAGCATACAGCTGTTTTGAAAATTCGAGATTCATTGGATTCCCTCCAGTGCTAAAATGCCCAACAAACCTAAAGTCAACTAAGTAAAATGTAAGAACCAAGGAACAAAATGAAGGAAAATATATATCATACTAAGAACATTAATTGCATAAAATAGGTTACATTACATAAGGTAATGTAAAAAAAAAACTTATACATATAGGATAAAACAAATCTAATAAGATCAAAAATTTTAAAGGATTACATTTCGAACATATATCTGAGTTTTAAAGAGCAAATAGAGATAACAACTTTTAAAAATATCTTACATTCTGAAACACTGAGACAATATACTGATCTAATTTAGAAATTTGAAGACATTTTAAATTGTTTTTTATGTGTATTCATCTTATATAGGTAAGATTTTTTAAATATCGTGCATTTCATGCACGTTTTGCATTTTTATGCTACATAATATTTTACAAAAAAAACTTGTACCTGCTGAATGCGCAGTTCCGATGCGCTGGAGCTCCCATTATTTATTCATTGGACACCAAATTTTATTCAGTTGCATGTTTGCTCAAAATGTCTTTGCATACGAAACTTCATTACAATCGGATAACTCCTTCTTTGTGCGTCGATTTTTTTTGTTATAGAGTACAGATTGTTGTTGTCCTTTTGCGACAACATCACTCCATTCCAGTCAACATCTCTCTGTCGAACTCTTGTAATTATCTCTCTCTCTCGGCAAAATATATTTAATTAAATTTTGTTGCTATAGGAATCGGGATCAATAACGCACAAGATGTGTATGTAAAAAACAATAAATATCCATCATACATACATGTATTATCATACATGCGTCTCAAAGCAGGTGATGATATTCCTCCTTAAATTCAAGTATCCCTTCTACAAATTCCCGTTAACGGAGGTCATTTTGGACAGACTATACACCAAACTTCTGTGGATGTGAGTTTTGTTTACTGACCATTACTAAATATGATCCCAAATTGTTTATAACCATATTGCATTCAATAAAGGCATTCTGTAACCAATTCCGTTGTGTTGTGACTTATCCCCCGTGGTGAGGAGCGCCTATGCACCACGTCCACTAGACCCCTGGCCCCATGGCGAAGGGGCGAATATGCAGCTTCACTTTTTTTTATTGAGGCTCCCCAAGGGCAGAAGTCTGACTTTGCCTCGACTACACAACATCCATGCCCGCTGGCGGTATTCAAACCCACAGCCCGGCAATCCAGCGATCAGACGGAAATGCATGTCCCTGACCGCTCGACCACCGGATCGTCACCAATTTCGTATTCATTTCTACTAAATAGATGCTCTTCTATAACTTTGCAGATATTTTTTTTTTCAATCTGACTGCACTGTCGAGTTCCAGTTCGCGATTCTTCAATTCTCCTCTAAAGGCACTGAAATTACTTTTATTCGTTCGGGTTAAAGTCACTTTATTATAGATAGCCATAACGTGTGCTCCCACGTACCTCTTATGTTCAAAGTTATTTAGGTACTTAGGAAGATTCATGGGAACCGAATATATATATGCTTCAAAAATTGTCACAATCTCTACAGATTTATACAAGCACTCTAAATCGAAAGATTCTGGCTAAGATAGCTCTGTGTCAATTAGTAAATATAGGGCTCATGTATGGAAATTAGCTAGAGTGTAGCTCAACTCGACTTTCTCATATTCTCATCAGAATTTTTACAAGAAAAAATTTGAAAAATCGATATCGTGAGTCCAAATGATTACAACTACAGAATGTTACCATTCACTTTAAAGGACTTGAAAAAATCTTTCGATTGATGCCATACTTGACAATGTACCCCCCGGGGGTAACTTCCCCCAGTAGTGTGTGAATGAGAGAGCTGGACCACAGCCATAAACCCCCCATTAAAACCACACCCACTTTTAGAATGTAATGGTCCTATTTTATCCACACAAATGTGATTACACAATGGTGTGAAACCTTCCATTAAAACCACACCCACTTTTAGAATGTAATGGCTCTATATCACCCATAAAATTTCCACCCACTTTTAAAACCAATGGCTCGCAAAACCCCCATAAAAACCGGACCCACTTTTAGAAAGTAATGGCTCTATTTTATCCACACAAATTCGATTAAATAATGGTTCTCAAAACCCCATTAAAACCACACCCACTTTTAGAAATACAATGGCTACAAAACCTCCATTAAAATCGTATCCACTTTTAGAGATCAATGGTATGAAAACCGCCATAAATTCCTTACCCCCCTATAAAAAACAAAGGCTCTCAAATCCCCATTAAAACTACACCCACTTTTAGAATAGTGATGGCTCTATTTCAGCCATACAAATTCGATTAAACAATGGCTCGCAAAACCCCATAAAACCCGAACCCACTTTTAGAATACAAAGGTTATTTCTTATCCATAAAAATCTACAACCCCTCTTAAAACGATGGTATCGAAACCCCATAAAAACCGAACCCACTTTAGAAAGTAATGGACCTATTTTATCTATCGGAGCGAGCAAGCGAAAAGTCGTTGGGAGGGAAGGTACCCCCTTCGGCGAGCACCCCCGCGGACGGCCACCCCCTTTTAAATGAAATAGGGCCTCAGAATTTTTTTCATTTAAAGAAATGTATTTAGTATATAAAGAAATTCAAAATGAGTACTGATAGTGGGAATGAAAGTTGGTATTATACCACCGACACCGAATCAGAGAGTGATATTGAAAGTACATCATTTGTATATGTATATACAACACCCAGCCTTAAAACAAATAATATCTATATGATTTATTTTGATAGGTGGGATGATGTCCATAGCTCTATTCAAAATATTGAAGAGTTTTTAAATGAGTATAGATTTTCACCGGAGCCTCGATTTGTTGTTGAGGCTATATACGACACTCCATCACCAAAAGAGCTCTATTTCACAATCCGCGAAAAGTTAGACTCTTATATAGAGGAGGAGGACGGTTACATGGAGTACTTTAGATGTGATATAGACACTATTAAAGAGGCATTCAGAACAGAAGAATGTGTCCTTCGAACTGAGGACTAAAACCATTAATTATCTTTTAATAGTTCGAAAACTGTTAAAAGATTATGATCGCCTACTCCTTTATCGCATAGTGACCGTGAGCCAAGGTATGGACACCATCTTCCAATATATGACGTTTGTCATCTTTTCCTGATAGGGCAATCTTATTGACTTGTATGGAATGAATCTCATGCTTTGTGCTCCTGATGAGATTCATGGTTCTATGCTGTACTTCTTGCTTGAATAGGCAGTTCTTGTAGTCCTCGAAGGATATCCTGTTTTTCACGACACATTTCTTTACTCCTTTCGACTTTTTCACCAGGTCAACCTCAGTTTTACAGGCATACATCTTAGATCTTAAGCCAACGAACTCTTCTAAGATCTTCCCTGCATTTTCATCCTTCATCTTCCCCAAGACCTTTTTATTTACTCGGGGCATACCATACCTATTGTTTTCTGGATAATCTGATGTGTCAAAGTAGTCAATCAATCCTTTCATATCCTCATAAAAGTCCTCGGTCTGTATGTCATAGATGTAACTGTCAGTGTCCATGTACAATAGCTTGATATCGCCCCCGTATTTAGGCTTCATAAGATTATAATGGAAGTCATACATCAGATGCTTCGATAGATCTAATATACTCATGCCGACGTATATTGGCTTATTAAAAATCACTTTCGTCTTGTTCATATGCACGGCGGCTAATCTTTCGTCAAAAATGGTCCTTCCCTTGAAGTTGGGCTTAGCAACTAGCTTCTCCGCTTTCTGGGGATCGCATACTAGCCTAATATCGAGTCGCTTCCTGATATTTTCCATCGTCTTGCCAAAGACCGAGTTGTTCATAAGTTTGAAGAAGTCTTTCTCAAAGTCGTTGGTTGCCTTGGTCCTCATATCAGTGTTCAGGTCTATGTACCTCTTCAACCAGGGAGACTGCTGAAACTCCAACACTTTGTGCACCTTTTTGAGCTTCACCCCCAACTGCAACAGTTGCTTCAAAACCCTGTAATGAACCACATAATGCTCTTTGTCATAGAGGGTCGTCAGTAGTTTTGGCTGTTTTGAGCCATCGGGCATCCTGCTCTCAGGTGCTAGAGGTATGTCTGAATGGAGGTTGTGCAGATGGGTCGGGTACTGTAGGTCGCAATCTACGATGTATCCTTTGTCTGAGTCATCCTCTACTTGGGTCACATCTGACACAGTGCTCCACTCGAAGCCACCATGCGGTAGGTATTGACTCATGGCCCATCCGTAAAGGTTGTTGGCGTCAAGGTACATCAGGTAGTTAGACTTCTTGTTCTCGTCATAGTCCCTCATGTACTTGTTGTTCGCCCTCCCATATCGGTTACAGCACTGAGAGATGCCTCCTCTGGTCCCCTTTTCTAGCATGAGTATCATGTCATAGTCTGTCAACAGCTCTAGCTCAACCTCTGTGGTTTTGAGCATGGCGTCCCACGAGAGTCCGGGTGCAGTGAAGTACCATGCAGGATCCAACTTATAGGTCTTTAGACAGACATCTCTAAAGTGTTCCATGATGTCGGCTAGGATGAGTACATCAGTCTTCACATACAAATCGGAATATTCACCCAATGTCTTAATGTTGAAGGCCTTCCATACCCTTTTAGCGTGCTCGTAGTCCTCATCCTTTATGTGTGACTCATTCAATTGGTTGTAAAAGTCTTCTTTTGGGGGCAGCTTGGTTTCTTCGCATTTGTCCCACGAGTCCATGTAATCGTATGGATAGACGCCTTTTCGGGTGACGAGGTCCAGTTTGTCCTTGGGGAAGTACTTGGCTGTCTCCCTGAACTCCTTTACGTTCTTCGCAAGACTGTCGAGGCTAGCGGCCATGAACTTGAATGAGTCGACAAACCTCAACTTTATACCAGGTACCTTTACTTTCTTCCCATCGCCTACTTCTACAGTTTTTGCCCCGACCTCCTTACTGAAGGAAATGTACCTCTCCTCGTTGTTCGGGATGACGTCGATATCACCTTGGTCTCTACCGAGCTCCTTTATGAAGAGATGGGCGTCGTAGCCAGATAAGTTGTGGATAAACACTGGAATGAACGAAGGCTCTTGGTACTTTAGGTTGCAAAGGTTGTGAGCAGGTCCTCTGTAGTTCGATTCATATTTCGCCGGATTGAGAAGATGGTCATGATCTCTAACTTTTCGGAAGTCTGGTTCATCCTTGGGTGAATAGGGTGAAGGTTTCTTCCTGATATCTTCATCACAGATGTGGCAAACATGGGTCCTTTGGAAATGCTCTTCATCTTCGGTGGTCATTTTGATGGGTTGCTTCTTATCATAAATGTTCTTTATCGCTAGCGCCTCAGTCTTCACTGTATCAAAGAACAGCTTGGTGGCATTGGGTCCTCTGTATGTGATTGGTGCCTTATAGTCTGCGTGTTTATATTTGATGTAGACAGTGAAGCTCATAGGTTCATGCTTTTGATATTTATGTAAGAATGAGCTGTCTTTTGTAGGGCAGCAGGTGTTTATCTTGTTTGTCAAGCACTCGAAGTCTCCATACATCACAAAGGGTAATCGTAAAGACCTTTGATAGTTTTTGAACCGCAGAGATTCGTTCTCCTCGGGCATTACAATCTTTACTGGTGTATTCTTCCTACAATCCGTTTCATGAGCTTGGAGGTCCTCTTCGGAGTAATAATACAGCAGGCATCTCTCACAGGTGAATATCTTTCCGTTGTGTTTAGTCACTTGTCCGCTTATCAATTTGGAGAGGTCTTTTATCCAACAGTAATGACTGTTTCCTTCCTTATTCTTTATGTACAGCAAATTGATGTGTTTGTCTTCCTTATTTTTAGTGATTCTCAATGGGTAAATATCATTACCTTCGTATGAATATATGTTCACCGATATGTTATTCAACTTTTCGAACCTGTTAAATACTCTATCTTCCATCTTCACTGGAAACTCGATACCTTCGAAATTTAGCTCATTATCATATGGCTTATATTTAGAGACTCTATCTACGTGATTATCAGCTGGATAAATAGCGGACAGTATCGCCCACTTAAAGCACTCGTTATCATTTTCATTTTTCACGTTAATGACTGCCTTTTTATCTTTAATTTTTTTCGGTAAATCAATGTAGGATGATCCTCTCAGTGGGTTGTATTTATTGATCCTCACCTCAAGGTTTTTAATTCTAACAAGCGTCCATCCCGAACCCTTTGCAACAAACTCCTCCATTTCTGTCAATAATTTTTGGATAACCGATCTGTAATAAGCTACCAAATCAGTTGATTCTAAGATGACTGCGTTTTCTGTTTTGAAGTTTTTCTCCATTTCTATAATAGCATCGTCTTTACCCTTTTGATAGTCACAGAGGAATTCGAAATTAACCTTCAAACCATGCAGCCTCTTTATGTGTTTAGTGATGAGTCCCCGGACTAGTGATGCCACATCGTTCAAAAAGTCTTTGGGAAGCATCAGGTTGTGTTCATTTTGGATGTCGTACGTCTTCAAGCGAGATTCAAAGGCTGTATTAACTTTGTGGAGGGTGTAGAGCCTTCTCTCTCGCGTATCTAAAAACAGGTCTGAATCAAACCCGAAATGACGGTTGAACAATACGCTTTCTATGTATGCTATGATGTCTGCCCTCCTTCCTAACCTGGAATAGCCTCTAATGCCATGCGTTCGACAAAATTCCCGTAGTTGGGGGAGAGTCATGTGATGTAGTCGATGCTCCACCCTTCCACACTCTGGGAGAGCGGTTGCCTTCTTTGGTTTATAGTTTAGGTGCCCTTTAGATTGTAGGTGCTTATTCATGCTTGATCCCTTAAATAACTTACCGCAACACCTGATCTTACGCACTCTGTTCTTCTTTGGCTTGCTAAACAAGTCATTGTGGAAACTGGAAAAGCCGTTGAATGAGGTCGACCATATGATATGATATTGAATGAGGTCGACCAGCTCCAACTTTTTAAGTTTCGAGTAACCTCGAATATTATTTTCACGACAGTAGCCTTGCAACTGTCGAACGGTTTTAGATTGAAAATCCATTTTGTCTTTCTTTAGAACTACAAATCGTTTCTTTAAATGCTTTTATTATTGAAGGGGTAAACTTTTTACGATTCAATTTTTAATGAGTATTTCAATCATTAAAAATAAAGTCATATCTACATCTGTTAAATGAACGGTAAAGGTGGGCCCAGCCACCTTTTTCCTCGGAAAAAGAATTGAAAATCTAAGTTACAATGATGGAAGGGCATGTCATCGATGTCGGTCGATCGCTATCGCTATCGCTATCACTGTCAGCCTGATATATTGAAAAGGTTTCGTAGAGGTTTCGAAAAGGTGGTTTTTTTACCACGAAACCCTCTAATGGTGTACAATAATATAAAACCCTGAAGCCAACATATAATCTTAATAATCTTATTTCATCCCTGGTCAAAATCATACCAACCCTGGGTATATCATTTTTTAAAAATAAAATTGAGTTGTTCGACAAACGTATTAGGATAGATTTCCCGTGCTCAGTAATGTCAGAAACCAAATATAAGCCATCCACTGACTCAAAGTTATCAGTACTCAAATCGTTTAATTTTTTTACAATACGATCCATATTCTTTATTTAAAGGATAAATATATTCAAACTTGAGGAAGGTAACAAAGGGTATCTAAACATTTAATGGTTGATCAACCATTAAAATATAATTATGGTTCATTTTTGTCCAACTCGGGTTGTATGTCGACAGGTTCATTTTTGTCCAACTCGGGTTGTTTGTCGATAGGATCATTTTTACCCAACTCGGGAGGTATGTCAACAGGTTCATATTGTATCACAAATCTATTACATATGTTTGTCAGAAGGATGCAAACCAGCTTTTTAAAATGGAGTTCGTAAAAGGTATCTGAGAGCAAATGGGCTTTATAAGTCATGAGGTGACAAAGATCTATACGAGCCAGATTTTTCATAATAAAATCTTCGTTAAAGGTTTGCCATTGAACAATTCTACCCCATTCAAGGTAATCTGCGAATTCCGTCATAAAATCTTCAGTGAGCTTTTGTTTGACGCAAATGAGTTCCATATCGATTTTGTCTATATGCCGACGAATAAATTCTTCTGAGAGTACTTGGAATTGAGAAACCATTCTCCAATCTAATTTGGAAGCATGTTTATCCAGGAAGGGTTCTGACATTATCTGATATCTGGAAACTACTTCCCAATCTAAATATTCAGTATTTCTATCCATGAAATCCTCTGATAGAACTTGATATTTGGATGTATAGTACCAGTTTAATAGACCTCTGTGTTTTTCTACAAAAGGCTCCGAAAGCTTCTGATACTGAGAGATGACCATCCAGTTTACCAAACCTTCGAATTCTTCGATAAACTCTTCCGATAAAGTTGAATATTGACTTATGAGCGACCAGTTAACATAATTTTTACTAACTCTGATTTGTTCTTCCGACAAACCGCTTTTTGATATTTCGTTCCACGCCATTTATTATATGTACAATTTTTTACGGCAGCTGGAGTGTCCACTTGATTTCTTCAATTTTTAGAAATGGTTGAACTGTGAACTCAGCATCACATCGTAAGAAAATTTTTAATTGGTCATCTTTTTTAACCTCTCCGAGAATTAACACGAATTCAGTGGCTACTTTTATCTTGTGAACGTACTGCTTGTTATTAATGTATAACTTAACAACGATTAATTCATCGATTATCTTTTGAGGATCAAGGTACAATCCCAGTCTAAAAAAACCGTCCCGAGAGAATTTACAATCTGAGTTCAAAGCATCACCGGAAAACTTCGTAAAAATAACGGCATTCGCATTGGTACTAGGTCTAATAGTTATGTATCCTGATGTGGTGGTTGCATAACATACTTTATTGTCAACATATTTTTCCAAGTACTTTTTATTAACCGCATTCATGTCTTCAATAGGGTCAGCGACATTGCCTATCCTTTTACCTTTAGCGTCAATGGGTCTTCTATCACCTAAACTCAGGTACTTCTGATCTAAATCTTCCAGAATTTTTGCTATCTCTTCTCGTAGTTCAACCTTCACCGTGTGAGTGACGGTAGTAGAGTTACGAATTAACTCAGCTTCCAGATAACTTTTAGTAGTTACATCCCGACTCTCAATCGGCGTCTGACAGTTTTTCAAGATCTTATTTTCCATATCGTAGTTACCGTCGTGTGTGAGTTTAAACCCTATGCCTGGAATACCAGGAGGTCCTTGTTCTAATTCTTCATCGAAAAGCGGGTAGTAGGCAGCCATTTATTTAAATATAAAATAATTTTTATAGTCATGGACTATAAAAATTTAAAATGGACTATAAAAATGGCTTATAATTTCAAAGTCTTGATCATGGTAATATTTTGATTGTTAATATTTAAGAGGCATTTCTTGTGCTCTTTTAAGATGAAGTAAAAAACATAATCTTTGGGGGCAGCGTTCCTTAACCTCCAGTTAAACTCAATCATTAAGTTATTCGTATCGGTATAGTTTTGATGATGAGAGAGATTAAAGCAGATGATTGGATACAACTTACCAAAATTCGAATAATTGACCATACAACCTGTTTCAGACGTGATGGTGTTGAGTCCAGATTCCAAAAAGGCTGTGTATAATCGATTATAATCACTTTTCTCAAAATCCATCATGTAACTGACAGTTGGCACTTTTACATTGTTGATCATTAACCAACATTCCGTCATATCTAAGTTATCAAACAGCATGTTATTGCGCTTCGAATTTTCGTATCTTTCAGTGTACTGAGGAATTACGTACAAAGATAAGACTTCATCAGAAGTAGCTTTTATGGTATAAGAGCCGCTAGCGTTTTTATAGAAAATATTAGACTTTACAATGCTGTGTTGGTTCCAGTTTATTTCTACATCCTTATTCGATAACTTTAATTCGTTAAATATTGAAGCCGCCGCATTTTTAAATCGTACGTAAGGTAGCCAGAGTGATAAATCTTCTACAACGACTTTATAGATCTTATGTTGCTCGTTGGTGTACAGCATATTTAGACTGTGATTTCTCTGGAACTCAAATTTGACTTGGAACCCCGTGATTACTTTTTTATATTCACGGAAGAAATCAAACACGTACTTTAGTGGGATCCATATAGTTACAACCTTGCTATTTTTAGTGAATTCGCTTCTTTCTGTATATCCCTGGTTATGGTTCTCATTAATTCCGAATTTTTCGAAAAACTCAGTAATCTTTGTGGTATCTACTAACGTGCCATCATATTTCAAGCGTTCTCTATCAGCTGTGTCCGACGTATCAGTGTAGAACAGCATATTAGTAGCTTCGGCAGAAGAATAGTCAGGCGTAAAATGTATTAAGCCCAACACTTGTCGCATAAGAGCGGAATAATTTATGTTGGATTCTATTTCAGTGGTTCCTAATGTAAACCTGTTAGCATTGATCAAACCACCTCCATTCACGAGAGCTACATTATCATTCACTATGGCAGTACCATCGTTGTTAACAATTTTCAATTTTTGCTGTAAATAACCGTTAGAGTATAAAATGTTGGCGTTGGTGTCTTGAATAAAGAAATGGTAAGAGGCATTTTCCATAGAATTATCACTATTTTCATGCCTTACCTCTCTATATTCGAAACTTTCGATGTCATCATCGTAATAATAATTGGTGCTGTTTAATTCAAATATTTTATTCATTTATTATAATATAATTTTCTTTTCTTCTCCTCAATTTAATAGCTATATGGCTATTAAATCGAATTTAGAAAAACTTTAGTCCAGCTCCATGTTTTTTCTGCTTTGATAATATCTCCTTTATTTTATCCTGCACATACTTACCTTCTAATTCGGCCTCCTGCAGGACTGGTACGTCGGAAAAGAACCCTCTTCCTTGTATCTTCTTACTCTTTCTTTGAAGTCTGTGTTTATTCATTTCTTTATTATAGGGCGATAAAATTGTATTGTACTTCTTGCTTATTGAGCGGTATTAAATCACCTCTATGATTGGTTACTTGCATTCTGATTCGGTAAACACTATCCATTCGAACAGGGTAAAACAGAGGTTTGTCAAATGATTTTATAATCTGACTACCTGGACGATTACTGTTTGTAAATGAATAGATGACGTTTGTAGAGTTGAAACCGTTGATATACGCCCCCTCTGCGACATCGCAATGTATATAAATGTTATCGTTTCCCCCAGATAAGTCAGCAATGTACTTTCCTACTTGTTCAAGCTCTTCGTGGATTTTAGGCTCGAAACCTAAAAGTTTATGCAGGTTTTTGGTTTTCGTTAAATCGATCTTATACCCGTCTTTTAACTTAATGGCTATTCGTTGTCGTTCCTCCACTATACCGAATTGTATCGGCGGATCGCTTCCAAAAAAATTAATCATGTAACGATTCAGCCCCTTGATAGTGTAATTTCCATCTGGTATCGTCAAATTTAACCACTGCTGACCATCAAAGTATGATAATTCCTCATCTTTGATATTGTCCCATGAAACGTACATCGAAAAGGACTGAAGGGCAATCTGTTTAAAGGTGAAAGGTCTAGTGTATTCAATCGTAAAATCTTCTGATTTTTCCGCGTTTTTAGAATCTAATATCAATAGAACCATTTTATTTATAGAGAACATTTTTTTCATTGAAGTCGCTGGGTTCTTGGGTAAAAGAATATAGCACATCTACAACTGGCCTACCCTTGTTTCTTTCACGAATGTACTTCATACAAAAGTAGCCGCATTTGACGGAAGCAGGGTGCTGTAGAAAGCTCGAGTTACACCCGATATTTTTCTTTCCAGAAGTCAGTAGATACTTCTTAATGTTAGGATGAATTTTGTATACGTGTTCTCCAAAAGGATCAAAATACTCAACAAAGTTATTTTTAGGATCGTTATAGTAGCAGACCCAGTGCGTACCAGGTCCTGTGACAATGTCCAGATTAATAATACCGTTTTCAAACCGACTCATCTTTTTAGGCAACAGATCGGAAGTAAAGACGCCCCTAAACCCCTGTTCATGTTTCATATTTTGTTTAATTACTTCGTCTGATATTCCCAGTTTTGATAGACACCCTTTCCAATGGGTCTTTTTTTTACACATCCAGATCCTGAAATTTTTTCCAAAGCTTTCTTTGCTCCATATCCAGCCGCCCCACTTGCAGCACCTAGTGCTAAAGCCTTGGCCCCAGCAATTAACGCAGGTAATAGAAAAGGTAGAAAACCACCCGTTTTCTGGAGCTGCGTCTTACTGATAGTGATACGCTTCCCCTTCCCAATTTGAGCTATCTGTGTTCGAGTTAAATGTATATCTTTGTTGGGGGCTTTTGTCTTATCTATTTGTAGAGATACTTCTTCTCCTTTCTGGTATGCAGATTTTAGCTTAGCAATCTGATGATCGCTTAAATGTATTTTAGTTTTTATGTAATTACTCATTTATTTAATGTAAAATTTTTGTAGTATTGTTTTACTTGCTCGTTGGTCATAGTTCCTTCTCTCAACAATGCATCCAATAAATCAACGACTTGATTGTGTAACTTTTTACTTTTGGATCCTTTACATATCTTATCAGTCAATCGGGCTAAAATTTCCATTTTGTCTTCTACTCCTTTACCGATATAAATTTCTTTTCTTTGCAAGTCTCTGAGTCGATCCCGATAATCTCCTAACGTAGTCATATGATCTCTCAAATAATCAGCCTTAGCTAATAAGCGATCTTCTCTTTCTTCATCCTTTTTAGTCATTCGAGACATCTGACTCATAATGTTTCCTTTTTGACGAGACATTTTTAGGTAAGTATCATTTACTTTACTCATAATTTCTTGCAAAGTTTCCTTGGTCTCATGGTACAATTTTGAGGGTCTTGGAAAGTTATTTTTCTCTAAAAACTCTACATCCAATTTTTTATCAAAATCATAGACTTCTAAAGGCGGTTCAATAGCTAGAGGAATGTGATCAACAGCATCTTTTATAGCCTGAATATTCTCCTTTCGATTAATTTCTTGTTCTTGTAGCTTTTCAGTTACAGGCTTGTGAAAGTCCGATAGTGCTTTCTGGATACCTAATTTTTGCTCTAGTTGTTGTTCGTTGTTTTTTCTAATTTCAGCCTGAAGCTTATAAACTTTAAGTTCATATTCAACTTCCTTTCTTAATTTCTTATTTCGTTCTTTTTGTATAGCATTCATCTTTATTATTATGCAAGAAAAATTTTACTTAAGCAAATTATATTTTTACTGAAGCAAATTTTTAACATTAAATAAAGATGATTCAAATTAAAAATTATACAGAAGCAGAAGAACTTGTCGATGCAAATCAACATTATTTATTACCTAAACACCCTTTCAGACTTCTAATCGCTGGAGCTTCAGGTACTGGTAAAACGAACTTATTGCTGAATTTTATATACGACTATCTCGAATTTGATAATTTGTTCGTTTGTGCAAAAGATATGTACGAACCCAAGTATGGCAAACTGAAAGAAAAGTACACAATGTTTGAGGGCGTGGATATTGACTCGATAAAGTACCCCAAAAAGAAGAAGAAAATTATCCTAGAGTTATATGAAAGATTCGGCAAGAAAGGAACTTTATTCTCCTCTGATACAAAAGAATTTATAAAAGTGGATGACCTGGACCCATCTTGTAAAAATGTTGTTGTCTTTGATGACTGCATGACTGACAAGGACCAGAGGAGCATAGAAGATTTTTTCATCAGAGGTCGGAAGAAAAACGCCTCAATCATTTATCTTTCTCAATCTTATTATAGAACACCCATTGTTATCAGAAGAAACTGTAATTACTTGATATTTTTTAATATTCAACCGAGGGAGATTCAACAGATCATAAGAGAGATAGATGGTAGTTTGACAAAAGAAGAATTCAGTAGATTATATAAAAAGTGCATGCAACAGCCGTATGATTTCTTTATGCTTGATTTAGTTAATCCGGCTCTGAGATATCGGAAGAAATATTTCACCCCTATAAATAAAGATGGAAGAATACTTGCAAAAGAAAATTTACGTATATAGAAAGAGCTACCACCACTACCATAAAATTAGTGTCACTATGACCGTTAGCAAGTTCGTTTTAAGTTCATTGGGTTTATCAGCTTTTGTACTTGTTCCCTTAGCTGCTCTGAGCTTAAGCGTCGGTATTGTTGAAGTTCTTGATAAAGCTTTGAATATCGCGGAAAGGAAAGAAGAGTACAAACAGTCTTACAAGTTTTACAAACAGCTGCTCAATTCATACAAATCGAATACCCTATCAGAAGAGGAAGTGTATAAGCGAGAGGAGGATTTCATCAATAATTTAGTCTACTTACCCAGAGAAAAATATATGAAACAAACCCTGCTGAATGGATATCAATTTGTGAGTAAATAATTTTTTATATATAAATAAATGTGTGGTAAAAAGACTTGCAATAAAGGAAAAGGTGTTGTTAACGCAGCAATTAATAATTTACCGTTTGAAATGCATCTGCCAGGGCATCAATTTACAGGACCAGGAACTCAACTGCTCAGAGGAAAAACTAGACTGAACCCCGATTTAACATACAAAGAATGGAGTAAGCCTATTAATAGGGTTGATGATAGTGCCTATAAACATGACGTGTGCTACATTAAAAACAAAGATACCGAAACCAGAAACAAAGTGTGTGACTCAAACATGATTAAAGAATTGGACGACATTCCCAATCCAAGTTTTCGTGAAAGGCTAGATAGAGCTGTTGTGAAGCCTATTATCAAAGCAAAGAAGGTATTTGGAATGGGCTCAAAAATATATTGTCTCAAATGTAAAACACACACCGACACTAAAGATGAACAGCATGTCACCTCTAAAAACGCTAGACCTATGTTGAAAGGAATTTGTGTGGGTTGTGGTTCTAAGAAGTGCCGTTTTTTACCGCTGAAGGGGTAACTGAGAAGGGTTGCCCCGAAAAGGTTTATTACGATCCCGAAACAGGATTTTGTGGCATAAATGTACTGAGCAGAAAAACTGGTTTAAGTCGAAAAGAAGTCTCGGATTTTTTACACCGACAGGATGTATACACAAAGCATAAACCACTTATCCGTAAGTTCAAAAGAAGGAGAATTTACGTGTCACATATCGACGACCAATGGCAAGCTGATTTACTGTTTGTCTATAAATTTGCGAGAAGTAAGTTTAATGATGGTATCAAGTACTTATTAACAGCTGTTGACTGTTTCAGTAAATATGCATGGGCTGTTCCTCTAAAGGATAAATCAGCAGAAGAAGTAACTCAAGCATTTAAAAAGATCTTCAAAGAAAGAATACCTGAAAGGGTTCAAACAGATAAAGGTTTAGAGTTCGTCGGAAAAACAACTCAAAAATTATTCAAAGAAAATAATATCCAATGGTTCACAACAGAAAATGTTGAAATAAAAGCTGCTATGGTTGAAAGATTTAATCTCACTCTTGGTAATAAAATAAAGCTCTACTTGTGTGCAAATAACACTGAAAGATACATAGATGTATTGGATGTATTAGTGAAGAATTACAACAACTCATACCACAGAAGTATAAAAATGACTCCTGTTGTAGCTAGTCTAGAAGAAAACAGTAGTGAAGTCTACCACAATTTGTTTAAAGAAAAGGTCATACGTAAACATAAATACCAGGTAGGCGATAAAGTAAGAATATCTATATATAAGTCTACCTTCAGAAGGGGGTATCAAGCAACTTTTACAGATGAAATATTTGTCATTTCTGAAGTATTAGAAACCGACCCAATCACTTATAGAGTTCAGGATTTAAATAATGATGAGGTTAAAGGCACTTTTTATGAATATGAATTAGTAAAATATGATAAGAAAGACAATGTGTATAAGATTGAAAAAATCATCAAAAAGAAAGGGGACAAATATCTAGTTAAATGGTTAGGTTATCCTGAGACTAGCTGGATTGATAAAAAAGATTTAGTTAATTAATTTTTAATAGCCGAATAAGCTATTAAAAATTATAATCACTTATCGGGGTCATACCTCAGCTCTTCGTGACATGTTGTTCAAACGTACCAGCTGTTTTTTTTTAATTTATAGGGTAAAAACTCCAATTTAATGCTTCGAAGATGGTTCTGCAGACTTCTTCATTCTGAATAAGCGTCTTCTTGAGTTTAGGTAACTTAACTTGAAGGCGTGAAATATAGATGTCGTAACCTCTCTTCCATAACATATGGTATAAGATATAGTCTTTGCTGATTATGTTTTTTCGCTCTGGGTACATCTCCTCATATTTATGGATAAAAGAAGAAAAGTCGTTCAAAAGCTCTTCTTCTTCAAAGGGTAGGTTATGCGAACCTAACCATTTAGCCAGATTTTTCATTCGATGTTTTCGCCTCTGTTGTTTCTGCATGTTTAAATACATATCGAGATAATTGATAGGGGGTTTATTTGGATTATACCTCAGCTCTTCGTGACATGCTTGGCAAATGTACCAGGCATCATCATTTTGAATTACATATTTGTGTTCACATTCATGAGTTTTCAAGTCTCCGTCTGAGGTAACTTTATTGTCCAGACCTAACATTCTTATTAGTTCCAACATTTCCTTCGATGTTTTGTCTTCGATCATTATATTCTTTTATAAGTTTGACAATTTTTTCAAACTGATCATGCAACTTTTTTAAAGATTTTTTCACTTCTGAAATGTCATCGCTATAAACATCTAATTGAACATACTGATAAAGAATTCTATAGCAATATATCTCAGTCTTAATTTCATTCATTTATCTATATCTTTTGTTTTCTTTAACTCAGATAAAATACGAAGCAGTATTATTTTCCGCTTGGAGAGTTTCGACCTTGTTTTCTACTTCCTGCTTTCATAACGTCTGTAGCGAGCGCTGACCTTGACTAACATCTCTTCCTCTTTAAAGAAGAGTTCTCTCAGAGGTAGCGGTAGAAAAAAGCGGAGATTACGAGAATCAAAGGGAGATGGCAGCACTATATGGAGGGGAATAGTATTTATTTTTCGCGATTGATTTTAAGCATTTTATTCTATATTTTTAATCAGATATACAATAGTGATAGATATTTTGAAGAATTCTTACATTATTAGAGGGTTATAACTTGTTTAAAGTGCTATTTTTGAAGATTTTCGTCTGTGGTGTAATGGTTAAATTAAAGGTATGTTTATATTTAGATGGGTACCTATGGCAAACGGTTAGCGCTCAGACCTATTAACATCTAGGTCCCAAGTTCAAATCTCGACCTCTCCCAGGTTGTTAATCAATCCGGGTTGATGGTTTATTGAACTATACCGAGCCAAAAATGACATGTCAGCTTGCTTTAGTCGTTGTTCCAATAAAGCAGCACTCATCGATAATAAGTGGTGGGCGGGCCCGACGCTAGGCGTCAAAGTCTTACAGTGTTGTCCTTATATGTTGTTTGTAAGCCTCAGTGGCGGTAGGCTCAGAGTGTATTTGGTCTTGAATTCGGCTCATCAAGAAGGGCCCCTTGGTGGGTTGAATTTGAGATTGAATATACTCTGAGCCTACCGGGGGGCATTTTGCAAAAATTTTTAGGAGTTATGGGGTGAACTCTAAACTAAAGTCCACCTTTTGATTCATTAAGGGTAAAGCGCTATCCATTGACATCGACTGGTTCAAGGAGTTATGGTGGCCATTGTCTCAAAAGCAGCATATTCTCGGGACTATGCCGCTTTTAGATTTTTCTCACAACACCTCCCACCCAATGATTGTTGTTGGTCTCTCGTAAAAGCTGCCGCTGTGATCACAGCGGCAGCTATAGTATTCGAGGCTTGTCCAATTGTGAAATCACCAGCCTGCTGCCGCTGTGATCACAGCGGCAGCTATAGTATTCGAGGCTTGTCCAATTGTGAAATCACCAGCCTGAAGCCGCCTGAAAATCGGTGTATATTTTTTAATGGTGGTGATACCATTAAAAGAAAATTTATTGTTCAAATTTAAACATTTGCCCTGGTTGTGCTTTCCCGACATCTTTAGCTCCCAAATAAACAAAGTATAGAGGTTTTCTCTTTACGATCTCATTAAGCTCCATATAGTCGGACGCGTTTTTATCGCATCGTTTCGGTAGATACATTTTTGTGCCGTCTTCTAACTCCACTACTAGTTTGTCACCATATTTGGTTTTGACCTGTTTAATTTCCATGACAGGGTATTTTTCGTCGATATTGAGCTCATGCATCTTCTTGAAACTTCCTTCCAATGTACTAATTGCGTTTAGTTTGTCCAACAGTTCCATGGTTTTTGTTCTAATTTACATTAGAATTCTTTTCTTTAAGTGCTTAAAATGTTGTTGGGGTATCATTTTTTAACGCAGATTCTAAAAGGGGCATGCGTAGGGCTCAGCGCTTGTTCGGAATGTATGCATACTTTTGGCAGATGATGGTTGCAAAGCAACGAACCCATGTCGGTGCAATGCTTTTAGAATCCTTAGGGTCGCGGCATGCTTAGGGGGTGGCCGTCCGCGGGGGTGCTCGCCGAAGGGGGTACCTTCCCTCCCAACGACTTTTCGCTTGCTCGCTCCGATAGATAAAATAGGTCCATTACTTTCTAAAGTGGGTTCGGTTTTTATGGGGTTTCGATACCATCGTTTTAAGAGGGGTTGTAGATTTTTATGGATAAGAAATAACCTTTGTATTCTAAAAGTGGGTTCGGGTTTTATGGGGTTTTGCGAGCCATTGTTTAATCGAATTTGTATGGCTGAAATAGAGCCATCACTATTCTAAAAGTGGGTGTAGTTTTAATGGGGATTTGAGAGCCTTTGTTTTTTATAGGGGGGTAAGGAATTTATGGCGGTTTTCATACCATTGATCTCTAAAAGTGGATACGATTTTAATGGAGGTTTTGTAGCCATTGTATTTCTAAAAGTGGGTGTGGTTTTAATGGGGTTTTGAGAACCATTATTTAATCGAATTTGTGTGGATAAAATAGAGCCATTACTTTCTAAAAGTGGGTCCGGTTTTTATGGGGGTTTTGCGAGCCATTGGTTTTAAAAGTGGGTGGAAATTTTATGGGTGATATAGAGCCATTACATTCTAAAAGTGGGTGTGGTTTTAATGGAAGGTTTCACACCATTGTGTAATCACATTTGTGTGGATAAAATAGGACCATTACATTCTAAAAGTGGGTGTGGTTTTAATGGGGGGTTTATGGCTGTGGTCCAGCTCTCTCATTCACACACTACTTCCCCCCCCCCTCTCAGAGGGGGATAATGACGTCAGAAATAACAGAAATTTGTATCGCGGCTATTTTTCACAACAATGATTGAAACTATAAAGTCTCGTGATCAATTGAGCCACAAATAAACACTTTTACGCATGATTATATCAAATTTTGTCGTATGCTGTCATGTTACAAAAATAGAATAAAATTCAAAGTATTCGTTCGAATTAAAAAAATTATATCAAGTTCTAGATTTTTTTTATAACAAAGCACTATAAAAAGTTTCGTAAAAATGCATTAATATTTGTAGCTGTTACCGTGTACACAAGAAATTGACCGCAGACATCAGGCAGACAGACGGACATCACTCCAAAAATAGTCAAAACGTGTTCAATAGGTCTTAAAACATATATTGACATCCAAATTTTGAAATTGAAAATTTTCGGGAAAACAATACTTCCTCAATACTACGTATGAGAAAATAAAAATTATAAAATATATAGCGCAGATACATTCATGGTCGTTCAGTATGCGATGCATAGCTGAACGCTCAACTTGTACTATGATAGTACGACTAATATATTGTACTTTTTTTTATCCATCACTACTTGAGGCTAAAACAGCAAGCAAATCCTATAAATAAACACTAATATAATTCAGAAAATTTTTCTCCCACACAGTCCTTGAGCCAATGTCGCGTCTTTGCTTGAGAATATGTGGGACTGTCCTAAAATACTACTAGTCGATGTAAATAAAAAATATTCCAATTAGCCAAAAGTGGATGACGTAATAATACTGATACTACCAACGGAAACAAGTTAAGAGTATTCTTATAAAGACCCTACCAGATTGAGTTTAACAGAGAGTGTTCCGTGGCAAATATGTAACATTGTGAGTTGTGGAAGGATTGCAATTGATAAAGATGGTCCCTGTGTTACTTCCACAATTTATATATGATTCCCTAGGAGAACACCTGCAAAATTGGAGAAACATTATTAATTTTTTTTTCATTTTATCACACACCACAAACAATAAAATTGTGTACATCGCAAGGAAAGTTATAAACAAGCGTTACTTGCAAACGACCAACACGAGGTAAAACATGTATTGGGACTTCTACGGGGTCACAACTTTGAGGGCAGGAAATTCTTTGAAAGTAGGGTCATTTTTCCGAAAAACAAGTGTTGCCAATCATGGAAAACATGTTTGACACGGGCTCCCGCTGAGTAAACAAATAGGGCAGCTTTGACGGGGTTGAAAAGGAAAAATGTTCACACATTTCGACCCTCCCTCCTTAAAACTTTGACGGAAAGATATGAAGCATGGGGACTCCTGGGTGTTTGAAAGAAAAAAGAATCTAGCAGAATACAAGAAAGAATTTAAAGAAAATTCTTAGTGTTTACGGAATGTGTACTACAAAGGAATAACGAATGTAGGTCGTCAAAGAAATATAAGGGAGTTTAAAAATATAAGATAATTATGTATTTTATCAGGAAATTTTTAATAAAGGGAAATTACCACTGAGTTTAGGATAAAGAGAAATGTAAGATAATTATGTATTGTATTGGGGATTTTTTTGTTAAAAGGAGGAATACAGAGTTACGATTGGTATTACGTACTTAAAAGAAATTTAAGTAAAATATAGGAAAAGCACGGATTTTACAATGGCGTGAAGGAATCAAATATAGTACGGAGAAAAATAATTAAGGATAGAGATTCTTTGATATGACTGTAGTACAAAATAGGTAACGAGAAAATACAAAATGTTAAGGCGAGATTCAAAATAGATAATTTTGGGTTATGTATATAAGAGATATGTATAAAGGAAATTCATTAATAATCTGGAGAAAATATTGTTTATTGTGTTTGTACAAATTGTGAGTTTATTATGAAATTTAATATGGCATAGCAATTCGTGATAATATAGGCAAAAAGTTTGTTTGTATATTTTGTTTTTTTCACTAGGAGAAGGTATAATGTATTTGTAAATATTGGTAAATGAGTTAAACTGTGAGGAATTTTTGGGTTGGTAAGATAAATGTAGAAAGAAATGAAGAAAGAGAATTAGAGATAAAAATAATATGGGAGAATAATTTTCATTTTTGAAATACTAGAAGAGGTATAAAAATTATACGTAAGAGTGACATAGAGAAAATATTGTATTTTGAGTAATAAAAGATGGTGAATAAAAAAGGGAATTAGTTTTTAAAAAAAAAGTGAAAGGTTAAGGAGTTAATGTCAAATAGGTATTATGAATTCGAGAGAGAGAATTTGTGTCATCAGATTGTGTGTATATGTATGCATTGGCCTATACAAAGTGTTTGCTTTAATTAAAATTTCCACTGACAAAAACTTCAGAAGAAGACAAAGAGTACGAACTTCTATAGTACTGCAAAGATGATGCAGTGACGTGTTTTCTACGTAAACTTTCATTTTTCACATGTTTACTTCACAGCGACAGGAGGCAGTGGCGTCTTGTCCACATAAACTCTCATTTTTCACATGTTGACTTGAAAGCGTAAGTACGCAGTGATATGCTCCATCTGCAGAACTCCAAGTTTTCGATTTTTCGCACTTTCCATGACACTGAAATAGGAGACAGTGGCGTGCTATAGCCACAGACCCTCTAGTAGAATTTTTCGTAAAAAAACTTTCGAGACTTTTGCACAAATTCTGAACTATTGATATATCGTTTGTAATCTGAACAAATAGACATTTCGGACAGAAAATTTTTTATGCTTTGGTTTTCCAATGTTTAGATGGCATTGTTGTGTTTAATGATATTGTGTTTTATATATATGTGAATATGATGTACAGATTTTTAAGTGGATACCGGATTTTCTCACGCCCAAAACTTCAGGGAAGGGGGTGAATGTTCCGTGGCAAATATGTAACATTGTGAGTTGTGGAGGGATTTCAATCGATAAAGATGGTCCCTATGTTACTTCCACAATTTATATATGATTCCCTAGGAGAACACTTGCAAAAGGGTGAAATCAACGCTCCTTCGACTTGGTGGACAGAGAGGTATCAGTTTCAGAGGGGCTCACAGCAGGGCGCTTTCGGGGACAGCTGACCCTTGACCGTTTCCGGCCGCGCGTGCGCCCGGGTTCATGGGAATTTTGGCTCAGTTGTCAAACATTAATTCTGGGGTGCTAACCAACCCTCTGTCATACAGCACCCAATAGCTGATATGTAACTCTACGCCGATCTATGAGAAAATGCAAGGGCTTCGGTTTCAGACCAATGGAAACCAGGGGCGAAGCCTTGTAGGAGGTTGTTAATGTTGAAACCCAGACCGTCCGACCTACCAGAAAGGTGTAAGGTAACTGTTTGGACGGTCGGAAAGTGCCACCCAATTTAGACCGGAACCCAGTGGGGGAGGCAGCCACAGGGACCGTACCCTCCTTCCCCTACCACCAACCTCTCGGAAGGACTTTCGGACCCACAGGTTTAACGTGATCGTACTCCGCATGAACACGGCGGCAGTTTTGACAGTGGCTGGAATCGAACCCGGGCCTACCGAGTGCAACTCCAGCGCGCTAACCAATGGGCTTGTAGGAGGTGTTAATTTTCAGATGTGCGAGAGAGAGTGAGTTCTTGAGAGGAGTTTTTTGTAACACTTGATTCTCTGAGTCCGAGATGAAAGGTCTTAAATCTACGGACCCCGTGATGGACTGCCGACGCCGTCCGACACACTGAGGATCTGACCGGCGAGATGCTGAGGTATGCCATGCATGTACTTTTACATACTTTATTGTTGGTACGAAATGCTCTCTCTCTCTCTCGACATCATTTGAGTAGTAGCTTCATATTCAGATCAATTGTTTCTTTTATGTAAATTAGTATAAGTGTATTTTTAATGTATCCCATGTTTAGATACGAGTTGATTCAAATTTTAATGCAGTCTAACCACGTATGACGACTTATATGTTTTAAACGGATAATTTTTGAAAGTCATTTTTGAAAGTTGTTAATTATAACGGGATCAATATTTTGCACCGAGATGATGTCTGAGATTAATCATGTCTATACTAGGATGTTAGTAGAATATTTCATCGTTAATTTTTGTGTAAATAAACTCTGTTATTGTTTTATATCATGTCCGCTGTCCTCATTTCTAATACCTTATTGATTGCTTATCTGTATTTTTAATTGACATGGCCAATGTCGAAGATCTCTTTTATGGTAGATAATAATAATTTTTTGCATTCTGACCGAACGTGTGTTGAAAATCCACGCAACAGGGAGGTTTAAAAGGAAGTATGATATATACTTAAAAAGTCTGCAACTTTGTATATGAAGCAGGATTTGTCACAGTATGCAGTGGTTGTTGTTGTTGTTGAAACCCAGACCGTTCGACCAACCAGAAAGGCGTATGGTAACTGTTTGGACGGCCGGGAAGTGCCACCTAATTTAGATCGGAACCCAGTGGGGTAGGCATCCACAGGGATCAGTACCCTCCTTCCCCTACCACCGTCTTCTCGGAAGGACTTACGGACCCACTTGTTTAACGTGATCGTACTCCGCGTGAACACGGCGGCTTTTAGCAGTGGTGGGAATCGAACCCGGGCCTACCGAGTGCAATTACCGCGCGCTAACCACTGGGATTCCGCACCCTCAGGATGCAGTGGTGAAACAGCAATAGTGCTGATTATTGGGATATGTTGATCTAGTAAAGCTTTTGCAAATTAATAGCGATTCAGCGTTTAAATTTGATTAAACGTCTTGCAGAGAATTTGTATAATTTAATAACAATTCCTAGAAATCAAGCTTTCAGCTATAAAATTACGTTTGAAGTTAACATATTGATAAATATAGCAACTCTAAATATGTCTTGATATACATATGGAATAGTATCATAATGGTTATACTTAGCGAAAATATTATTACGACTCATTCATTACGATCATATGTATATTTGCAGAATACAAGTACAAATCAGATTTTCTGGATAACTAACGTTTTATTAAAATTACCAATAAGCGTGAACATGAAAAATATATACAGCTAATAATTTTCTAACTATCTTACAAGATCGCAAAACAACTATCAAGTACAATAAAACATTAATTAAATGTTCCACTCATTCGCAAAATAGAAGATTGTATTCTCAAGACACTGATAAAGTGCTCGTAATTCATTGCTACTCGTATCACGCCAACTTCTTAACTGGATGATGACCAGCTCATGTACCAGCTAGAAAAAACTACGTAACTTGGGAAATCCTTAACCAATCTCAAATTCTCGCTGTTTCCAAAAGTATCCGCCCGATTTCCCGCCAAGGCACCAAATTTGTAGTCAATGTCAAACAACCCGGATATTCAAATAATAAGAATAGTTGCCTGGAAATGTCGGGTTTTTTTTTTATTGCTGGCAATATACTGTGAAGCCACATTTAGGTATTAGTAATAATATGAAAATATACTGCTTAAACATCGAGACATTATTTTACTTCAATTTTACAATTGCATAACTTACTATCAAATGACCATCCATGTTTGTTAAATAAATTGCATAACACATTTAGTTATCTGAATATTTTGAATCACCGCAATAATGAATAACACAGTAGTGTCTGGATTGGGAGAGGCATCAAATCTGTGGTGATGTTTTAGTGACCACAGAAAATTCAAGTAAAACTCAATATAAGTATGTTAACAGAATATTTAAATTAACATCATACAAAATGGTTTCGGTTTCAATATCTAACTAAAGTAAACAATATTTGACACTATGATTTGGCACTATTAGGGTGATTGTAAATAATCTAATAGATCTAGTATGGTCTATAAGATTATTCTAACTAGATATAGTCTAATAGATATAGTACAATAGATATAGTATATTATTCAATTATAATACAGATATAGTATATTATTCAATTACAATACAGATATAGTACATTACTATATTTGCACAGATATCGTATATTAATCAGTGTAGTCTAATAAATGTAAAAGTATAATAGATATAGTACAATTACAAGTCAATCTAACTGATATAGCCTGATAGATACAGTACATTAATAACGCCGATTTCTGTAATACCTGCCAGGTGAGGCCAAATCAATTATTTGCCTAGAAAAGAGAGAATTTCTAGAAAATCCCCTATGCAGTATTAAATAATTCAACTTATTCAAACTTAAAAAACTATCAAACACATCTATACATTTGATATACAGGAAAATCTTTAATTAATGAAAATTATGAGTTTTACGAAAACGTTTTATATTTTGTTTACACGTTCATTTTCCCTTAGTTATACAGATTTAATATTTTATAAGGATATCATAATGTATCGATAAACCATAAAGCAAAATTTTAAATTTATAAAGAAATGTTTCTTAAAAGAAAACGATAGATAAATCTTGACGCATTTAATAAACCCCAACTCAAGTACTCAAAAAACGAACAACAAAAATTTATTATAAGTCTCCTGACTCAGAGTGATTCGCATATCCCAGGGGATTTACGGCCGAAAGATCCGGGATACAAATTGCTCATTGATGAAAGGAACCGGCGTTTGCTGAGAAATAATTACTTATTTAGACAAGAAAAGCCATATAGATTGAAAATGTGCTTTGAATGGGAAAACTTAATGAAAGTTACAATTCTCAAATTAAAAATTTGAGTATTTGTGTGCCTGACTGTTGGTTCATTAAATGTCATTTTTCTTTATCTTTCTTTTCAATTTTATCATGAATATTCTTTGATACGTAGCGTTTATCTTAACTATGCCTCAAGCTCATTAAGATTTGCATTGTGGAAGATGATAGTTTCCTGAAAAGTTAATTTGAGAAAAATGGCATGATAAACTCTATAACAAAAAATCGACGTACCAAGAAGGAGTTATCCGATTGTGATAAAAATTGGTGGATGTGAAGGATGTATATAGGCAAAGAAACGATTAAAATTTCAGGACAATTTAATGATTTAGAGTTTGACCGTATACAAAGGGAGGAAGCCAATAAGGCATTGGTCCACCTCTGGCCTGGATGCAATATTTCACCCGGCGTGGCATAGACCGATAAAGTTCACGGATAGTCTCCTGCGGAAAGTCTTGGCAAATTGTCTTCAACTGTCGGGCTAAATCGCCAACATTCTGGGATGGTTGCAATCGCCTTCCCATAACGTCCCAAATGTGCTCTATGGGAGAGAGATCAGGAGACCTAGCTGGCCAAGCAAGTGTTGGGCAGGCTTGAAGACAATTTATAACAACACGTGCCGTGTGCGGCCGGGCATTATCTTGTTGGAAAGTAAGTCCGGGGTGTCGCAAAAGGAACGGTAACACAACGGGTCGTAGAATGTTGTCTACGACCGCTGTGCTGCCAGTGTTCCAGAAATGACTACCAAATGGGCCCGGCTATCAAAGAAGTTGACACCTCAGACCATAACGTCCTGTTGTGGGCATGTGTGGCGTGCGATAGTAAGGGCAGGATCCCCACGCTGCCCTGAGCGTATCCAGACATGTCTGCGGTTGTCGTCAGGACACGGTAGGAAACAGGACTCGTCACTAAACACTCAAAATGTCTTTCATACGAAATTTCATTACAACTCCTTTTTGGTGCGTCGATTTTTCTGTTATAGAGTGTATTACTAAGCAAAGGAAACAACTTATTTTTAACTCTATATATTAAATATTTTTTTTCTCATATGTATTATTTAGAAAGTATAGTTTTCATGAAAATTTGCTATTTCGAGATTTTGACGACAATATATGTTTAAAGAGCTCTTGAACACGTTTTGACTATTTTGGGGATGATATCCGTCCGTCTGTCTGCTTGTATACACGATAGAGGTAAATATTATTGATATATTTTCACGAAACTTTAAATCCGTCTTTGTTATCAAAATATCTAAAAGTAGATAGATTTTTTTTAATTCGAGCGATATTTTTAAATTCCAACATGGCAGCATAAGACAAAATTTGACATAATCATCCATAAATTATGGCTTAATGATCAGGAGACATTAAAAGTTTTAATCATTGTTGTGAAAAATAGCCGCGATACATTCCTTTTTTGTTCGTGACGTCATTGTTCCCCCTAGGGGAGCAAGTTACCCGCAATCCGGGGGTACATTGTCAAGTACGTTATCAGACGAAAAATTTTTAAAGACCTTTAAAGTGAAAGGTAGTAACCTATAATTGTAATCATTTGGACCTATTATACCGATTTCTTAATTTTTTTTCTTGTAAAATTTGAAAAACAAAATTTAAAATGGATTCTGATATGAGAAAGTCGAGTTGAACCACACTCCAATTATTTGGAAGATAAATTGCAGGTGTCAATACCTCGAAAACCATTAAAGATAAAATTTTGAGATTTTCTTGTGATATTATATCTGGGATGCAATACTTATAGTATTCCATGTATGAAAACGAATACGATAAAATGTGTTGAAAATTGAATGCCGCATTGTCATTTAATGCTCATGAAGAACAGAAAATACAAAGATATCGATAGACTGGCGCCAGAGTTGACAGTTTTTAATCATAAGATTTACAATGCCCAGATGTTTATGTAATCTCCCAAACATGGCTGTATATATCTCCAGATAAGTCAGACCCCTCGTGTCTACCCGGAGTACGAACACGTTAAATTGTGGGTCTCAAAGATTGATGGCTCCTAGAGGTTAGTCGCAAAGGAGGAATAGGAGGATGTGGTCACTGTGGATGTCACCCACGCTGCTTCCGGTCTAAATTTCGTGGAATTTTTGCGGCCGTGTAAATAGATACTTTATACCTTAGTGTAGGTCGGACGGTCCGGATAAAAAAAAGGTAAATAAAACCCTGAATAGGAATAGCCCAGTGGTTAAGGTAAGAGGATTGAACTCGGAGATCCCGAATGTGATCCTATATGCCGCCCAAGACTATTAACGTGTCTCGGAGTATGGGCATGATAAATTTATTAGTCTGAAATTCCTTCTGAGAGGTAGGTGTACGCTCAAGAGAAGGAGGAAACGACCATTGTAGTTGCCACCCATATAAGGTTTTGGTCCAGATTTGGTGGCTCTTCCAGCTGTATAAATAGTTACGGTGCAACTTCGGGCTGTCTCGGTCGAAAGATAATAAATATTAAGTCAGACCCAATAAACGAAGAGACACTTGAAACTAGCTACCCGACGTTCTGGCAAATAACAGCTAGTGTATTGGCCCATCATTGAATGGACATATTATTGTAATCCGAAAAAAATAGGTTGAGCAAGATTTTCAGAGCGACTTCTCGGTCAGAGTCTCTTTCGAATAATTTCCACTCTCACCACTCAAAGGAATCACGAATTACGAACTCATGACTAAAAGATTTACAAACTTACTTCACTTATGACTACACTCGGATTTGAACCTGTTACTTGAAAAGGCACTCGAAGTTTTCTGGTAATAATGGTGGCTAAGTGGAATAACTATAGTGAGCAACATTGCTCATTGTTATCTGAGATCGAGTGGAGAAGGCTACAGCCAGACAGAGATGCCCTGCAAATGAATCAAAGCTAATGACAATTAATTCAACACTGCAGCTGACATAGATTTAAGTTAAAGTACCAAATTACTATTTTTATATTCTGAGTTTTCAAGATATTCATAAATAAATTAAAATATATGTTCTTAAAATTTGAGGTCTAACATAGCACTTCAGCGTTATCGCAACTATAGTCTAATATTCCCTTAAGGGGACAGAACACTTCAAAAATTTTAAATAGCGTGCTTTCTAACTTTAGCATCATTTTATACTCCACTGAGTTCCAAAAAGATTGATACCAATTAATTTTACGTATTTGAATTTTGTTATGAGATATTTAAAAAAAAAAGAAATATTAAATCCATCGTTTTGATGTTTACCATGTAACTTCAACCACGTTCATCTCAAAACAAGGTTTTATAATTTTTCCTTTATGTTTCTATGAATTATCGCCGCCAATGTGACGTTTAGCTAGTTAGAGGTTGGCATAGTCGACCTTTCTCCGTGTCTGACGTTCTGTAAACTTTATTATTGAATTTATATCCTATAAAGACCATTTGGATTTAGTGTCACCTTTGTCACCAGTCCGTCTCAACTTTTATTCAACTTTCGATATAAGGACACACCTTATTGAGCTAGCAGTTTGATATTTCAAGTCCCACAATGTCATTCTTGGGGATTTAGTTCCTCCCATTCACCGGGGAAAATACTTCATGTAATAGTTTTGTATTTTGACGCCAAAGTATTCGCCAATACTTATTTACTTCATAGGATCTCAAATAACCGTCAATTGCAGTTGTTTGATGACGTTTATATACATGAGCATAAACAAATTATTCTGTCTGGACTCATTTTCCCCTAGGGTAGAAGCGTCACCTCCGAAAGCAGAGGCCGGAGCACTAATTTTTGACGTCTTGGCTTGTAGGCCCACTGCGAGTAGGTAGGTCTTCCAGATCGCGATCGAAGCTTTTGCTATTTGCTTCCCTTTTAATTCTCTGTTCGATGTAAAGGAATCATAATTTATCAGTAAATCAAATAATATTCATGAAATTTGGAAGTATTTTCGATAATGTTCATTAAAATGGGTGATTTAAAATATTAATATTGCTGTACATTTCCTTAAAATAAAATATTTATAATGACTCATTCACTGTAGGAGCAAAGATGAAAGGATTCCATTCAGTTAGTGTTTTAATAAAAGTTTGAAAAAGAACCCTGTATATTTATTGCTTAATCAGGCATTTTATTTGAATAATTCTTCAGTACATTCAGCTAAAGTATGCGTACTTACAGATAAAGTATGCAGAAACTAAAATGATTACTGAATACTATATCTTTAAATATCATAAGATAATCATTAAAAAGAAACTCAGAATTTAACTTTCAATATGCTTACGTGTTTATTTATTTTTATTTCATTTTATTTTATTCATTTTTTGTTGTTGTTATAAATTGTAAAATGATTTAGAATTAAGATAAAATACTAGTTGAATGTCATTCATTAACCTATGCACTATAAATTGTAGAAGTTCAGGTTTTCTAATATAGCACATCTTATATTCCTTTTTTTACTACCAGACATTAACAAATTGTAAACAATTTTGCTTAATTTTAGAGTTTGAAATACCTCAGGGGCTTTGAAAATTTAATAAAGCTGTATAATAAAACTTTTTGGTATAAATATTTCATTTACAATTCCATTGAAGTGAAAATGTTTATTAAATCATGAACTAACATATAAGACATTCAAAAATACGATAAAAAGACCGTTATGCATCCACACGCGCGAGCCCACGTACTGCACTGCACATGCGATACTTCTTTGTGTGGGCTACTCTACTAGGGGAGAACTTTCCAGAAAAGTTGAGACGGAGGAATTCGGATTCGAAGGCCAGAATTGGGCCTACAGCTCATACGTCACGAGGTACAGGGGGCGAAAGTAGTTCGGCTTTTTCTACCGGGGGTGACGGTAGAAGGCGCCTCGGCGTATGGGCATAGGCTCCTTAGCCTCTAACCCCCTTCCTCTAAAGGGATATACAAAACGTGGGATTGTCCTCTAGGTGTAATATCCGAGGGTTCATGAATCGACTCTTTCAGGTGGCGGAGAGGAACTGTGTCTTTGTGGCTAGTTTTCAGATCTATCGTCTACTAGAGTCGATTCTCGGCGGGCTGTCTTACCGGACCCGTGCCGTGAGTGGTTCGGCCAACCTCTCTACCCTGTTCATGGCTTCTCTGGATGGTGTACATAAATCACTCTTTGGCTCCTTTTTCCATTGGCACAAACCTAACTGTTGTCGTGGAGGTCTGAGTTGAACCTGTCTGGATTCATAAGTAGCCCAAACCGCCAAATTTAAACGGACGGCAAAATTTGGTTTCCGTCCAAATTTTTGCCGGAAAATTTACGGAAAATAAATGCGGGGTGTTTGTTCAATCAACACCACAAACATTGTGTTGTGGATCATTAAAGCCATTATTTCTCTGTGAGAAATATAAAGTCGTTACACTATGTTAGAAAAGTCATGTGTTGCTTGCTCACATGATATTTTATTTTCTATTGAATTTTTGAACAAATCTGAAATTTGCCCTGAAAATGGTTTGAAATGGACAACAGTATATCTCAGTATAAATAGAACGGAATTTGTCTTTAACATTTGCATTGTAATGATACAGTTGCATAAAATATGTTTCATAATTCAGATATGGCCCGACGACAATACGACGCCTAATTTTATAATGGACGGACAATTTAGACAATTTATTTATGGATAATTAATGAACCATAGACAATTTAGGAGCAAAAAGTTAAACTTTCTATATTAAATATGAGGAATTGCGTCACCCGACGGGAAGTCAGTGAGAGAATGCAATCTGTATTACTACTTAATTAGTTAAGTCAAAGAAACTATAATTTTGTACAAGTAGGTAAATTGTAAATATAACTATTTATTTGAAGCTGAACTATTCTAAAATTTAATAATAAAATTAATAATAATTAATAAAGCTTTGTTTGAACAATTTAATTTCTGTTTATTGGAGAAGTGAAATTAATTTTATGTTATTAATCAAATTGCTTTTCAGAGGAAACACCGGACAACATACCAAATTAACTATAGTATGTTACCTCGGCGACCTGCTATTGTAAAATCACGGCTGATTTTTAATATAAGTAAAATAATAATTTTGTCCGCCACATACATTATGAATAAATATCTCTATAATGATTATCTAACGTGCTTTTTTATTTCTAAACACTCTAAAAACACCCTCATAGCCCAAAGTATTAAATCTTTGTACACTTTTAATATCGACCATTAGGCAAAACCTGATTGAGCTGGATTTTCAATTTATCCGTCCTCACCCGGGAGTGGACACCTGTATCACATACGAAACAAAATCGAACGAAGCCGGATTTTTAATCCCCATCACCCCCAGAAGGTTGATCCCAGAAGGTCATAGTTTCTTTACAGATCCCCCGAAAACCTCTTCTGACTCAGAGGGTTCTTCTTCTTCGACCCAGACTGTCCGCCTACACGAAGGTGTAAGGTATGACTGGGAAGATTGAAACTGTACTCACTTATAACATCTACTACGGGACAGAACATTTCCGAGCCAATATTTTTCAAACAATTTTGATGCTATATGCCATAAATTGCTAAACAAAGTAAAACTTATTAAAAGCAATTGCAACTTCATTTTTTAAAAATGTTTTTTTCCATATTTTTAATAACTTTAAATACTAATATAATATCTGCAGCTTTTTTAGTTTATAGAACCACCCTAAAAATAATTTCATTGTCTGTTTTGCATAGAAGTACTTACTGAATGCCTCTTCGCATTTATTGAAATGTTTATTATCTAGTATTTCTGCGACATAAAAATCAGATTTCGAGATTTTGTAAGAAAATCACACATCATAAACACATCTTTCCCGGCCTTCCAAATAATTGCTCAAGTCCTCAGGATGTTGTCGAGACCCAGTCGGACGGATGTGGTCAGGATGTTGTCAAGACCCAGTCGGACGGTGTGGGTCTTCAACATCATAAACACATTTCGACCACTTTTGAGAAAAAACGTACTTTAACACATCATAAACACATTTCAAACACTTTTAGGAATAACCACACCTTAACACATCCAAAGCAGATTTCGAACACTTATGGGAAGAAACACACTTTAACACATCATAAACACATTTCAAACATTTTTAGGAAGATGTCTGTGTCTATTTGTGGGCATGCATGTGCATGTACATGATCACTCAAAAACAAATGCCCGTACAGTACAATTTACAGTTATGAAATATCATGCGTATCATTGTGTTAAAAACTAGAACTAAATGCAAATTTTGTAATTTACATGATTAAAACTCGAATTATTCGAAACCTGAGTTCTTAAATCCCTATTTTGTATTGAAACACATAATTCCCGAAACAATGTTGTTTGTATAGTCTATTTGAGACAATGGAAGTATAACATGTGCTTTAGATATATCTAATATTAAAACATTATATAACATAAGTCAGCACAAAATGTAAAATTTCAATGCACGCTTCTAAAAAGTATCGCATTGACCACATGACGGATTTTGATGATTTTATTCTTAATCAATGAGGTGAAATCCAGGGAATTTACTGACATACATTTTAACACTCTGCAGCGAAATACTGATAACAAGAAATAAAAACCTGTTTCTGTATGTCTGTCAGACATGTCTGCCACGCCGTTTAAAAACTGAATGGATTTTCATACAATTATTTTTCTTCTATAACGCTTGAATATGTAAAGGTGAAAATTTGAAAATACTCTTGCAATTTAAATATCTTCTAAAATACGGATTGAACTTAGATGAAAAGTTTCTCAAGCACTAAGACTGGATCCAGGAAACTATTTTTCATAGTTTTTCGCCTCCTAACATGGACCTGCAAAACAGCGGGAATGAAAATACATGTTTTATCGTTCCGCTATGACCGATGATTATTGGAAAATGGCTCACCCGATTTATATACTTTTCTAACTGGCACATTGAATTTAATTGAGAGCAGATTTTGGGGTGATTTGTTTTTAGATTTTCTATCTCTTTAATTTAATGTCAGTATTAACTCCTGCAACTTCATGTATTTCTACTATTCATTAACATAATAAATAGCATGATTTTCCGTCTATATCCATCTATTCCTTTATGCACCATGAGGAAAAGCTATTGTTATTACCTTCAATAATTTATAAAGATAACAACAATGCCATCAATATCTTTGGAATAACATTTTTTTAGCCATCCGCCATAAAAAGATCATAAAAGTAATCCTCCCCTCCTCCATGAAAGGATCATAAAAGTAATCCTATCCTTCTCCATGAAAGGATCATAAAAGTAATCCTACCCTCCTCTTATGTGGCAGGTCGTAACAGATTAGTGACCCATCCTGTCTACATTTCGAATTTCGCATTACATAGAATATCCCTAATCAGCATATTTGCAAATATGTTTCAACTTACACTTCAAAACCCATTTGCATAGCCTCTATCAAATCATACAGATACTTCAATGGCATTTATGAATTCAAATTCCGGCAACATGTCCGAATCTCGCATATGTTGTCTGTAACCTATAACTTTAATACATTGGATTTAGCTTAGAGTCACTGATAACATATAACCAGATACAACAGATAACATCCAGTCTCAGTTTCATTCAAACTATGCGGACACCTGGTGCATTTCGAAATCCAGTGAATAATTTTATCAACACTGATGATAAATCGAGAGCATTAATTAGGTTTTGTAAAAATATAAATATTCTATAATTTAACCTTGTATTTAAGATTTGATTTCAAATCTAACAAACAAAGCATGTTGTGTTAAAAGTGTGTTTGCTTATCTTAATATGCGTCCAATGGAATTCATCAAAAATATTTCAGATTCATTAATATAAAAGGAGTACCTGATGATATACAAGTTTATTAGGTATAGAAAAATAATTTTCTATTACTATTTCAGAATGTTTAAATTTGTCTTGAATTTATTCGAACAGTCATACAGCAGTATACGCAACATATGTTTTCTCAAAAAGCTTACATTCTTAAAGTTTATAATTTTTTAAATACTAGTGGTTTCTCCCTCTGCTCGCCAACCTCCGTAACTGGCTTTGTGAGTCGGAGGCTTCTCCCCTTACTCTCTGCAGCTCTATGAACTCTCTTTGCGAACGCCTTCTTGTCACCCATTACGCAGGCGTAATGCTCCCGTTGGAGGTCCTTTCTTTTTACGCTGGCACTCACTAGTACCCGGTATTTGCTTCGCGAGCTGTTTAAACCCATCCAGAAAACACACCTGCTGTCATGCTCCCAGTCGGCTCTACCAACTGCATCTTTAACAAAATAAAATCTTCTCTTTAGAAGTCCATAGAAATAAAATAACTCAATTTAAAATAACTAAGTTTTTAACTAAGTTTTGAAGTTTACCTAGCTCTGAGCATTTTATATACACGTGGTCCTTAATCTCATAATTTAATAGTTGCTAGTCGCAGTATTTTCCTTCAAATTAATTTTTTTTCTTATACAGGAGTCATAGGAAAGTGCTTAAGCACTTCGATACATCTGTAAGTAAAGGTCCTACACGTTATTTCCATCTCCAAACAGTTACCTTACACCTTTCTTGTAGGTCGGACGGTCTGGGTCTCAACGACAACAACGTTATGTCCATCTATGGTAAAGTGACCATGCCTTGTAAGAGCGCTGCAATCCCTTATATTCGATCAAGCATGGTCGCTTTACTATGGATAAACCTAACATGTACAACACTCGTGGGCATTTCGTTACATATTCTTAAATGTGGTTTGGACTTTTCTAGAAGCCCTGTATGTCGTATACAAAAAGATCTCGTAGTGTGGTTAAGTTATATAAGGATGGTCCCTGAACTCAATACTATGCGATTGCAAATAGACACTAACTTACATCTGAACATCCATTTACTCTGGTAATCACATCGTGCATATAATCCACAGCATTTATTTCAAATACTGCATACCAACCACCTGTGATTCAAATTTAATTTTCACAAACAGGTTTAAATATCACGTTCCTTGTATGTATCTCTAATATATTGGATTAGCCTTAGCTTTACACTGATATCACTGAATATTAAGTTAAATCAGTTTTTGTTTTATTTATACTTTGTGATCATAATGAATTTCCAGATATAGATAATATGATAATATTTTTATCTTTCCTATTATAGAATTCCATTCGTTTAAATTTCCAGTACATAAAAAAATAATATGATTGCTCGATATAACTGTGGTAATTTAAATTAATGTAATATTAGGCTTGCAAAACAAACTGTATTTGAATGTCATGTATGGAATGGTGGATAGTTTCCTTTTCATAAATATGAGGAAAATATTATTAATACAAAATTGATTCAATGACACATATATTGTTTCTAATTTAAATAATTATTATTATCGCCATCAAATTGTAAAGTAAAATTTAATGTTAAGTTGCATTATTTAGATAAATTTTGAAAATATGTACACCTAGTTGTGTGTAACCTCAGAACCAGATACTTCCTTTTCATCTAAATTAATTCTTTGTAACTATCTGTAATTTTACCTGGAAATGGAATAATATTACAATACACAATAAAAAAGAGGACTGAAAAATTTTAAATTTAATTTTTTTATTTTTGAAAAGCATTAATATTAGTAACTAGAAGGTATACCGTCATATGACGTAAGTAAAAATTTGCAAAATATTGCATCCTATTTAGCGTCATTTTTATCAAATTGGTGACATTTTTATCAATTTAGCGACATTTTCATCAATCTGTCATTATCTACATTTATCTACATAAAATGTTTATATTTATTTGTTCTCGAACAATTTCCTTGAAAGCTAACTCACAGTGTTCACACAGCAGACTAGTTCTATAGTTCCAATAGTTAATCTACAATTATAATCAGAATACTTAATTCAGTTCATGTTATCTAAAACGAATCTTGATTTGAAACTGTACAGAATTTAATGGAACGCGTTAAATTATCAAATGTTTGGAAACTCTCACTAAGGCTGAAAGTGGTTCATCTCAATTTTATTTAACTTACTAGCTGTATACTCATTTAGCATACGGAATACGTATAATGTAAAGAAACTTAATGCGCAATTTTCCCTTCTGAAGTCTGTATACATAAATTTAAAAGTCTTACTTATTAAACAAAATATATAATTATTACAATAAAATTTAAAACTTCAAAAAATAACACTAAATCTATAAAAGCACACTATTTTATGTATATTATATTCTTAACGAAGTTGTTAGTAGTTGCAAATACAATATTGTCACTCAGTGAAAAACAAATACTTAAATTTCTGTTGATAAAAAATGCATGTAAATATATAAATATATGGAATAAGATAAAATATCTCCATTCTTTTAATAGTATCTGCAGATTAAAAAGTTTTCCTTTTTCTCGTTAATGTATAAAACTTCCATATTTTAGAAGCATGGCAGAATGTTTGAATAACATTTATTTTAAAGAAGCCCAAAAAAGCAATCCAGTCTCGATAATTTGAAGACTCAAATAACGATTGGGTCTGGTTTAATTGGCGGCTCATGTAACAACAGTTTCGAGCTCAAAGTGAAGAAACAATCAAAATGACATAAAGACAGATAGCCAGAAGGACAGATGGACACCAAAGTCTTAAGTTGATAAAACTACCAAGGCTGCACATCAAAATTTCATGAAATCAGTACAGACGTTCTCCTATGATGGTGAGACAAACAGATTAAATGATTTCCAATTCTATTTATATTGATTCCACAGAAGCACAGGATGTATACGTATATTAATAATTCATACACCCTACAGATAAATCAAAAGGCATTTAAAATTTTAAAATACTTTCCTCATTGGCGATATACAATGCCAATACCAATACCAATCTCCATTTATCTACATAAAATCCGCCTACTTATTTATTCTCAAACAATTTCCTTGAAAGTTTACTCACAGTCTTCAAACATCAGATTACACTTTCTACTTCCAATAGTTAATATAGAATTCTAATCAGAATACTTTCTAATCCAGTTTGTATTATCTAAGACAAAGGTTGATTCAAAACGGAACAGAATTCACTGAAACTGCGCACTTAATTTCCAAATGTGCGGCAATTCATACTGAGGCGGATGGTTCATCTCAATTTTATTTAAATTATTCAGGTATCAATTTAAAATTTAAATGGTAGCTTGCTATATGACGTTCGCTCTCTCATTTATATTAATATAAGTTGCCATTATCAAGAGTGGTGAAGCGTCAAAGTAGACAATGGAGATCTTATCAACTCAAATAATTAACAATCAAGTGAACTTCATTCTAATTATGTATTATTTTAACCAAATGCATAAATTATTTTCTTTATAAAGAAGATGCAGACATATTTTTGCTCCAAATGTTGTCCCTGAAGAGCCGTTTCAACCATGAAGTGCCGGCGTATTTATTAGAATTTACATACCTCGAAATACCAAAAATGTTTTTGTTTTATTTTACTATGAATGTTTTTCAACTTTATGACGCTGCCTTAAAACAGCCTGGAAGTTGAGTGTTGTTCCTTATAGTAGACAAAATGTCCACATATCAGTATCTCAGATAATATTAGCCAATTAAGTCACTCCATTTAGGATCACGTTCTCTAGTAGAACTGGATATGTTGGTTCCTGTATGCGTTCACAAAATTCTGAAACATAGCAAATGTTTTTATGCCATGTATATTCCGTTTTGACGAGCGCATAATAAGGGCGAAACAGATTCATGGTTGCTGCTGTTATTTGCAATATGAGCGCCATCTTGATTTCAATGTGTTCGATTTAAAGTTCAGAGACATACATAAATTTTTGAAACGATTTAAGGTGGAAACTTATTTTTTTTTAATTTCCAAAATTTCCATATTCGTGTCTGGTTTTTGTTGATTCTTTTTCTTTGGGAAAATGTGCTATACATGGCAAATGCAAATGACGTAATTCTTGACCGACGTCGATTTTCGATTACCGCTACGCAGAAACGACTAGCGATAGAAAAATGCAACATGCAATAGGCGAAACATCATATTAAAGAGTTTAGATTGCGCATGCGTAAGAATTGTTCCCTTGTTATACTACTAGAGCAATCTATCATTGCAGAAAAAGATAAAATGGCGAATGGTCCGAAGCGTTTTGAAGCTTTATACCACAAAGTGTATCATCACGAAAACAAATATTATGTAACCACAAATGAATAAAAACGGTATGCACGAATTATTCCCAGCTGTTCTCGAAATATTCGAATTTTTACTTTTTCACAGAGAGAACAAAATTATTGGAAATAATCAATCGTTTCCCATGAAATGCGTTATACTCGTTAAAATTACTAGCAGCAAAACATCTTTTGATTTTCATCGGAATCAAAGACAGAAAACTTCAACTTTCTTGAAGCGAAGCCAGTTCCGAGTCTACTTCTTTAACATCGACTCAAATCGGATTGTATGCGAAAATTTCGTTTGTGAGGTTTGTGGAATGAACATGCATTCATATTTTAATAAAATCAACAAATTTTTTCTTAACCTGCATAAAAATATAAAATAAAACACCAATTAAAGTAAATTATATATCGCAAAGGTACATTGCCAACCCTTTCTCCAACTTTCTATATTTTCTGTCGGTTTCAGCCACATATACCACATACCATCTCGTGCTTGGCAATTCGCTTCAAAAAACATGGTTGTTAACTTCCCCTGCCGTTTGCAAAATCTGTGCAGCTGCTATTTAAATATTTGCACTTTTCTTTCCCCAAATTAGGCACTGCTTGTAAAAAAAGTCTGGGATAGGATTTGCCAATCCTTACACGTTGAGATTGTAAAACTCAAGCGATTCGAAAAAAATGTTGTATGCAGGGTGTCTCAAAATAATTGAAATACGCTTTAATTCTTTACCTGTTAGATACAAGTGGGCAATTTAAATTGCAAAAATGTTGAAAATAAGATAAGAAATAAGACTGCGCTAATGAAATAGTCCTCCCATTGATTTTTAAAAAGTTACACTTTTTAAATTTTTATACGACCCCCTTAGACAAATTTGGTCAATCAGAAAATTTTTATTTTTAATGCAACAAGATCATTAAAAAAACCCGCATATTTGTATCTTTAAAATTGAGCGAGTTATATTTAATTGAAAATTGAACATTATGAATGGGGACCATATATCAAATTAGAAATGTAAATTTGTAACATATCACAAAAAATCTGATGTGGGCAGCACATGACTTTCCCTGCAGACATATCCACGTTCTCTTTATTTTAATTAAATGTATTTCACTTTTAATTCAATTTTCGTTCTCATTCGGTAACCGGACTTATTTTCAAAGGTGGCGTAGAGAAAATACGAAAAACTAAAATATCTCGAGAACGGCTAGTCCAAATGTAATGGGGTTGGTCTTATTCTTTTCTTCGCTAAAAAATACGTATTAAACAAGCATTTAATGGATATATTTGGGTATACGTAGTTCTTTAGTTTAGATTTGGACGATTTTTGCGGGCCATTTTGCAAAAAAAATGCAGGTTATTTTTTTCCGAATCATACCAAAATCTAACCAGCACCAGGGTGACCCAGAAATGACTCATCTGCCGAATTTTGTGAAATTCGGTCCATTAGTTTTTTAGATAGAGTGGATACAAGCTTTTGCGGGCCATTTCGCAAAAATAGGCGGGTTTTTTTATCCCGAATCGTACCCAAAACTAATCAGCACCAGACTCGCCCACAAGTGACTTACGTACCAAATTTTGTGAACTTCGGTCCATTAGTTTTTTAGTTTTAGTGGATACAAAATCTGCACAGACAGACAGACAGACAGACAGACACACACACAGACGTCACGCTAAAAATGGTTTTTTCGTATTCTAGAGGTCTCGAAACGTGTAGATCCGTCGAAAACTGGAGTTGCGATTTTCGACATGATTCCAATACTTTCCCTATACATTACCATGTATTGCAGGGAAAGTAAAAAGATAAAACTCTGGATAATAATACATAGGAGACATTATTGCGAATGCCGCTCAGGCTCACGAAGCAATCATAGTTTCTTAAGTACTTTTCACATTGAGACTTGCCATTTTTTATTTGAAACAATTAAATTAAATAAGTAAACAAATGCAAGTATGTATTTGATTTTGAAATTTAACATAATTTTTCAAAACGAAGAATAGAAATCACAGACGATTTTTTCTTTCCTTTAACTCTAATTTAGCCGTTTCAAATGTTTATAGTAAAACCTCTAATTACCAACAGGTAAAGAATTAAAGCGCGTTTCAATTTTTTTTGGACACCTTGTATAACTTGAACTAATCAGATTTTAGGTCATGGCGATGCCCACATTTTATATTTGGATCCATGTAATGAGGTGTCAAACATAAGCTAACGTTAAGTCTATGGAGGGAAATTAATTAAAAAAAGTTCAGGTGAATCAAAGTTCAGAATTTTCTAAATGTTTGATGTAACTTGAACAATTGAACAATTTACTACTCTGTCTTATACATCAATTATTTAGAGTACTATTTCGGATTTAATATTTTGAGTTTTTCACTACTTTCATGAAATAAACGTCTCAGGTATATATCAGGTATTAAACATGGTCTCAGGTATTAAACATATAGCAAGATACCCTAATTTGCTTCGGTTCCGAGTTACGACAGACAAACTAGTTTTAATGTTTCTCCAGAATATCGAAAATTAACTATATATTAGGAAAATTTTGTATTGAGAGCATCAAATTCGTTTATATAATTTTTCATGATAAGACCATTTCAATGACTATAAGAAATTAATTCCAAAAATCCGACTATAAGGAAAATCGTATGCTACTCACGTCACACTTTGAAGAAAACATAAAATATGTAATATTATAATTGGATTATCTAATTAACACTGGAATTTCAGGAATTTCTCTTTGCAGAGTATCACAGACAATGTACCTCTATGTGGGAACCGTATAATTGAGCACAAAATGACGGCATTGCATTGCACTTAATTTAATTTAAGAAGATGTTTCATATTATGTAGTATAAGTCTGCATAAATGCCAATGTTCTAGTAAGATATGAGAAGTAAGTGTAATATTGGGAATAGCACTTCAGTTGCTTTCCCTTTAATACATATTATTGTATAGGGAAAGTATTGAAATCATGTCAAAAATCGCAGCTCAAGTTTTCGACGGATATACACGTTTCGAGCATTCAAGAACCCGAAAATACTATTTTTAGAGTAGCGTCTGTGTGTGTGTGTGCGTCTGTCTGTGTGAAAAATATAAGAATAATGGAAAAAATAAAGTACATTGAACCCTATGTGATTTAATTTTTCAAACATTTTTTAAGCCAAGTTAAAATTCTCAAATTGTTTCGAAAATTTAAGAAAATATTCAAATTATCCCATAAAATGTGCAAAAATTTTCAGTAAAATATGTTAGGTAGTTTTTTAAATAAAAATTAAAATAATAATGACACCCATGATATATGAAGAGGCCGCGAGGGTCATTGCAAAATAAAAAAATAAAGCATTATTTTTCTCGCTGCTGTGTAAAGATCGTTTAAATTTATATTTAATATTCCATCCGTCATAAAACCGCTTTATTTTTGCGTATTATCTGTGTATCTAAATTCTGTAATAACGCAATTACAATTTTTTTTATTATAAATGGTCACTAGACTTTGATTATTTCTACAACGAAGATAAATTTTAACACATGAAGAATGTAAACAAATCAAGCTATTGTAAGGTGAGTTGTATAAGAATTACTAAATTGTTTTCAAGTAAAATTATTTAGCTCTGGAATATAAGTGATAAATATAAGTCTGGTATATAAATCTGGAATATAAGTGATAAAGATGAAATAGTCATTGATTTTACATAGAGAGGAAGACGATATCATTTGAATAAAGACTTCAATGACATCATTTAAATAAAGTTCATTTTGTGTAACTAGCATTGTGTGCTTCAGTGAAGTTTTATGTTTTCAAATATAATAATTTACTGTAGTACTGTGATAGTTATATATTTTTTAAGTAGTATAAATTACTGTAGTACTGTGATAACCTTAAGTATATCACCGCTGAATGTATCACATTATAGAAATGTTTACGTAGAATTGCATTTCAGTTGAAAAATATTTCATAATCAATGATTTAAGCATGATTGATCTTTCTTGTTACATATATTTCAACAGCAATAACTACTGGGAGTTACGCAATAATAAATCTAATATAAAACTTATTCAATAATATAGTTAATTTATTCAAATATTGAACTCGTAATTCTTCCATAAATTTCACGCTCATTAGAAGCATTTCTCATACTTTACGTCTCAAGCAATATCAAGAAAATTTAATTAAAAATTCTTTCAGAATCTTCATATCGGAATTTTCAAGCAGAATTAAGTATTGAAATATGAGTAATCACCCCACTCAAGCTTGAGCTCAATAACCGTTAGAGCAGTTACTAGGGATAGGCTGACTTCTCAAATGAAAACCATCATTATTTTTAAAAAAATTGACGTGGGCAGAACATGAATTTTTCTATATAATGCAATGGATTTGCTTCGTTCACAATGAAAAAAAATCTGATGTGCGCAACACATGACTTTCCTTATATAATGCAATGAAATTGCTACTTTTACAGTTAAAAAAATCTGATGTGGGCAGCACATGACTTTCCCTGCAGACTCAAATAATTTTTTTTTATTTCTTTAATAATTCATTAAATTGAGTTTAATTGCACAAAATAACACTAAATTTGCATTTTTACTTCAATTTCTGTTTTTATTTGGTAATTGGACATTTTTCTGAGAGTGGCATAACTAAATGCGAAAAATCTCAAATATCTCGAGAACGGTTAGACCTAGAGCAATAGACTTGTTCTTATTATTCTCCTCATCAAAAATTACGTATGAAACAAGCATTTAATTGATATATTTGAACATACGTAGCTTTTTTTTAGATTTTACTATTTTTGAGGGCCATTTCGTAAAAAAAGGCCGGTTGTTCTTTTCCGAATAATACTAAAATCTAATCAGCACCAGAGTATCACCCAAGTAATTTATCTATCAAATTTCGTGAAATTTGGCCAATTAGTATTTTAGCTAGAGTGGATACATAAAATTTTTACGGGCCATTTCGCAAAAAAGGCGGGTTCTGTTTTCACGAATCGTACCAAGAACTAATCAGCACCAGGGTCATACTCAAGTGACTTACCTACCAAATTGTATGAAATTCGGTTAATAAGTTTTTGAGTTAGAGTGGATACATACATTGCACAGACAGACACACAGACAGACACACAGACAGACACACAGACACACACGCAGACGTCACGCTAAAAATAGTTTCGAAAAGTGTAGATCCGTCGAAAACTCGAGTGATTTTCGGCATGATTCCAATACTTTCCCTATACATTACCATGTATTGCAGGGAAAGTAAAAAATGTTATTCTTATAGTAGATACTTATATTCTTTCCAAGATATTAAATTTTCTTCAATTAGTCGTCATTTTCATTGATTTGGCATCATTTTTATCCATTTGGCGAGATTTTGTTAATTTGGCAACAATTAAAAATGTCGCCAAGTTGGCGACATTCCGCTAAATTCGTCGCCAAAATCTCGCCAAACGTTATGGATGGAGAAATAAGTTATTCTTACAGTAGATAAATGACTATTGGCGTTCAAATACAAAAATGTTACTCAAAGTATCTTTTTTCCTGAATGGAACGAGCTAGTTCCTCGAGAATGACGTCACGAAATTTATCGCATGGTATTACATATGAAAAGTGAACATGTTTCTTAATACGAAATATTTTTTCTTTATTTTAAATGACTTTTTGATAATTTTTTTGAAAAATGTGCAATATCTCGAGAACGGTTCGTGTTAGCGTCCTAAAATTTATCTCAATCGTTTTCTAATAAAAAATTACATAAGAAATGTTTATTTGCATAACTTTATTAGCGGTTTTGATTTTTTGACAATTTTTTCAAAATTTCACTCGAAAATTCAGGGGGAGTTCTGATCATTCGATTGCGTACAAAACAATAAACTTCCAGTGTTTACGGATTGTGATTTTTGTACCCAATTTCGTTCGAATCGGTCCATTCGTTCGTCAGTTATCGTCTACACAGACTCACTGACACTCACGCACACACACACACACACACACACACACACACACATACTTTTAAACACGCACACATACTTTCACACACACACATATACTTTCACACATACACACATACTTTCACACACACACACACACAGACATCGCTTCAGAGATGTTTGATTAGTGATCAGGCATGCTTGAAACGTGCTCTCCCGTCGAAAACTCGAATTTGAATTTTCGACCCCGTCACAATACTTTCCTTATGCATAATGTATATAAGGAAAGTAATACTATTTACGATCTACGACAGAATTGGGAACATTTCTTTCTTTTAGTGTAGTGTGGCGCTAATTTCACTAATTACCATTGTTACTTTCCTTATATACATAATGTATAAAGAAAGTATTGTGACGGGGTCGAAAATTCGAATTCGAGTTTTCGACGGGAGAGCACGTTTCAAGCATCCCTGATCACGAATCAAACATTTTTAAGGTGATGTCTGTGTGTGTGTGTGTGTGTCAGTGAGTCTTTGGAGACGATATCTTACGAACGAATGGAGTAATTCGAATGAAATTTGGTACAAAAATCACAAGCCGTGAATACCGGAAGCCTATTGTTTTTAAACGTAATCGAATGTCCAGAACCCTCTAAATTTTCGAGTGAAATTTTGAAAAAATCATCAAAAAATCAAAATCTTTAATAAAGTTACGCAAATAGACATTTCTCATGTAATTTTTTCTTAGAAAACGATTGATATAAACTTTAGAACGCTAGCATTAACCGTTTCCGAGATATTGCACATTTTTCAAATAAATGTATCAAAAAATCCCATAAATTAAAAAAAAATATTAACTGTTGAGAAACATGTTCACTTTTCATATAAAATATCATGCGATAAATATGGCGATGTCATTCTTGTGGATCTAGCTCGTTCCATTCATGAGAAAAGATACTTTAAGTAATACTTTTGTATTTGAACGCCAATAGTCATTTATCTGCTATAAGAATAACTTATTTATCCATCCATAAAGCTTGGCTAGATTTTAGCAACGAATTTGGCGGAATGTCGCCAATTTGGCGACATTTAAAGTGCTGCCAAATTAACGAAAATCTCGCCAAATGGATAAAAATGACGCTAAATCAATGAAAATGATGACTAACTGATGAAAATTCAATATCTTGGGAAGAATATAAGTATCTTCTATAAGAAAACCTTTTTTTTTACTGTGAAAGTAATATATTCATTGCATTATATAAGGAAAGTCATGTGTTGCCCACATCAGATTTTTTTATTGGTGATCATATAACAAGCATAAAAAATTAAATATGGTATTTTTATGAAATTGGCAGTTTTATGTTGCAATTATGATACCTAAATTACCCTCTATTTTCTGAGTTGAATTTTTTTTTCATATTCCACTTTACTTCTACAACCACCAGTTGGTATTTTATTCCTTTCTGACACTCTTTGAGGAACACCGGTATATGAAATAAGCATTACAACGTCTTGTATTGTCATCTGTTTCTGTCGTACCGCTGTTGTCACAAGACATCATGTAAGTAGACAACGTATATGTGAAATTTCTTCTCATATATACTTTTTGGGTTGTTTCTCTTATTTAAATAAATTAAACATTCTAAATGTTAAACTTTTCTTATCGCAACACGGTGTTGTAATTTTTTTGTGTGTACACAATCCTAAACAGCCCATATTTCCTCAGTAACTTAGTAAAGCATCAGAGCTGACAGGCAGAAAACTCAGTACGTAGTATTTAACCCATGAAGTGGGAAGTACTTCCAGCTTCACACTTTAACCCTATCATAAGTCAGTAGCGGAAGTAGATATCACATTGAGATCTTCACTTCCGGTATGTCTCACACAGATCACAGTAAAACTTTTAACTGAACAAAATGCGGAGTTTCTATCACGAAGTAGTAGAATATTTTACGTGGTTCACCCTTGTATAATTTAAAAATGCGTTATAAGACTACAAAATTGCACTTATTTTTTCTAAACATTTTCTTCTTTAGTCAAGGTAAGATTATTTCATAATTTGAGTAATATTTCATGCTACGCTCTATTAAAGTATTCAAATAAAGATTTAGTATTGTATATACAAATTCATTTTAGCTTTAATATTGAAGAGATAAAATTCGGTGATAATAAGAAACCCAAGAAAGTTGTATAAATGTTCTTGTACAGTACTTTCCCTGCAATACATGGTAATATATAGGGAAAGTATTGGAATCATGTCGAAAATCGCAACTCGAGTTTTCGACGGATCTACACGTTTCGAGACCTCTGAAATACGAAAAAACTATTTTTAGCGTAACGTCTGTGTGTATGTGTGCCTGTCTGTGCAATGTATATATCCACTCTAACTAAAAACCTACTGGACCGAATTTCATAAAATTTGGTTTACGTAAATCACTTGGGTGAGGCACTGGTGCTGATTAGTTTTTGGTAGGATTCGTAGAAACAGAACCCGCCTTTTTGTGAGGAATGGCCCTTAAAAATTTAATGTATCCACTCTAGCTAAAATACTAATTGGCTAAATTTCACAAAATTTGGTAGACCAGTTACTTGTAGAATACTCTGGTGCTGATTAGATTTTGGTACGATTCGGAATAGAACAACCTGCCTCTTTTTACGAAATGACCAGAAAAAATCGCCGAAATCTGAGAAAAAAAGTCTACGTATTCTCAAATGTATCAATTAAATTCTTGTTTTATAAGCACTTTTTGACGAGGAAAATAATATAACCCTACCCATTATGTTTTAGGACTAACCGTTCTCAAGATATTCGAGATTTCTTGAATTTTTGTTACGCCGATTTCAGAAAAATGTCCAATTACCAAATAAAAACAAAAATTGAATTGAAAATGCAAATTTAGTGTTATTTGGAGCAATTAAACTGAATCTAATGAATTATTAAAGAAATAAAGAAAATATGCATTTGAGTCTGCAGGAAAGTCATGTGCTCTGCCCACATCAGATTTTTTTTAATTTAAATTCCTAACATCGCCATTATTATATTTTATCAGATATGGGCATTTATTAGTCTGTATTAATGGGTGGAATTGTCAATCAGTGGCGGATTCTGGTCTGGGAAGCAAGTCAAGCGAGAGTGCATATTACATCTCACCACCTGCGTTATCACTCACACTACAATACTCAAGGGATTTAATGGCGATAATAGTAATGATAATTAATAATATTGTCACTATTGTGTTATATATTGTAACGTGGGAAGGGTTTATGTAGACACATTTAATATGGCGGTTCTGTTCCAAAACATACGGCAACATTCCCCACTGTTGTCAATATTTACGATACCAGAAAGTCCATGATGGAAAATCAACTCGTTCTTCCTTTCTGGTTATTTCATGATGAACTACGCCAATAGTGGTTTATACAAATCAGAGGATGGCCTTACCATACACCTAATATTGACAACTTAAGCATTTTGACGGTCAAGTATACCATCAATTTGCATTCTTCCAAGCACTATGAATGTAGCAAAAATTAGCCTGTGACCAAACTTTAATCCATGTGATCTTTTCTGCGGTTATTTGGGGGATACCGTGTATTATACAGAAAACATTGCAATATAAGAATTGGAATTAAAAATGAAATTAATGAAAAGAAAAACAGAAATGATTCAAAAAAGAATATCTAATTTTTCAATCACTCTGCCTATAATCCACAGAATTGCTGAAAGGCACATTGGAATCATTGTACTTATTGCAAATTCAAAATATCATAAATTGAAATATCTTCAGAGTCAATCATGTAGTTCTTCCATTGAACTGCAATCATGTATCAAACTTTTGAGAAGCTTAGAAATATAGGCAACAAGAATGAATCACCCACCATTGCTCGAGTCCTTTCTTTCGATCCAAACCGTCCGACCTACCCGAAAGTGTAAAAAGTATATGTTTAGAAGTCTGAAGCAGCGCCACCCAATTATGACCGGAACCAAGTGAGGGAGACATCCTCAGGGACTGTGCCCTACTTTCCATGTCACCAACCTTTCTTTAAAGAACTGTCGGATCCACAGATTTAGCGTGTTCGTAGTTCGAGTAGACACGATGATAGTTTGGGCGAAGCCTGGAATCGTACTCAGGGGCCCTACCACCAACTGCCCGGAATTATTTTCTCACCGTTCGGAAATCCATATTATTCCACCTCGTCATTTACGAAAGTCTGCGATAACCGTACTATGAAGTCGTCGGAATTCGGTTTCGTTACACTTTGATGAACAGGGGGGTGGAGTTAAGGCGGAATCTCTCTGGACCAATTGAAGTCAATAGTTAAATACGAAAGGAGTTAACATAGTGCTTTATAAACACTTTTCTTTCACCGATGAAAAATACTTTTTTTTGCAGATGAAGAATACTTTGATTAATAGAACTGTGTGATTTCGATTGACAAATAACATTAATCATAATTGCTTTTATTATAAATAAACAAAAAGTTCGAAAAGAAATACATTTTTTAGATGAATTACTAAATGTTAAATGTACTAAATGCTTTTGATATCAATTTTCGAGAAAACTATAATATACTTGTTTTCCAAGTCCCAAAAAGGATTATATTACCTAAAGTTATTCACAGTTTGCGTATCTAAAAGTTAAACTAGGATTAATATATTATGGTTTAGTTTTGATATCAGTGCCACAGAAAAGCAAATTAAGAATATTTTAACAGTTTTTGTAAAGCAGTTGCAATTCTTTCACATTTAAGAAATACATTTTAAATATCAGAGTTTTTACTGTATATTCTTTTTATTTGTGCTGTACTTACTTTTACAAATATAAAAAATACAAAATTTTTTTGAAAATGTGATGAGTAGTAAAATATATATCTTGTACTTGCTTTTAGTATTTGAAAAGTATTGGGGGGGGGGGGGGGGGTCCTTTCACAAAATATGATGAAATTCATGTAAAATGCTTAGGGAAAATCTTATAGTTTTCTTCTCAAGTATAAACAACATAAAGAAGCGAAAATCATTTACAAAAGTAAAACACAAATAAGTAAAGTTATAATATTAAAAAAAATGAAATATATTTAGCAAAATGTTATTTTTTTTTCTTAAATAATTGAACCTGAACAAAATTTTACATCTGCGTGTGTGAATGATGAGCTAGCTCTCTACGGACTACAGGAAAATTAATTTTAAAGTAAACATCATCTGTCATAGTAGAAAATGTATATTTCTCATCTTTGGTTGGTATAAAGTATACTTAACTAAAGTATAAAAAATTTTCAAATTAACTTCAAAATAAATTTTACGAAAACGTAAACTTAATAATTTATTCAAGTTAAGTAATTTGAGGATAAAACTTTAAACAGAAAGCTCTGCACGTTATTACAAAACATTTCACCTGAATATTTTAGTAACAGATGGCAGCACAAGTTTTAAAAATAAAACCCACTCTGATTCGAACCGGAGACCTCTCGATTGCTGAGCGTCTCTCCTACCGCTTAAGCAAGAGTGCTATGCCATGTTGAGTGTAATAAGAAATTACATGCTCTAAACCTTTCAGTGCTATTTCAGGATGTTCTTTTAAAAGCAGAATATATTTTGAAGTTGTTTTAATATAGTTTTGGGGGGAAAAATTGTATAAAAAAAATACAGGTTTTATTTTTAAAATTCTGTCAGATGTTTATTTAACGATTCGTGAAAGAGAGATATTTGAGTTCGATAACGTTAACATAGCTGAAACCTAAATAATTATACGAACTTCCAAATAGAAAAAAAGATAAGAAATATTTTGAAAATTGAAAGGGCAGATCCTTTGAAGTAAATAAATAAGCTTGTATTTTAATATATGTGGAACAAAATTTTCAGATTTGATGAAAAATTGGTGCTTATAAAATTTCTCAAGATGGTCGTTTTACATATTCCAAGGAAATTATTATCGAAGCATTTGATACTAATTTAGTCGGCAACTTGGTGGTAATTTAACCTGAACAATGAAACAAATTCGTTGTCAATTAGCATAATTAATTTAACTTCTGTGGTTGAATTTTTCTCCCTTTCAAAAACGATCACTCGCAAATACAAGACCGCCATCTTGAATACTGCTATTACGTACCTTATTTCAGGTTTCACGGCCTCCTTAGAGGGTGAAATTATCAAGGGGTTTTTACGAACCTTCGTACAACTTTAGGCACCCAAATAAGACTTCGTGGTACCACATTTCGTAAAATTTGATTCACGTGCGGAATAACCGGTTATTTTGAACCCGGGAAAATTTGCGATGTGTTGGTGGTAGAGTCCCAGGTCCTCTCAATACAATCCCTCTGCCTTAACCATTGGACAAACCCGCAAGAGTCCGATAAAGCGTTCCGTAATACAGACACAGATAACACTCTTCAATTTTGAAATCGCTTGTGCGGAACAAAAAACAATCTCGCGTTTCTTTTTATCCATACGGAAACATGCTTACCGTACAACACATGCGTAATACTCACTAAATAAGCATGTGGGACAGACACATGTACGTGTATACAATCTGAATTGGGTAAGGCAGGAAAACCTGGGTTAGTACCGGAATTCCAATTTGAAATTCTCTTCCTGTTTAACAAGAAGTCTGGAATGCGCTTCCTGACGAATAACATCAGAACCCAATGTCTAATTTCTTTCTTTAAGGGAATATGTGTAATATAGAAAGTTCTGATTAATAAGAAGGTCAGATAAAATGCAGACAGCCATGCTCTTTTTCTAACTGCCACGAGTTATATAGTCTGTCTATTATATTTGAATAATATCTATTATATTTGAATTATAATCTGTCTCATAACACAATATAACATGTATATATATATATATCATATAAAATCCAGTAAACAAATTCAAAAAGAATTCCTATGCATATCCACAAAAATCAAAGGCACTACTCAGGAAAAGGCGCCAAGCCGCTCTATACTCCGAAGCAGAATGTAATCCAAGAAAAAGAAGATTTAAAGGAACTTGGGATAACCAAATGCTTTGCATTTAATGGTTGGGGAGGATTGCGACTCCCCCTCCCGTTTAAAGCTGCTTTTCTAGCCTAGGCAAACGCTCACGGTACCAATGCAAAGCAAAGGTTGGTCCCCAATGCGTGCTAATACGAAGGCACCAGGATACGGAAGAACAAGACCAACCAAACAGAAGGAAACTGGACCAAAAGTGAATCCTGCCCAACTCGCTATCATATATATGTTCATTTTACGCATGCGTGCAATCTTAGCAGGTACGCATAAACTTTATTTACTTGCAAATTGAAGTAAACTGTCAAAATCTACATGATCCTTGAAAATCGATCTATAGCAATCCTTTAAGAAATATATAGGATAATGTTTATATAAAGCCTCTGTTATGATTTTAATATTGCTATTATTGCAATCTTTTTTAAACGTGTTGTAAATTTGATTTCTCTTGAAGTGTCCGAGTATGATATTTCTGAAAGTATTTTTGGTAAGATTTGTTTTCCAATCGATGAGATGATTTATCTTCATTTTATATAATTCTCTTTTGTCGTATAACTTTGTATAATGACCATATAATCCATGTTTTTTTATTGAGATGTCCAGAAAATTTACCGCTTCATTTTCTTCTTTACAATTTTCTATTAATTCCAATTCCGGTGGGTAAAATGTGAAATCGAAATTGGTGGTGGTTTCATAACTCCCCAATAGCACATCGTCAACAAACCGGAAATATGGTATCTCTGACAAAATATGGGTTCCTTTTTCATATGTTGAGAGGTAAATATCGGCCAAGATTGATGAACAGGCTCCTCCCATTGGGATTCCCTTTATTTGTCGGTAATAATTATTTCCGTTATATAGAATATTTTCTTTTAATACCAGTTCAATAAGATCAAGGTATCTTCGATAAGTAATAAAATCCTTCAAATCATATTCTTCATGTAATTTTTCCAAGATTGAGTATAAATTAGATAAATCAATGTTGTTAAATAGGTCGCGGAAATCAAAGCTTTTAAAACATATATTTTTATTACAATGTTTTAATCGATCGATAACTTCTACTCCATTTTTGATCATGACATGATTCTGTTTTTTGATGTTTTCCATCACAAACTTGAGGATGTTCAATAGTCGTTTATCAGCTATTGTCAGATATGATCCACAGCCAACGGTAACTGTACGGAATTTTACAGGCTCTTTATGCATCTTTGGAATGAGGATTAAATATGGAAATTTAACAGTTTTTATTTCATTACCGATTCGCTTGTACAAAGCCTTAATCCTATTGGATAGAACATTCCCATTATTATGTAAAGGGGTGTACATAGTACTGTCTAGATAGCAGTGAAGAAGTGTATCCATGTAAAACTTTTTGCATGTAAATGCAAAATGTGATACCATCTTGTCAGTATAAGTTATAGCAAAATTTTCTTTTATAGTTTGTATAGCTGCAGGTATTGAAAGATTCCTAATTCTGTTATTTTGTCTGATGTAATAAAACTGAAATTCTTTTGAAAAATTATATTTCCATTCATGAAAGGCTTGAATAGGTAAACTGTGTTTTACTGCTATTTTATAAATAAATTCTTCTAGATCTTGATTGAAATTTTCGATTACTTGGTTATATTCTTGTGATCTGTATTTAGTTCCGAGTTTGAAAATATTTTTTAGAGTTTTATCTGAGATAATATCCAGATCACCTGTAATGATGTGATTGTGATAAGGATCTTTAAGTTTGCTATCAGTGCATCTGCATTCTGTTGTTTTAGTATCCAATTCTTTACATATATTGTTGTAGTTGAAGAATCTTCTACCGTTTGTGCGTACAAAGCGGTAAGTCAATTTTACCTTAAGATCCTGAACAGGTAAGAAAGTTTTGATATTGTAAAGTATCGATTTAAAGGGAATTCCATCAAATTTCTTATTTCGGAATGTGGTTATAAAATATTCCATACTTTGCTTGTTCTGTATTCTGGGTTTTAATCTAATTTGAAATTTTCTGGCCCTTAATTTAATCAAGTCAAGCATAATGGCTATATTTTTGTGTGTTTCTTCAATCTGAAAGTCAATAGGTTCATCCAACGTATATTGCTGTATAAAAGCCCATATACGAGGTAAATATTTGATTTTTATACTGTAAATGACATCCTTAATCCAATTGTACTTGATTCCGTCTTTGGATTTAATTGATTCTATAAATTTGGAGATTTTTTCTTCTGTGTCATTATAGCTATAATGGTGTTTTCCTCTTCCTCTATGCCATCGCTGTGACTTCCTCTGTATCAATGAACTTGCTATTGGATAATTGTCAATACTTCTACAATAATCTAAATTGTAACTTTCTTTAAAATTGAGGGAATTCAATCCATAAGGGAATGTCGTTGAGTACTGTTTAATATGTGTGGCCTCCCACCACAATCTTTCCATCAATTGAGGTACTATATCTAGAATGGTGATGATGGTTCTAGAAAAATCATGTTGTCTGAAATGCCTAATTTCCAAAATGCTTAAATGTCGATCGAGTTGTCTTTTATTACAGACTTGACTCCTGTGCAAGTTGATTCTTATATTAAGTGGATTCAGAGTCTGTCCAATATACTTAGTATGACATGTAAGACAGGTGATACAGTATATTGTGTTGTAAGATTTACAAAATATTCTGTTCGGATTAGCATGTTTTTTAATTTGAAGCGGGTTGGCCACAGGACACAGTTTGCATCTTTTTGATAGGCACTTTTGAAATCCACAATATCTTATATGACTGTGATGCATAAAATCATTTTTAAAAAATTGTGATTCTGTTTGAATCGTGTCATTATACATATCTTCACTATTACGGACATTTTTTCTTATTGTCGCTTGTTTTTCCTGGACTGTATAAATAGGTTGGAAATAGCTTTTAATAGATTTCATCAATATAGAGAGTAAAGGGTAATTGGTTATCGATGCCACAAATACCCTTATCTATTGTGCCACCGAGCATATATTCTGTGAAGAATATTTTTGCCAGTCACTTTTATATAGTAAGATGTATTCATTCATGTGTAGTTTCAACATTTTATGACTCATATTGAGGAGTATAAAAGTAATTCGCTAGCAGTCTTATACATACGCCTCATAACTATGAGGTTTCATTTCTTTAAGTTTCTTTCTTTTTCTCTCTTCATTATATATATATATATATATATATATATATATATATATATAATATATATATATATATATATATATTATATATATATGTATATATATGTATATATATACATATATATATATATACATATATATATATATATATATATATATATATATATATATATATATATATATATATATATATATATATATATATATATATATATATATATATATATATATATATATATATATATATATATATATATATATATATATATATACAGGGTGCTTCAAAAACATTGACCTCGGCTTTTATTCCTAAAATATTGATCTTAGACATTTATAATAAATTACAAAGTTGCGCAAAAAAAGATACATAATCTTATTAATTCGATAAAAAATTTCAGGGGATTAAATTTGAAGAAATACAAAATTTAAATTTTTATACGGCCCCCGTACATAATAATTTCCAACGAGTAAAATGTGCCCCATACACTAATATGGTGATGTACAAAATTTCAGTATTTTATCATAAAAATTCCCATAGACATGTTTAAACAAAGTTGGTGATGAATTAATCACAAATAAAATGTAAATGCTTTCAGCAAGTGTGCAAATGACGCAACGCAGAAATGCATCATAGGCAAATGATATCTGCCTCTAATCTTTAGATTTGTTTACAATTTTTCAAAAATATGCTTCCTGAAAAATACTTTCAAATTTTATATGATTAATTACAGAATAAATCTTGGAAATGGCACAATCAAAATGAACCTTTAAACAGCTTAGAAATGTATACATATTTAAATATCTGTCTCTGATCGGTGCGTCACACAATCACAACAGACGCATTACATGAGAAAATTGTTTTTCCTCTGCCATTGGTCAATCGCCTCGCTTACGCAAGTGTAGCGCGCGCATCCCGGCAGTCTAAGCGACTCTTAAGTATTTCACATTTCTACTACATTTTGAGAGTGTATTTATCCTGTACCGACAGTATATCGCAATACAGCAACGAAGAACTTTTTGAAGTGCTTATGCTGTACAGTTTATGCAATCGCAATGCTAACGAAACTGCACGGGAATATCAACGTACTTTTCCCAATTCTCGACATAATTCTTGGAGATTTATTTCCCGATTAGTGCAACGAGTGCGTTAAAGAGGAAACGTACATCATATATGTGGACCAAGTAGGTCCAGACTTCACTCAACTAATATAGAAATTGATATTTTGGCTTACTTTTGCAGTCATCCACATAATAGTGTTCGTACCGCTGCTTCAAAAATGAACGTACCACGTGCAAGAGTGTGGAGAATAGTGAGACTGGATAAATGGCATCTGTTTAACATTCATTGCGTGCAAGGACAGGAGACAACATATTTTCAAAGTCGTCCAGATTTTTGTAACTGGGCTCTAAATCAGAAATATGAAAATCCCTCTTTCCTGAAAACCGTAATTTGGACTGACGAATGTTGTTTTAAACAAGACAGATGCATAAATCCTCAAAATGAGCACTTCTGGTCTAACATGAATCCATTCGTGACCTTTACAGCAAAGATCGTCACATGTGTGATAGTGACGTTGCAATCACGTGACATATGAGTCACAATGTGATATCACAGTTGTGATTTCTGTGTGACGTTGCATGTTGGTAATATTGTGACCTTATTGTAACTATATTTTGTGAAGTTTCTACACCTTAATTAACACGTCACAATGTGACGTCACATTTGTGATTTGTATGCAACATCGCTAATTGGTGACACCATGACATTACTGTCACTATATTTTGTCACGTATCTGCAACTAAACATAAATGTCACAACGTGACGTCACATTTGTGATTTATATTTAACATCGCTAATTGGTGACATCATAACATTACTGCGACAATATTTTGTCACGTATCTGCAACTAAACATAAATGTCACAACGTGACGTCACATTTGTGATTTATATTCAATATCGCTAATTGGTGAAACCATAACATTACTGTGACTATATTCTGCCACGTATCTGCAACTAAACATAAATGTCACAACGTGACGTCACATTTGTGATTTATATTTAACATCGCTAATTGGTGACACCATGACATTACTGTGACTATATTTTGTCACGTATCTGCAACTGAACATACATGTCGCAATGTGACGTCACATTTATGATTTATATTCAACATCTCTAATTGGTAACACCATAACATTACTGTGACTATATTACGAATTTTCATATTATGATGACAAAAACACGAATCGATAACATTTTGTTGTTACCGAAATATAGTAAGAATACTTAATTTCATATAATTCGATTACTGCGTTGTGCTCTGTTGTTTTGATTTTACCTTTATACTGAAAAGATTAAAGAAAACATACTATATCTCGAGAATGGCGTATGTTTTCGTTTTGTTAATGATATAATTCATTTCTAAATTTAAAAAACCTGATGCAGGCAGCATATGACCATATAACCTTATGCATTTGTCTTTTTCACAGTGAAAAAAAAATCTGATGTGGGCAACACATGACTTTCCTTATATCATGCAATGAACTTACTACTTTTACAGTAAAAAAAATAGATTATTGCTTTTCTTATATACATAATGTATAAGGAAAGTATTGTGACGGGGTCGAAAATTCGAATTCGAGTTTTCGACGGGAGAGCACGTTTCAAGCATCCCTGAGCTCGAATCCAACATTTTTGAAGTGATTGATGTCTGTGTGTGTGTGTGTGTGTTTGTGTGTGTGTGTGTGTGTGTGTGTGAAAGTATGTGTGTGTGTGTGTGTGTGAAAGTATGTGTGTGTGTGTGTGTGTGTGTGTGTGTCAGTGAGTCTGTGGAGACGATAACTGACGAACGAATGTACCGATTCAAACCAAATTTGATACAAGAATCACAATCCGTAAACACTGGAAGTCTATTATTTTTATACGCAATCGAATGTTCAGAACCCCCCTAAATTTTCGAATAAAATTTTGAAAAAATCGTCAAAAAATCAAAACCACTAATAAAGTTATGCAAATAGACATTTCTTATGTAATTTTTCATTAGAAAACGATTGAAAAACGACACACACGCAGACATCACCTCAAAGACGTTTTATTCGTGTTCAGAGATGCTTGAAACGTGATCAGCACCAGAGTGAATCAGCACCAGGGTGAAACCCAAGTGACTTACCTACCAAATTTTATGAAATTCGTTCCATTTGTTCTTGAGTTAGAGTGGATACATACATTGCACAGACGCCGCACAGGCAGACAGACACACAGACGTCCCGCTAAAAATAGTTTTTTCGTATTCTAGAGGTCTGGAAACATCTAGATCCGTCGAAAACTCGAGTTACGATTTTCAGCATGATTCCAATACTTTCCCTATACATTACCATGTATTGCAGGGAAAGTAAAAATATATAATGCATGCAAAGAATAGCTGACTTATCATATCGTTATAGAAAACATCAAATATTAGTACACTCTCTACTTTAGAAGTAGATACTATACTATAACATAAAATCTGTACTATATTAAATACTTTTTCAGAAAAATAAAAATCTAATGTGGGTTGTATCATAAAAAACTGCATTTTTATGACATTCTTATTAGTCCATAGGTGAATTATGATGTCTCAGCAGTTTATTGCTGGCCTAGAAGCAAGAGGAGCACCTTTTTCTTCGTACCTGAATACAAAAAACCTGAGGTGGACAGCACATGACTTTCACCGCAGACTAATATTCACTTTCACTTTATTTCTTCAATAATTCATTATATTGAGTTTAATTGAACAAAATAACACAGATAATTATTTAAAATGACACTGAATTTGCATTTGTAATTCAATATTCGTTCTCATTTGGTGAACAGAATTTATTTTCAAAGGTGGCGTTGCAAAAATGAGAAAAAGTGAAATATCTCAAGAACAGCCTGTCCAAGTGTAATGGGGTTGGTCTTATTATTTTCATCGTTAAAAATGTTCGTATAAAACAAGCATTTAAATAACATATTTCAGGATACGTAGATTTTTATTTTAGCTTTTGACGATTTTAGCAGTCCATTTCGCAGAAAAATAGCAGGTTATTTTTTTCCGAAACGTACTGAAATTTAATCAGCACCAAAATAACCCACAAGTGACTTACTTATACACCAAATTCTGTGAAATTTGATATATTAGTGTTTTAGCTAGATTGCATACAGGCAATTTTTGTGAGCCATTTCTCAAAAAAGGTGGGTTCTTTCCTCTCGAATTGTACCAAAAGTTAATCAGCACCATTGTCACTCACAAATGACATACCTACCAATTTTACCACGAAAAAACAATTATACTTTCCCTGCAATACATGGTAATGTATAGGGAAAGTATTGGTATCATACCAAAAATCGCAACTCGAGTTTTCGACGGATCTACAGGTTTCGAGACCTCTAGAATACAAAAAAACTATTTTTAGCGTGACGTCTGCGTGCGTATGTGTCTGTGTGTCTGTGTATCTGTCTGTCTGTATGTCTGTGCAGATTTTGTATCCACTCTACGTAAAAATCTAATGAACCGAATTTCATAAAATTTGGTAGGTGAGTCACTTGTGGGCGAATCACGTGCTGATTAGTTTTGGGTACAATTCGGGATAAAAGAACCCGCCTCTTTTTGCGAAATGACCCGCGAAAGTTTGTATCCACTATAGCTGAAAAACTAATGGACCGAATTTCACAAAATTCGGCAGATAAGTCACTTGCAGGACATCCTGGTGTTGATTAGAGTTTGGCACGATGCAGAAAAATATAACCTGCCTGTTTTTGCAAAATGGCAATCAAACATCGCCAAAATCTAAAATAAAAAACTACGTTTGCTCAAATATATTCATTAAATGCTTGTTTAATACGTAATGTTTAACGAAGAAAAGAATAAGACCAACCCGATTACACTAGGTCTAGCCATTCTCGAGATATTTTGATTTTTTTGTATTTTCTCTACGCCACCTTTGAAAATAAGTCCAGATATCACATGAGAACGAAAATTGAATTAAAAGTGAATTAAATTTAATTAAAATAAAGAGAACGTGAATATAAGTATGCAGGGAAAGTCATGTGCTGCCCACATCAGATTTTTACTTTCCCTGCAATACATGGTAATGTATAGGGAAAGTATTGGAATCATGTCGAAATTCGCAACTCGAGTTTTCGACGGCTGTAAACATTTCGAGACCTCTAGAATACGAAAAAACTATTTTTAGCGTGACGCCTGTGTGTGTGTCTGTGTGTCTGTCTGTCTGTCTGTCTGTGTGTCTGTGCAATGTATGTATCAACTCTAACTCAAAAACTTATGAACCGAATTTCATAAAATCTGGTAGGTAAGTCACTTGAGTATGACCCTAGTGCTGATTAGCTTTTGGTACGATTCGTAAAAACAGAACCCGCCTTTTTTTTTTGCAAAAAGGCCCGTAAAAATGTCATGTATCTACTCTAACTAAAATACTAATTGAGTAAGTTTCACAAAAGTTGGTAGATAAGTTACTTGTACGATACTCTGGTGCTGATTAGATTTTGATATTAGTCGGAAAAGAACAACCTGCCTTTTTTTACGAAATGACCCTCAAAAATCGCAAAATCAAAAAAAAAAGCTACGTATGTTCAAATATATCAATTAAATGCTTGTTTTATACGTAATTTTTGATGAGGAAAATAATAAGGACAACTCTATAACTCTAGGACTAACCATTCTCGAGGTATTTGAAATTTTTCGCATTTAGTTATGCCACTTTTAGGAAAATGTCTAATTACCAAATTAAAAACTGAAATTGAATTAAAAATGCAAATTTAGTGTTATTTTGTGCAATTAAACTCAATTTAATGAATTATTAAAGAAATAAAAAAAATGAATTTGAGTCTGCAGAGAAAGTCATGTGCTGCCCCCATCAGATTTTTACCTTCCCTGCAATACATTGTAATGTATAGGGAAAGTATTGGAATCATACCATAAATTGCAACTCGAGTTTTCGAAGGATCTACGCGTTTCGAGACCTCTAGAATACGAAAAAACTATTTTTAGCTTGACGTCTGCGCGTGTGTCTGTGTGTCTGTCTGTCTGTCTGTGCAATGCATATATCCACTCTAACTGAAAAACTAATGGACCGAATTTCACAAAATTTGGTATGCAAGTCTCCTGGGTGAGTCAAAACCCGCCTTTTTTTGCGAAATGGCCCCTAAAATCTTATGTATCCATTCTAGCTAAAATACTAATTCACCCAAATTTCACAAAATTTGGTAGATAAGTTATTTGTAGTATGCTTTGGTGCTGATTAGAATGTGGTACGCTTCGGAAAAGAACGACCTGCCTTTTTTTTACGAAATGGCCCGCAAAAATTTCATGTATCCACCCTAACTAAAATACTAATTGACCAAATTTTACAAAATTTAGTAGATAAGTTATTTGTGGGACACTCTGGTGCTGATTAGATTTGGATACGATTTGAAAAAGAACAACCTGCCTTTTTTTACGAAATGTCCCGCAAAAATCTAAAAAAAGGAAGACTACTTAAGCTGAAATGTATCAATTAAATTCTTGCTTTATACGAAATTTGTGACGAGGAAAAGAATATAACACACTCCATTATACTTTAGGACTAACCGTTCTCAAGATATTTGAGATTTCTTGCATGTTTGTTACGTCGCTATTGTAAAAATGTCCAAATAACAAATAAAAATAAAAATTGAATTAAAAATGCAAATTTAGTGTTATTTGGTGCAATTAAACTCAATCTAATGAATTATTAAAGAAATAAAGAAAATATGAACTTGAGTTTGCAGGGAAAGTCATGTGCTGCTCACATCAGATTTTTTCGTATTGTAGAGGTTCTAAAACGTTTAGATCCGTCGAAACCTCGAGTTGTGATTTTCGGTATGATTCCAATACTTTCCTTATATAGCTCCATGTATTGCAGCAAAAGTAAAAATCTGATGTGGGCAGCACGTGACTTTCCCTGCAGACTTAAATTCACGTTCCCTTTATTTTAATTACATTTAATTCACTTTTAATTCAATTTTCGTTCTCATTTGATAACTGGACTTACTTTCAAAGGTGGTGTAGAGAAAATACGAAAAAACTAGAATATCTCGAGAACGGCTAGTCTTAGTGTAATGGGGTTGGTCTTATTCTTTTCTTCGTTAAAAATTATTAAACAAGCATTTAATGGATATATTTGAGCATACGAATTTTTTTATTTTGGATTTTGGCGATTTTTGAAGGCCATTTTGCAAATAAAAACAGGTTATTTTTTCCGAATCGTACCAAAATCAAATTAGCACCAGGGCAACCCACAAGTGACTCATCTACCGAATTTTGTGAAATTCGGTCCATTAGTTTTTCAGCTAGAGTGGATACAAGCTTTTGCTGGCCATTTCGCAAAAAAAATTGGGGTTCTTTTATCACGAATTGTACCCAAAACTATTCAGCACTAGACTCGCCCACAAGTAACTTACCTAGCAAGTTTTGTGAAATTCGGTCTATTAGTTTTTTAGTAAGAGTGGATACAAAATCTGTACAGACAGACAGACAGACACACAGACACACAGACAGACAGACACACACACACACACACACAGACGTCACGCTAAAAATGGGTTTTTCGTATTCTAGAAGTCTTGAAACGTGTTGATCTGTCGAAAACTCGAGTTCCGATTTTCGACATGATTCCAATACTTTCCCTATACATTACCATGTAATTTAGGGAAAGTAAAAATTGTATTCTCTCTTGATTTTTGATTAATATGACACACACCTGAGTTTGGGTTAACGCCTGCGTACGAAACGTTTTTCACATCTCTATTATTCCGTAAACACTGATTAATTCATAAGTTCATGTTCTAAGCTACCAAATGAAGCACTGCACTGCAATAATTATCTGACCTTTGCTATGTAAGACACATCTTATGAATGTTTTATGTGGGCGTGTCTAACATTTGTAATAAAAACGGAAACAGTGTTTTTGTAATAAAAATCTGATGTAGGCAGCACATAGCTTTCCCTGCAGACTTATATCGACGTTCTCTTTATTTTAATTAAATTTAATTCACTTTTAATTTAATTTCCGTTCTCATTTGATAACTGGACTTATTTTCTAAGGTAGCGTAGAGAAAATACGAAAAAACTAAAATATCTCGAGAACGGCTAGTCCTAATGTAAAGAGGTTGGTCTTATTCTTTTCGTCGTCAAAAATTACGTATTAAACAAGCATTTAATGGATATATTTAATTATAAGTAGTTTCTTATTTTAGATTTTGCCGATTTTTGCAGGCCATTTTGCAAAAAAGGCAGATTATTTTTTTCTGAATCCTACCAAAATCTAATCAGCACCAGGGTGACCCACAAGTGACTTATCTACCAAATTTGGTGAAATTCGGTTCATTAGTTTTACAGCAAGCTTTTGCGGACTGTATCGCAGAAAAAGGCGGGTTCTTTTATCCCGAATCGTATCCAAAACTAATCAGCTCCAGACTCGCCCACAAGTGACTTACCTACCAAATTTTACGAAATTCAGTCAATTAGTTGTTTAGTTAGAGTGGATGCAAAATCTGCACAGACAGACACACAGACAGACACATAGACACACAGACACACAGGCAGACACACACACAGACGTCACGCTAAAAATAATTTTTTCGTACTCTAGAGGTCATGAAATGTGTAGATCTGTCATAAACTCGAGTTGCGATTTTCGACATAATTCCAATACTTTCCCTATACATTACCATGTATTGCAGGGAAAGTAAAAAATCTGATGAGGGCAGCACATGACTTTCCCTGCAGACTCAAAATCATATTTTCTTTATTTCTTTAATAATTCATTAGATTGAGTTTAATTTCACCATATAACACTAAATTTGCATTTTAATTCAATTTTTTTTTCTATTGGTATATTGGACACTTTTCCGAAAGCGGCTTAACAAAAGTGCAAGAAATCTCAAATATCTCGAGAACGGTTAGTCCTAAAGTATAACGGAGTGTGTGATATTATTTTTCTCTTCAAAAATTGCATATAAAACAAAAATTTAATTGATACATTTGAGCATACACTACTTTGTCTTTTTTTTTAGTTTTTGTCGATTTTGGCGGGCCATTTCGTAAAAAATAGCGGGTTCTTCTTTTTCGAATCGTACCAAATTCCAATCAGCACCAGAGTATCCAACAAGTAACTTATCTATCAAATTATGTGAAATTTGGTCAATTAGTTTTTTAGCTAGAGCGGATACATGAAATTTTTACGGACCATTTCACAAAAAAGGCGGGTTCTGTTTTTGCGAATCGTACCAAAAACTAATCAGCACCAGGGTCATATCCAAGTGACTTACCTACCAAATTTTATGAAATTCGGTCCATTCGTTTTTGAGTTAGAGTGGATACATACATTGCACAGACAGACACACAGGCACACAGACAGACAGACACACACACAGAAGTCACGCTAAAAATAGTATTTTCGTATTCTAGAAGTCTCGAAACGTGTAGATCCGTCGAAATCTCAAGTTGCGATTTTCGGCATGATTCCAATACTTTCCCTATATATTACCTTGTATTGCAGGGAAAGTAAAAAATCTGATGTGGACAGCACATGACTTTCTCTGCAGACTTATATACACATTATCTTTATTTTAATTAAATTTAATTCACTATTAATTCAATTTTCGTTCTCATTTGGTAACTAGACTTATTTTCAAAGGTGACGTAGAGAACAAACGAATAAGCTAAAATATCTCGAGAACGGCTAGTTCTAAAGTAATGGGGTTGGTCTTATTCTTTTCTTCGTTAAAAATTACGTATAAAACAAGCATTTAATGGATATATTTCTGCATACGTAGTTTTTTATTTCAGATTTTGTCGATTTTTGCGGACCATTTTGCAAAAAAAGCAGGTTATTTTTTACCGAATCGTACCAAAATCTAATCAGCACCAGAGTGATCCACAAGCGACTTATCTACCAAATTTTGTGAAATGTGGTCCATTAGTTTTTTAGCTAGAGTGTATACAAGCTTTTGCGGGCCATTTCGCAAAAAAATGTGGGTTCTTTTATCCCGAATTTTACCCAAAACTAATCAGCACTAGATTCGCCTACCAGTGACTTCCCTACCAAATTTTATGAAATTCGGTCAATTACTGTTTTAGTTAGAGTGAATCCAAAATCTGCACAGACAGACACACAGACACACACACAGACGTCACGCTAAAAATAGTTTTTTCGTATTCTAGAGGTCTCGAAACGTGTAGATCCGTCGAAAACTCGAGTTGCGATTTTCGGCATGATTCCAATACTTTCCCTATATATTACAATGTATTGCAGGGAAAGTAAAAGGGAATTAAAATTAAACATTAAGCTGTAAAATAACCTGTTTCAGTTCAGTAACTAGTTCAATCTGTTCTTATATTAACGAGGGTCACTTGGAAAGTAAAGAATGCTCGGTTATAATAAACCATAAAGAATTAAATTTTTCATAAATTTTATTTACAATTCTTTGCTTATACCTTAGCCAATTTTAATGCAAAATGTCTACTCGTTTATGTTTCTAAGCTAGACTGTATTTATTGGGTCATCCTCTTAACATATTTTTTCCATTTTCACAGTTCCTTTTCTGTTCATCAGCAATAATAACCAAGTCGTAGAAAACGGAATAAGTTAGTCCTAGAAACCCAACTTGCTTTAGTAGAGCAACACTTTTAGTACTTCCTTAAAGAAAACAGGCATCTAAAAATTTGGTGACCGCAATTATTTCTAGGGAGTTTTAATCCCCCTTCATCAAATCAAACCAGTGTCTTTCTTGAACAATCTCAGCGGTTGTTAAGACACTATTTTGACCTGGTGAAGAGGGTTAAAAAATTCTCCGAAACAATTGTTACCTAATGTTCATTTGCTTGCGTTCTTTAAGAAAGCATTGGAAGTATTGTTATCAAAAGCAACAGTTTTACTTTTGTGGCGTCGCCTTTAGAGGCTTTAATATTCTTGACCATTCCTTTGGTGAAGGACAAAAACAATGAAACTGATCCCCCTTCATCAAGTCAAACCAGTGTCTTTCTTGAACAATCTCAGCGGTTGTTAGCACACTATTTTGACCTGGTGAAGAGGGTATAACCAACAAGGGTTAAGATACTATTTTGAACTGTGGTGAGGGTATAGCCAAGTGAACACTCTATCGCTCATTTGCATCTCATTGTTATGGTGAAGTTTCTTTACAATGTTCCCTTCGCATTCCAGCTCATACTTTTTATGATCCTTTGGCTGATACTTCTGATAATGATTACAATTTTGGTCCGTTCTTGGATACAAGTGAAGCTCAGCAACTTGTAGTGAACGGAACATTCAAATTGAAGTGCACCATTGATGTTGATGATGTTAAAAGAAAATTCGTTTTCGATTGGAACTATCCCAGTGAAAATGTAAGTTTCCTGAATTGATATCTTGATGTATTTCAACTACTTTTTTTTAGCATTAGATGTCAGAAGCAACACAACATATAAACTATTTTCGTGATATATCTAACTCAAAACTTATAAGCAAATTTTTAATTTTACACCTATGGACAAATAAATATATGTATAAAAAATATAGAAACAAACAATCTGATAGCTGTTTAGTTGACTCTAAGTCATATTCCTCATCATAATATTCATCCGTATTGGTGGACCCCTTGCCACACCCGGGCGGCATTGTGTCCACAAGCCACTAACATTAAAGCTATGAACACCTTATCTACTACTTTTTTTCGTAATATGTCTAATGTTAAAAGTTTACAGAACAGATTTCATTTTATTTTCTTTCTTCGGGAATCTCTTCAATAACAGGAATGATTGTGGCTCTGTCTTTGGTGGGATAGGGTTTTTTTCATATTCCCCAGTATTCTACCAGGAGAATGAGTTCATTTGCTGAAAAAAAATTTAGCACTAATATTGGTCGTTATTGTGCTAACAATTTCTATAAACTACACTACAGCTTCTCCGATAATTTTGATGTTCTTTTTTCATCTGAAATTGCTTTTAAAAATCATTTGTTGTAAATATTTTATATTTTAATGTACTTTATATTCATTCGCGAGTGCTTTTAAAAATCATTTGTTGTCAATAGTTTGCATTTTAATGTATGTTATAATATTTGAATAATCACGAACTGCGCTGTTCAAATCAGATTCTTCATTTTACACTAATAAAAATATTATGTATCAAATCTTATCTACAATTGCTTATTGTCGTGGGAGGGACAGAGTTGGAATTTCCTGTCGCCGCTTCACTCTTAGGAATTGCTACCCCCTCTCTCTGGAAACCATTCAGATTCCAATGCACTGAGAAAGCGGGCCAGCTACAGACCGTGGGTAGTGGCAAAGGACGCTATGGTTTTTTTTTTATAAATAAAATAGGATACTTGCAAGAGCGGTAGCTCCCGCCAATTTTCGCCAAACCTTTGGAAGGGACCTAATCTAACAACTTGAAAGAACCCGGGAACGGCACTGGATTTATTGGATTCTCAATCTATTACGACCAAACGACAGCCATGGGGCCAGGCCGGAGGCGTATCCTCATTCCCCGGCTAGGGGCAAAAAGTTCAGAGAGAAGGAGTTATATTTGAGACTTGGAAGTGTGTGCACCTCAAAACGATGAAATCTGGATCGTTGCTGCTTGCGCTGCCCTAGATTTGGTAAGTCATTTGCCTCTCACTCCGCTGCAGACTGCTTACCACAGATTAGATTTTATATAAAAGAAATTTAATTAAGTAATTACTTTCCTTATATACATAATGTATAAGGAAAGTATTGTGACGGGGTCGAAAATTCAAATTCGAGTTTTCGACGGGAGAGCACGTTTCAAGCATCCCTGATCACGAATCAAACATTTTTGAAGTGGTGATGTGTGTGTGTGTGAAAGTATGTGTGCGTGTGTGTGTGTGTGAAAGTGTGTGTGTGTGTGTGTGTCAGTGAGTCTGTGGAGACGTTAACTGACGAACAAATGGACCGATTCGAACGAAATTTGGTACAAAAATCACAATCCGTAAACACTGGAAGCCTATAGTTTTTATACGCAATCAAATGTTCAGAATCCCCCTAAATTTTCGAGTGAAATTTTTAAAAAAATCAACACCGCTAATAAAGTTACGCAAATTGACATTTCTTATGTAATTTTTCTTTAGAAAACGATTGACATAAATTTTAGAACGCTAACAGGAACCGTTCTCGAGATATTGCCCATTTAAAAAAAAATCAAAAAGTCATATAAAATAAAAAAAGAAATTTCCTATTGAAAAACATGTTCACTTTTCATATGTAATACCATGCGATAAATTGGGTGACATCATTCTCGTAGATCTAGCTCGTTCCATTCATGAAAAAAGATACTTTGAGTAATACTTTTGTATTTGAACGCCAATAGTCATTTATCTGCTGTAAGAATAACTTATTTCTTCTTCCATAATGCTTGGCGAGATTTTGGCGACGAATTTGGTGGAATGTCGCCAACTTGGCGACGTTTTAAATGTTGCTAAATTAGCGAAAATCCCGCCAAATGGATATAAATGACGCTAAATCAATGACTACTCATTGATGATGACGACATGGAAAATGACGACTCATTGACGAAAATTCAATATCTTGGAAAGAATATAAATAACTACTATAAATATAATCTATTTTTTTTACTGTAAAAGTAGTAAATTCATTGAATTATATAAGGAAAGTCATGTGCTGCCCACATCAGATTTTTTGATTATTAAAATGGGATTTTAAAAGTAGAGAGAGGGGGGCCAGAAATTTTGAGATTCGGAACTTAACGAACTTTAACTTTATTGTGCAATGTAAATTGTTTGTGTTTTAAAATTTAAGCATCAAGATTTAACATGTGCTTTTTAAAATAAAAGCTTTATTTTATTTAACCTTAATTAGTATTTATTGTGTTCCTTCGCATGATGCATTTTCAAAGTACTCAACCTGGAATTATGCTCTATAATCCAGCAAGTGGTGTAAGTACGATAAATGGCAATTTTTAGGAGTAATTTTCCAGCTGTGCCACGCCACACATATGCACTTACAGGACACTGATGTGCGTTTTGCTCAGATACTGTCAGTTTCCCGGTAGAATCCTAAACCCATGCGTACGGAAGTTACCAGCTTTCTTCACGTCCAGAAAGTTAGATCAAATGATACTGCATATATACAATTATGAAAGAAAGAGAAAACGCATATGAGTCGGAAAGAAAAGTTATGCACTGCTCACATCAGATTATTTATTTTACACTAATAAAAATAATATGTAGACTCATATCTAAAAGTTAAGCATAGTTGCTGTTTATGTGAAGATTTCAGGAAATTTACATCGGAATGGGAAAAAACGCGGTATGCGGGTGTAATAGGGTTATAGAAGAAGAAAACATTGCGAAACAAAAATAATACCGTCTTTATTATCCAAAGAAAGGAGGTGAAAGGAAAAGGGTCTCAATATGAGTGTCAACCTCAGTGAAACAGAATGATTAAAACAATGTGATGATGCTGTTTAATACGGGGCGTGGGAACTTCGGGTAGCCACGCATGCTGGACAACGATTTCCCATACTTTCAAAGAGGATGTTGATGACTTGTGTGCCCAGAGTGCCAAGCTTCACGGAGAGCAGTTTTCAATCCCTGAACGATGCTTGATGGGTAGCGGAGGGCTACAAGATGTCTCCCGAGCATATCCCACATATGCTCTATTGGATTCAGATCAGGACAGTTGGCGGAATATCTTCAGTTTGAAGGAAATCGTCGACCAAGGCCGCACGGCGAAGAGACGCGTTATACTCCATGAATATGAAATCTGTACCAACAGCACCTTGAAACAATCGAACGGTAGATCAAGAACTTCGTCTCTGTGACTTTGACCGGTAACCGACCCCGTGTCAAAGATGTGGCGGTCTGTGCGGACGTCCATCATGATGCCTACTCAGACCATGACTCCTCCATACAGAAAACGATATCTTTCCGTGATGTTCCCGGGTGGAAACGCGTTCCACGTTCTCTCCAGATCATGGTACGACGAGAATCAGTTTGCAGGCTAAACCTGGACTCGTCACTGAACATGACATTGCCCCACGGTTGTCCACCCCACTGCCAATGTTCCAAACTCCACTGTAAACGCGCGCGTTTCTATTCAGACGTCAGGGGGATGCAAACTTCTGGTCGTCTGCATAGAGACCAACGTGTCTGAGCCTTCTGTAAACAGTTTATCTCGAAACAGTTACTTCCGTGGCGGTTGTCAGGGCTGAACCCAGTTGGCTGGAAGAACGGTTCCTCTGACGTCGCGCAGTTATCACCAAATATCGGTCTTGCCGAGCGGTTATTACCCTTGGCCGACCTGGTACTAGTCGTTGGGTAACATCTTCAGGGGTTTGGAACCTCTATAACCGTCTGGAGATCACACACTGTGGTACATTCAGAATTCGAGACGCTTCGATTTGAGATTGACCGGATTCCAGTATTCCAATAATTCGTCCTTTCAAACACATGTCCAGTTGGCATCATTGTGACATCTTTCATCCTTTTTGATCGTTAAAAATGCCCCGTACCACAGCAATTGCGAAATTCTGCTTCAACTGGTCATGCCCCTCGAGACCGTTCCTAACTCCTTCCGACGCACGTCAGTGCTTTGCGCATGTCGATGTCGACTGAACTGTTTTGCATATGCAAAATGATTTACCGTCGTCTCACGACTCTCCACAACTGATTGTGGACCATTGTATCCATATTAACTCCGAATTTTTCGCATTTTACGAGTTATACCTAACTTTTGGACATGAGTGTATATAGTTATGAAATAAAAGGGAAATGTGTCTGAGTCTGAAAAGAAAGTCATGCGCTGATCTAATCAGATTCTTCTTCAACTTACACTAATAAAAATATTATGTATCAAATCTTATCTGAAATCGCTTATGTACTTACAGGACACTGATGTGCGCTTCACTCAGATACTGTCAACTTCCCGGTGGAATCCTGCACCCATGCGTTCCGAAATCACTAGCTCTCTTCAAATCAGGAAAATGAGATCAAATGATACTGGTCTATACATATGTACAGTTAAAGATGACATGCTCAATAATTGGCGTTCAGAAGTAAATATATCTCTGTACAGTGAGTAACAATGGTTTATATATTCTTGTATAAATACATATCTAACAATAACCATAGACATTTAAAAGAATTTTGTTATTCCTTAAGAAAGTATGAGAATACTAATTTTTCTCTCTCATACGTAGTATTGAGAAAGTACTGTTTTTTTATGAAAATCTTCGATTTTGATATTTGGATGCCAATACATGTTGTAATACATCCTGAACATATTTTGACTATTTTTGGAGTGATGTCCATCTGCCTGATGCTTGTGGTTGGTATCTTGTGTACACTATAGCAGCCACAATTATTAATGGATTTTTACAAATATTCATACCCGACTTTGTTATAAAAAATCTAGAATTAAATAGCATTTTTTTTAATTCGAGCTAAAACTGTGAAATTTATTCGAAATTTCATGTTTTTTTAACATGGCAGCATATGAAGGAATTTCACATAATCATGCATAAAAGGGTTTATTTATGGTTTAATGATCACAAGACTTAATAGTTTCTATCATTGTTGTGAAAAACAGCCGCGATACATATTGTTTTATTTCTGACGCATTAAACCCCTCGAGGGTCGAGTTACTCCTCCCCCCCCCGTAAGTGGAACATTGCCAAGTATGTTATCAATTGAATTATATTTAAACCTTTTAAAGCGAATAGTAACAAGCTATAGTTGTATTTATTTGGATACCAGATGGATACCAGGGAACAGATGGAAGATTCAGAGGTGTAAAGATCTCCAAACAATGAATTCAAAGTCTACCTGGAAGAGTAAATCATTAAGCAGAATGAAAAACAGCCCGGACTGAATCTAACCAACACCTCCCAAGTAAGACAGGCCACAATTGTCATATTAATGAGTCACAAACTTTAGGCAAACCAATCAGTGGCAGGTCCTGACTTCTGGAATGGGTGAAGCAAATTAAGTGGCAAAATTCCACCTCCTTCGCGATAATTGCAACATCACCAAAATGCATCACGCTACTGGCTGAGTGTTGTAAAATATCTAAATATAGCCAAACGAGTCTGAAGAATTCGCCAAATAATAACAATGATAATAATAATAATAATAATAATAATAGCAATAATTACCCATTCAGTCGATAACTTTATATGAAGCAACACTTATCCTGTGTCACGTGCTTCACCTCACGAACCGCCACTGATACATTCATTTAATATAATGCGAACCAATGTACATATAACGGCTATGCAATAATGGAAAATGATCCAGATATCAGTACAGACACAAAAATATATTTGAATAGTTATGACACTTGGATTATTATAAGGGCGCATAATGACTAAGAATGCATTAAAATGTCAGATAATGAAACACAAATTTTAAACAACAATATGTCATGCATTACATTTCGCGCCATTTTGATGATTGTACACTGAATGAGCCACAAAGACAGCAAATAAGAATTTAATTAAGGAACTAAAAAAATATATTAGGAAATATTTTGAAAATAACTAGTTCTGAATGAAAAATATGAAACATGATAACCCTTTTATATGCAGTTATAAAAGTGATATCAATTGTGGATAGAAAAGTTAAAAGCGCAATAGAAATGTTCTACATTTAAAAATTAACGAGAAAGATCAATCATGCATAATCATTAATTACGAAACACTTTCCAACTGAAATGCAATTTCATTTAAAAATTTCTAAAATGTGATACATTCAGTGGTGATATCTTTTACATTATCACAGTACTACAGTAATTTATTATACTTATATATTTAAAACTGTATCGAAATATAAATCATCTGATTCCCTATGCAAAATCAATGAATATTTCATTTATATAACTTGTATTCTAGACTCCAGAGCTAAATAATTTTGTGTGAAAAAAATTCAGCAATTCTTATGTAACTCACCTTATAATCGCTTGAGATATTTACATTCTGCATATGTTAAAATTAGGCTTCGTTGAAGAAATAATAAAAGTTTAGGGATCATTTAAAATCACAACTATTGTAATTGCATAGGCACGGAATTTAAAAACACAGATAATACACAGATAATATATATGTGTGTGTATATATTCAAAGTATTGGAATCGTGCCGAAGATCGAAACTCGAATTTTCGAAGATTCTACACTTCTAGAAGTCTCTACACTTCTAGACTTCTAGAAGACGAAAAAACTATTTTTAGGAAGACGTCTGTGTGTGTAAGGGTGTATCTGTGTATGTTTCTGTGTGTCTATGAGGATATTACATCCACTCTAATTGAAAAACTAATGTACCGAATTTCATAAAATTTGGTAGGTATGTTTTTTGTGGGAAATCCTGATGTTTATTAGATTATAGTACGATTCGTAATTAAAGAATCTGCCTTCTTTTCGAAATGGCCGGCAGAAATTGCCTTTATCCACTCTTGCTAAAAACTAATGGAACAAATTTAACAAAATTTGGTGCATAATATTTCAATAACCTACAAGTGATTTATATACCAAATTTAACAAAATTTGGTATATAAATCATTTGTAGGTTATTCTAGTACGATTCGGGAAAAAGGAACGGGCCATTTTTGCGAAATCGCCCGCAAAAATCGTTAAATATAAAAATAAAAGATTACGTGTGCTCAATTATATCAATTAAATTCCTATTTTATACGTGATTTTTGACAACAAAAAGAATAAGACTAACCCCATTACTCTAGGACTAGCTGTTCTTGAGATATTCTAGTTTTTTCGCGTTTTCGCTACACCACTTTTGACAATAAATCCAGCTATCAAATGAGAACCAAATTTAAATTTAACGTGCAAATTCAATGGCATTTAAAATACTTATGGCTGTTATTTTGTGCAGGTAAACTCAAATTATTATTGAAGAAATAAAGGGAACGTGAATATGAGTCCGCATTGAAAGACATGTGCTGCCCACATCAGAATTTTTAACAATATTACAACAATGATTTATAGAAGTGAACGGGGATTATTTGCAGGCCATTTCGAAAACAATGTATGATCTATATTTAAAGAACCACCAAATTTTTGTAGAATAAAATGTTCAACAAATTTAAGCTGTGTATCAAATTTTAACTCTCTAGGACGTAGGAAAGTGCATTAAAAATGCCATCAAATAAGTATATCGTGAAGAGTTATATAAAATTTAAAAAAAAATTAAAAAATTGTTATCTACTAAATTTATTTAAAAATGTGAAGCCTCTGTTATATACAAAATAATTAAACTCTTGGAAAGATATTTATTATAGAATATATCTCTTTTTTCTTTCTGGAGGATATCCCAAAAGTCAGAATTTAATTGAATTTGTTTTTTTCCCTATATTAAATAATTTTTAATTAAAAAACTACTTAATATATTTTACTGAATTTTTTTTATATATTTTATGGGATAATGTGAATATTTTCTAAAAATTTCGAAGCAATTTGTGAATTTTAAATTTGCTTAAAAAATGTTTGAAAAATTAGGTCCCATACGGTTCAATGTATTTCATTGTTTCAAAGCGAGTTCAATAAGAAACTAATTGGGTGATATTATTTATTTATATTCCCATAGGTCCCACAGACCGTCTGAAAAGCATACTAAAATTTCATTTTGATAAAGTCGTTTTTATGGCAGTTATCGTGCTAACGGACAGACAGACAGACAGACAGAATGAACAAAGTCATAAACAGTTTTCAACTATGTTGTAAAGTGTTAAAAACTCACCTGAATTTCGTTCAAAATATTTAACATTTACTCATTTAAAGTACGGATTAATTAGATTTTCTTAACAATTCACCCTATACTTCGCACATTAGACTTTGATTTTTAGTTCCATGACTTGCAAGTGGAATTTCACATTCAAGTACACTAAACAGTTCATGCAGGCAAAGAATATCAAACTAGTTGAAGAATTGAAAGAAGAATTGAAGAATTGAAATATTGAAGCAGAAGAAGTATATTCCTCATCGGAAGAAATTTTAATAAATTTTTAGCACAAGATAAGCATATTTACATAGTAACTTCTATGCTTTGAATGGCATGCCAAATTTTTGTAACTGAAGCCGCCTTTGCAACATAGCAACCGTGATATTTTTCTGATTTACTCTCTCAAGACTCTGAATCCATAACTTTGGATATACATACGCATCTCTATTTTTTACATTTTTACCCGTTTTGTCCTTTTAACTTCGGGTTTATTGGTATGTCTTGCATTGAAAAAGGGTAACCAACGTATTTGTATATCTAATTGTGCTTATATACGTTGCTTCTATTTTCCGCATCCTATTTGCAAAATCTGTTACTTATGAACTTCCCAAGCAGTTTGTCTTAAACTGCCTTCGTATAGGAACATATTAGAACATTTGATACTTAACCTCTTATTTACGAAGGAAGTACGGTATAGAAGAAGAATTTATAATCTAGCTGTAGTAAAAAATACTAGATGTAATAAAAAAGAACTCTTCCATATAGTTCATCTGCAACTTACATTTATACTGTTATGATGATTTTGAAATGCGTAATTTATGTGTATAAAATTTACTATGAAACCAAAATACTTTTCTTTAATCCTTTTTCTAATAGTTGCTGATCAAAAGCACATTTCATACGTAACCATTGCTATCTGTCTCTTCTTATTTTATAGATTCTCAACAGACAGAACACGTCAACTTTACAACAGATATAAACGCATCGGAACCAGTTGTATACCACATTGGGAGTTACGTTAAATTTGTAATCACAGTTCACGCCTTTCAAAGTATTTCACAAGTGGAAATATATTGGGAAAAGGAAGGAACTCGTATAGCATCGCGTCACCATCGGTTTAAACTTGTGAAAAGAGATGATAGTCATTCAACTGCAGTATTGGAAATCAAACAGCTTCAAAGATCTGATGCTGGTATTTACACCCTCTGTGGAAAAACTTATGAGGGAGTGACTAATATTTCTATATGGTTAAAAGTTAAATGTACGTTCTTTCTTTCTTTCTTTCATATATATATATATATATGTATATATATATATATATATATATATTCAAAATGAAAGGAGGTATGGATGTATGCATTGTACCAAAAGTTGGCCGGGGGGGTTGTGACCCCTCACCCCGGTTAAGCATGCTTTGTGTCGCGACAACACTCCCGGAGAGCCGGTACATTGCAAAATAGAATGTATCTAGTTTTAAGAAGAAAACCAGACATTATACACAAACAAATATAAGAGAGAATTGTCAAGATCCAGCCATATCAAAAATCACTAACAGTAAATGTTTGAAATATGTTCACTAGTATAAATGAGCAAAATTGCATAGCTTCTACTTAAAGAAGACTTTAAATATTGACACTTAATAGAACAATAATAACAAAGTCTATCTTTAAAACCATTTACCTCAATGAGTTAATAGTATCATACATGTAGATGTACATCTTGCATACCGTATCATACAAGTTGAAGTAAATCTTTCATACCGTATTACACAATAGACCCTATTCAAGAGGTCCCATATCAGATATCACAACGCTTTACCTGTGACAATCCAGTATGTATATCGCCATCAGTTTTATTTAAATATAATCGGTAACAATCGGTTACAGTTATTTTATAAAATTAGTAGATAATATTGCGTAAAAAACACTTAGGAAAACCTTGTGAGATGGTGTTTTGTAGGAAACGAAAATCGCATAAATATTGAACTTCCTTTTTACTGTTTATTCTCTGACTACGCATTAATTGTCCCAGTATAATATTTCTAAAAACATTTTTGAGCATACACAAAGCATGCTTAACCGGGGTGAGGGGGTCACAACCCCCAGGTCAACTTTTGGTACAATGCGCCTTTTAAGTGTAATTTCTGATAAATTTTTAATATTATATTTCACGGTATTTTCATATTATATATATATATATATATATATATATATATATGTTTAAACAAAGTTGGTGGGGGATTAATTACAAATTAAAGTGTAAATGCTTACAGCAAGAGTGCAAATGACGCAACGCAGAAATGCATCATAGGCAAATAATATCTGCCTATGATGCATTTCTTATCTTTAATAGATCTTTGGTATGGATGGAAAACATTTTGAACAAGCTTTGTAATATTTGTGTAAAGTTTGTTTTTTTTCTACATAGTGCATAGATTGTTTTGTACCAATAAATAGCAAAATTATTATTTATTTATGTAATCATTGTTTTCTTTCGTAATTTGTGTATGACCCCTGAAACGCGATCTGTCGACATGATTTTTTCCCTCTGAGAACCCATGCCGCTGCATCGAAAAGTGAATTAAGTCAGCATTTTGGTCTTTTCATATCTCTGGGACTTTTTATGATAAAAGCTGAAATTTTGTACATCACCTTATTAGTGTATGGGAAACATTTTACTCAATGGAAATGTTTTGTACAGGGACCGTATAAAAATTAAAATTTTGTATTTCTTAAAATTTAATTCCATTGAAAATTTTAATCGATTTCCTAAAATTATGTACCTTTTTTTACGCAACTTCGTAATTTATTATATATGTCTAGGATCAATATTTAAGGAATAAAAGCCGAGGTCAATGTTTTTGGGACACCCTGTATATATATTAGCAATGTGGTCAGAAGCATGGCTAATGATAGACACCAAAATTGCTGAAATCGGGCAGATCTAACCTAAAGTAGAGAAGTATATAGTTTGGGCTGTCAACCCGCTACTCAGACTAACAATGTCAACCAATATTTATGATTTCGTACGGAAATATCTCTTTCATGGTACGGTTCATGCAGCAGCAGCAAAATAATTTGAAAAAACCCCATGAACAAAACCCTTTTACTTATCATGAATTCTATATTGCAATGAAATTAGAATTTGGATAAATGAGCAATGTTCTTTTCAATGTTCCATTATAATCATAGGCGCCGATTTGAAAAATTATTGGGAGGTTCCGGAAGTTTTAAGTTGAATAATCCATGCAGTTGGCACAATAAAACGTCTGAAATGATAAAAGGAAGCAAATTATAATTAGTACCGAAAATATTTATTATCTCTAGACAAGCATTTCTTAATTATTATATACGATATGCAGATATTGTTGCTGTTGTTGAGACCCAGACCGTCCGACCTACCAGAAAGATGTAGGCTAACCTTTTAGACGACCGGGAAGTGCCACCCAATTTAGACCGGAACCCAGTGGGGGAGGCATCCACAGGGACCGTACACTCCTTCCCCTACCACCAACTTACGGAAGGACTTACGGATCCACATGTTTAACGTGATCGTACTCCGCATGAACACGGCGGCAGTTGTGGCAGCGTGCAAATCCAGCGCGCAAACCACCGGGCTACCACGCCCGAAATGTGCCAACAGCACGCGGTGTTCCCAGGTGGTCACCCATCCAAATACTAACTGCGCCCGATGCTGCTTGACTTCGGTGATCTAACGAGAACCGGTGTTTTCAGCACGGTAGGGCCGTTGGCTCGATATACAGATACTATAAATTTCCAACTTAGTTATCTTTATAAAAGTAAAAAAAAAAATGTAAATTTCATTTTTATGTATTTTTACCATTGTTAGAAACGTTAAAGAAAATATATTGAAATAATTTCTGAGTTAATATCTTGTATTCAGAATGCATTAAATAGTCTAAGGGATAAATTTATATACAAATATTATATATAGTAAACATGGAATGAATAATGAAAAACTTGAAAAATTGATAGCAAAATTTATGCATACGTACATTTTTCCCACCAAATAACCACGAAAATATTAGGGGGTCACAAATATTAGGGGGTCCCACAAAAAAATTATTGGGTGTTCTAAAAACATCTCAAACCCAAGAAGTCGGTGCCGCTGGTTAAAATTAAGGTGTCACATAAACTTCTAGGCCATTTCTAAAAGAAATTGAACCAATAATCCTCGTAAATTAATTATGTGTTAATAGTTATTATTGAAAATATATTTTAATAATTAAACGTTACATAAAAAAATAAAATCTGATGTGGGCAACACATGACTTTCCTTACAAGACTTCCCACAAGACGTTGTAATGCTTAATTCATATAACGGGTGCTCCTCAAAGAGTGTCATAAAGGAATAAAATACCAACTGGTGGTTGTAGAAGTAAAGTGGAATATGGAAAAAAAAATCAACTCAGAAAATAGAGGGTAATTTAGGTATCATAATTGCAACACAAAACTGCCAATTTCATAAAAATACCGTATTTAATTTTTTATGCTTGTTATATGATCCCCAATCAAAAAATCTGATGTGGGCAACACATGACTTTCCTTATATAATGTAATGAATTTATTACTTTTACAGAAAAAAAAATAGGTTTTTCTTATAGTAGATACTAATATTCTTTCCAAGATATTGAATTTTCGACAATTAGTCGTTATTTTCATTGATTTAGCGTCATTTTTATCCATTTGGCGAGATTTTCGTTCATTTGGCAACATTTTGAAAAGTCGCTAAGTTGGCGACATTCCGCCAAATTCGCCGCCAAAATCTCGCCAAGCGTTATGCACTAAGAAATAAGTTATTCTTACAGCAGTTAAATGACTATTGGCGTTCAAATACAAAAGTATTACTCAAAGTATCTTTTTTCATGAATGGAACGAACTAGATCCACGAGAATGATGTCACCCAATTTATCGCATGGTATTACATATGAAAAGTGAACATGTTTCTCAATAAGAAATAGTTTTTTTTTTATATGACTTTTTGATAATTTTTTTGAAAAATGTACAATATCTCGAAAACGGTTCCTGTTAGCGTTCTAAAATTTATGTTAATAGTTTTCTAATGAAACATTACATACGAAATGTCTATTTGCGTAACTTTATTAGTGGTTTTGATTTTTTGACGATTTTTTCAAAATTTTATTCGAAAATTGAGAGGGGTTCTGAACATTCGATTGCGGATGAAAACAATAGGCTTCCAGTGTTTGCGGATTGTGATTTTTGTACCAAATTTGGTTCGAATCGGTCTATTCGTTCGTCAGTTATTGTCTCCAAAGACGCATTGACACACACATACTTTCACACACACGCCCACACACACACAGACATCATTTCAAAAATGTTCGATTCGTGATCAGGGATGCTTGAAACGTACTCTCCCGTCGAAAACTCGAATTCGAATTTTCGACCCCGTCACAATACTTTCCTTATATATTATGTATATAAGGAAAGTAATAATTTAAAATATAAACTTTAGTTAACGACCAGTGTTTCATTTTTCAGCTACGGTAAGTGAGCTCGCATTTCTGTTGTAAATTTGGAGAGTTATTGTAGATGCAATGCAGTATACTATAGTATACGAACGCATATAAATATTATCTTTTAAAAGCTAAATATAAAATTAAAAGTAAATAAATTAACAAACTATACAATATATAATTATATAATGCATGAAATATTATAAATATACTACTTTCCTTATATACAATAACGTATAAGGAAAGTATTGTGACGGGTCGAAAATTCGAATTCGAGTTTTCGACGGGAGAGCACGTTTCAAACATCCCTGATCACGAATCAAACATTTTTGAAGTGATGTCTGTATGTGTGTATCAGTGAGTCTGTGGAGACGATAACTGACGAACGAATGAACCGATTCGAACCAAATTTGGTACAAAAATGACAATCCGTAAACACTGAATGCTTATCGTTTTTATACGCAATCGAATATTCAGAAACGCCCCCCCCCCACCTAAATTTTCGAGTGAAATTTTGAAAAAATCGTCAAAAAATCAAAACCTCTATTAAAGTTACGCAAATAGACATTTCTTATATAATTTTTCACTTGAAAATGATTGACATAAATTTTAGAAGGCTAACATGAACTGTTCTCGAGATATTGTACATTTTTCAAAAAAATTAATCAAAAAGTTATATAAAATAAATAAAAATATTTCCTATTGAGAAGCATGTTCACTTTTCATAAGTAATACCATGCAATAAATTTGGTGACATCATTCTCGTGGATCTAGCTCGTTCTATCTCCATAACGCTTGGCGAGAGTTTGGCGACGAATTTGATGAAATGTTGCCAACTTGGCGACTTTTTTAAATGTTGCTAAATTAACGAAAAACTCGCCAAATGGATAAAAATGACGCTAAATCAATGATGACTCATTGATGATGACGACATGGAAAATAACGACTCATTGACAAAATTCAATATGTTGAGAATAATATAAATAACTACTACAAAGATAATCTATTTTTTTTTTACTGTAAAAGTAGTAAATTCATTGAATTATATAAGGAAAGTCGCGTCCTGCCGCCCACATCAGATTTTATTTTACTTTAAATTCTAAGCCATTCCTAAAATCCATGCCCAAAACTGCAAAGTTTTGGCACATCATACATTTCAGAATCATTTTAAATTCATCTGATCTTGTTTTCCTTTCTTTCAGATAAGCCCATCGTTATTTTAAAGAATGTGAAAGAAAAAATGTATCTAAAAGACCAAAAATACTCAATAGAGTGTTATGTTGAAAGTAATCCACTTGCACAAATATGGTGGTGGTGGAAACCTTTCAAGCAGAGCCATGAATGCATCCTTGACGATGACGATTGGAAGACTTTATATAACGACGATGGATTATCCAATAAAGAACATATGGCGACATTTGCAAACAATGGAAGTCAGAAATCCTTGATATCCCAGTTGAATGTCACAGCAAGGCAATCTGGTTGCTATATGTGTGTTGCAGGCAATAGTGTGGGAAGAAATGCCGCTGCTGTTCCGTTTAATGTTTCAGGTATGACAATGTTTACTTACTGTATAACCTCGTTTGCATGTTTACAAATTCTGTTCAGAACTGATCAATATCAGCATGGAAATACTTTCAAAATATCTCTCAAGTTCTTTAACAGACATACGTGATGGTTTACAAGAAAAATATCTACTTTAGTTAATTTTTTTTACTGTAAAAGTAGTAAATTCATTGAATTATATAAGGAAAGTCGCGTCCTGCCGCCCACATCAGATTTTATTTTACTTTAAATTCTAAGCCATTCCTAAAATCCATGCCCAAAACTGCAAAGTTTTGGCACATCATACATTTCAGAATCATTTTAAATTCATCTGATCTTGTTTTCCTTTCTTTCAGATAAGCCCATCGTTATTTTAAAGAATGTGAAAGAAAAAATGTATCTAAAAGACCAAAAATACTCAATAGAGTGTTATGTTGAAAGTAATCCACTTGCACAAATATGGTGGTGGTGGAAACCTTTCAAGCAGAGCCATGAATGCATCCTTGACGATGACGATTGGAAGACTTTATATAACGACGATGGATTATCCAATAAAGAACATATGGCGACATTTGCAAACAATGGAAGTCAGAAATCCTTGATATCCCAGTTGAATGTCACAGCAAGGCAATCTGGTTGCTATATGTGTGTTGCAGGCAATAGTGTGGGAAGAAATGCCGCTGCTGTTCCGTTTAATGTTTCAGGTATGACAATGTTTACTTACTGTATAATACTGTATAACCTCGTTTGCATGTTTACAAATTCTGTTCAGAACTGATCAATATCAGCATGGAAATACTTTCAAAATATCTCTCAAGTTCTTTAACAGACATACGTGATGGTTTACAAGAAAAATATCTACTTTAGTTAATTTTACTTCTGAAATTACGCGGTATATAGCCTTTGTACTGTCACTTTTTAGTTTTCAGTGTATTTTAGGTATCCGCATGCTTCTCAAATACAGAGGAAACGTTTTTATTCTGTTCGCAGTGTTGATAATTCCGATAAACTAGATTTTTCTATCCACAAAGGTTGGAAATAAAACATGATTTTATTTTTTAAAAAAAGAAAAACCATAGTTTAAATCATGGTTTAAACACAACGCTGCTGATTTAAACCATGGTCTAAACCAACAGGGGTAACTCATTCAATCCAACCAACCCTGCCAGGATCCAAAAGCTCTCAAGATTTTTTCTCTATTATAATGTCATTTCTTGATTAATAATACATCATGTATGAGTTTAATCAGCCTAAATATATATACTTAACAAGTCCATAACCCTTTTGAAATTTCCGCAAATATACCATTTTCTTATAAACTATCGCAGACGGCTAAATGGTTCACACTTTGGCCGCTGTAATAAAGGCGAATGACGAAGGTCAAAAGTGCCTGGCCATTTGATCAAAAATAAACTATCGCATATGTGACATATATATACAGATATTTCATTTCCTTTTCAGCAATAAAAAAACCAATACTGTTAAAAAGCAATATGCTAGGGAATTTCAATCTGACTGATCCAGGGACACAGCATGAGTTTTTCTGTTACGCTGATGGTGTACCTTTCCCTTCAGTTAATTGGAGGAAAAATGGCGAGTTGATTAACGCTTCCAGCATGCCAGGAGTTGAGCTCTCGGACAAGGACCAGAAACTCACTATTCAAAGAGTCATGAACAGCGACACTGGATTTTATGAATGTGAGGTGAGAAATGAAGAAGGAGAGATATTACGAAATGTAACGCTGCATATACGGACAGGTAATTTTTAATACTTCGTACTACTGTAATTATTACTTTCCTTCCGCAGAAAATTATAATTTGAGTTTTCGACGGGAGAGAGCGTTTCAAGCATCCCTAAACATGAATCAGGCGGTTTTGAGGTGATGTCTGTGTGTGTGTGTGTGTGTGTGTGTGTGTGGGTGTGAGTATGTGTGTGTGTGTATGTGTGTGTGTGTGTGTGTGTGTGTCCATGGAGACGATATCTTAAGAACAAATGAAGCGATTCGAACGAAATTCGGTACAAAAATTAAAATCCCTGAATATTGGAAGCCAATTGTTTTTATTCGCAATCGAATGTTTAGAACCCCCCCTAAATTTTCGAGTGAAATTTCGAAAACATCATCGGAAAACCAAAACCTTTAATAAAGTCATTCCTTGTATATATTTTCATTGGAAAACGAGTGACACAAATTTTAAAACGCTAGCATGACCCTTTCTTGACATATTACACATATTTAAAAAAATATCAAACAATTATCAAAAAATCATATAAAATTAAAATAAATGTTAGCTATGAAATATGTTCCTCCTCATCTGCAATATCAGGCGATAAATTTGGTGACATTATTCTCGTGGATGTGGCTCCTTCCATTAATGAGAAAATATATGTTGGGTAATACTTCTGTATTTGGACTTCAATAGTAATTTATCTGCTATAAAAAAAATTATTTCTACGTCCATAATGCCTGTCTAGATTTTGACGGAATGTCGCCAAATTGGTGACTTGTCGAGAAATTTAATCCAATAGTAATTTATCTGCTATAAAAATAATTTATTCCTACGTCCATAATGCTTGTCTAGATTTTGACGGAATGTCGCCAAATTGGGGACTTGTCGAGAAATTTAATCCAATATTAATTTATCTGCTATAAAAATAATTTATTCCTACGTCCATAATGCTTGTCTAGATTTTGACGGAATGTCGCCAAATTGGGGACTTGTCGAGAAATTTATTCCAATAGTAATTTATCTGCTATAAAAATAATTTATTCCTACGTCCATAATGCTTGTCTAGATTTTAACGGAATGTCGCCAAATTGGCGACTTGTTGAGAAATTTAATCCAATAGTAATTTATCTGCTATAAAAATAATTTATTCCTACGTCCATAATGCTTGTCTAGATTTTGACGGAATGTCGCCAAACTGGCGCTTGTCGAGAAATTTAGCGGGATGTCGCCAACTTGGCGACTACTTTAAATGTTGCCAAAGTGACAAAAATGTCGACATATTGATAAAAATGACGCCAAATGAAAAATAATGTTTCGCAAATTCTGATTTCTCTCATATGACGGTCATACTTTCTAGTATGTAAGGAATGCTCTTCTCTCTGTTTGTCTGTAATATTTGGTGATGCATTTGGCGAACTTGGCAAATAATTCAGTAAAGTATCGTCAACTTGGCGATATTTCCCACCAGATTGACAAAAATATCGTCAGAATTCAAACAAGAAAAATCAATCATGCTTAAAGCATTGATTAAGAAACTCTTTCCAACTTCAATGCAATTTTATTTAAACATGTCTAAAATGTAATACATTCCTCGGTAATATTTTAAAACATCTCACAATACTACATTGATTTATTATAGTTGAAAACTTAAACATTCATCCAAAAAAATGAACTTCATTCAAATGACGGCATTGAAATATAAATTGCCTGGTTTAAACATCTCTAAAATGTGATATATTACTCGGTAACAATTTTAGAATTATCATAATACCACGATAATTTATTATATTTAGAAACTTCATCGAAAACAACTGAAATTCATTCTAATGACGTCATAGAAAAAATAACACGCCTGGCTCTCTCTAAAAAAGCAGCATTTCATTCATAAATAATTTCCCATTCATGTCATTCATCACAATACTATAATAATTTATTTTATTTAAAAATTAAGACCATGGAGCTATAAGTAATTTAACTCTATGCTTAAAACTTCATTGCAAAAAATCGTCCTTCTCTCGGTAAAGTCAATGAATATTTCTTTCAAAACAGCTATGCAGACTCCATGAGCGAAATTCTTTTGCATTAAAAAAATACAGCAATTCCTATACAACTCATCCTACATATTTTGCTGTTTACATTTCACTAAGTGAAAAATAGGCTTCGTTAGAGAAATAATCAAAGTTGGATGCTCATTTAAACTCAAATATATTGTCATTGCGTTGTTTCAGTATGTAGATGCACAGAATTTAAGCGAAAATAAAGAGGTTTTACGACGAATACAACACTCAATATGAATTAAAAAGAACTTTAAAAATGACGATTTTGAGACAAGATGGATGCCGTATTATATTATGAAGTTGGTCACGTGATCGTTTCATATCATGGTCACGTGATCGCTTCATGTAAGAGGTGTAATTATTATTTTAATTTTTATTTAAAAAACTACTGATTATATTTCGCTGAATTTTTTTTATATATTTTATGGAACAATTTGAATATTACCTAAAATTTTCGAAGCAATTTGTGAAATTTAAATCCGCTTAAAAAATGTTTGAAAAATCAGGTCCCATTGGGTTCAATGTATTTCATTTTTTCATCCCGGGTTCAATCCAAAACTAATTGGGTGATATTATTTATTTATCTTCCCATAGGTCCTACAGACCAGCATACTAAAATTTCATTTTGATTAAGTCATTTTTACGGCAGTTATCGTGCTAACGGACCGACAGACAGACAGAATGAACAAAGTCATAAACACTTTTCAACTTTGTTGTAAAGTGTTAAAAATGAAAATGACGCCTAATGGAATAACGCCAATGAGTATGACGCCAAATCAATAAATGAAAATGACGCTTAACTGATGAATTAATTATTAAAATGTTTTAATATTTGGACTATATCGCTTATTGAGGATGCTATCAATATTGATAATTGTTTATTTAAGGTTGCGAGAAATATAAGTTAATTGGGTACTTTGAAATAATTTTGCATGTTGTCATCCAGAAAATTGCCAAATGTTGAATTCAACAATAAAAACACAATTGTAAATAAGACATAAATTAGTCCAATATCTGACTTCGCTTTCAGTATCTGATATCACTTAACGTAGAACTCCACAATACTGCTCTCTCTCTATATATATAGTTGTCAACTGCATTTTAATGTGGATTTTTCACGTAAGAATGAATAATTCAGTTTGTTTTCGCAGTTATTTTTCAATATCCCTTTACAGGCCACAAAGAAAACTCAACTGTATTTGTTGTGAGCGGAGTTTTTGGAGTCATCTTCATTTTGAGTATGTTTTGTTTTCTCCAGATAATTTTGAAAAATAAGGTAGGCAATGCTCAGTATAAGAAAGTTTTGCAATTTTTCTTATAATATTTCAATACAGATTTAAAAACGCGGCAGAGTTATGTGTCAAATAATGCTCCAGTGGTGCTAAATATATTTGTGTTATGGCACGAAATGGAATTTTCAGCACCCTAAGTCTCGGCCGAAATTAAAGATAGAGGAGTAATTTTTTCATAGATGTTACAGTCGAATAAAAAAGAATTATTCAAATCAATAGGATACAAGTGGAGAAAAATAATGCTGAAAACTGCATACCTGAACGATTATCTTTCTGTTTATTATTGTTGCTATTGTTCTTATTGTTGTCAAGTTTTCTGATGACAAACCCACAACTCAAACCTATTAAGTGATTTCGATGATATTTTTATTTCTTTTTCCTTATGATCCAAGGTGTGCCTTTTAAAATTAAATTTGAATTTTTGTACTTTCTTCGGCGTTATCGAATTAAACAGCGTTTGTGACTTATCCTACAATTTAAGGCATTTCCTCCATTGAATTCAGCTACAAAAATATATTGAAATCTAAAACAAGTGAAGTACATAAAAACATATGTGTTAAATCTCTAAAAATATTTCTCAGGTTTGAAGTATTGCCTATAAATAAAAAATATCCTAACAGCTGGCTTGAGTACTTCCTTATCTAATGTCACTTTGAAAATTTCTACAGATACAATGCATATGAAGTTTACACTGACCAAAAAGTTAAATTTACAAAATTTAAAAGTAGGCCTAAGTTACAGTTAAGCCTATGGCCTCTCGACATAATCTCAGATTTACGTGGTTCTCATTATAATTTTGTCATCAAAAGCGGCACGAAATGCACTATGACACTATGATTAAAGTGAATACTCATATATATGTTAGATTCTAAAAAACACAGAATTCTGGCCTAAGATGGGGGCCGGAAAGGTCAGCAGGGTATCTTCCACCTATCTGCACATTTAGAATCTTTTCTTTGGAATTGATCATGAAATTCGCTACAAATGTGCTTACTACCCGTAAAGTATGACCGAACACAAATGTTCCATCAGCAAAAATATATGTTCACCACAAAGAAATGTTATATTCCTGAACAAAAAAAACGTGCTGTAAAATCATTCCTCCAAGTAATGCAAAATTCTATAAAATCCCAACCAAAAAATAAAAATGAAATCACTATTTTGGAATTTCAATTATATACAGGTAGGAACGTATAATCAACGTTTACCACTTATAACTAGAATGAGTAAAATGTCGGATGAGAACAAGAAAACGTTTCATAGCTAGATGTTATGCCAGGTTAATTAAAGTTGTTGTTGCTAAGTCCTTTTGACCTAGAAAATGCTAGGCCAAGTCCAAAGATCATGCCTCCCATAAAGCAATGAGGCTAACCTCTCCTGGTCCTCCACTAGAAGACCTAAGGGGGCTTCCATGCAGTCGAGAAGATGAGAGGGAGTAGCCGAAGAGGTAGAACAGGTATATGGCGATAGGAGTAGTTGCGGCGTCTGTTAAGTGAACCACCTTTGCAGGTAGAAGTCCAACGAAGCTTCAAAGTTTGCCTGTTGACATTTACCTGGGAAAAATGAACGGCCTTCAGGCCAAGGATGGACCTACCAGGGAAAAAACTTCCGACGTACTTCACCCACTCCTCCCAGTTCCTTAAATAATATAGTGTAAATTAAGTTAAATAACAGTACAGTGCGACTACACTCGAGTATTTTCCATACAGTAAAACCAAAGTCCTGGCAAGGTGATAAGGTATATAGAATATTTCCTTGTTCTCCCCCGAGATTTTTCTTATTCTAGTTTTAAGTTGGGAAACGTTGATGGTACATTTCCACCTGGATGGAATCGTACTTAACTTCACTAATGGTGATTTCATTTCTTTTTATTGCTGGTGTTTTCCCGAAATGGAATTGTTAGACGGAAATGCTTTACAATATGGTTGCTTTTGTTTAGGAATATTATATTCTTTTGTGGTGAATATTATTTGCTAAATTAAACTTTTGCAGATGGGCAAGCGTACTTCAATCGTAATACATTTGTAGAGATTCCCATGGCAAAATTCTAAGCAAAAGAAACAGGCCTTCAGTTAAGGTAAAAAGGCCCTGAAGCACTTTTTGGAGTCTTCTTTAGGCCAGAATTATTTTTAGGTATGGTTGGTGTCGTATCCATTTGAGTCAATTTTTAAGCAGATCCATAAACAAATATGAGAGCCCTCTCAATTTTTAGGTATTTATCATGTATGTCAGAATTTACTTCAAGTACATTTTATGCTAATTTTCAAGCCAGAATTCCATTAAAAACTAAGTACATCTAAGGTTAGTTCTTAACTCTAGTGTTGTTCTTAAATAAAGCTGTTCTTAAGTGAAGCTTTGTTCTTAACTAAAGTTTACGCCTGGTTTAATTTTTAAGAATACAAGATTTTAAGAACTTTTGTACAGTAATTTTAAGTGCGGAATTTAATTGAAAGTACCCAAAACTGCGGTTAGACAATTTGCCTTATATTGAACCTATCGCAGACTTGAATAAAAGTTTCCTTTTTAATATATCTACCCTTGCACTTCCCTTGTCGCATGTTTCAACCTATTTAAATAAATGAATTTAAATGAGAAGTGCGATAAATTGTAGGTAGTTCGTAAATATTTTAAATGTACTAACTTCGAAAAAAATGAACAAAATTAAAAATTATATTTAAAAGTCCCGTCCACGTCCACGTTATATCATAAAGAAAAAGAAAAGGAAAGGTCATCGAAATGGGATAAACGGTTTTACCTATAAGTCTGTCAACATAAAACACTGCAACAAAATAAACCAACAAGACCAATAACAAGCAGAAAGAGAATCATTCAAAAATGATATTTCCATCAGAATTTTTCTTTCCTTGTATTTTGCTAATTTGAAAAATTATTTTATTGTCCTTAACAACTATGAAGAAAAGATTCCTCTAGTTACTTTCCTTATATACATAATGTATAAGGAAAGTATTGTAACGGGGTCGAAAATTCGAATTCGAGTTTTTGATGGGAGAGCACGTTTCAAGCATCCCTGATCACGAATCAAACATTTTTGAAGTGATGTCTGTGTGTGTGTGTGTGTGTGTGTGTGTGTGTGTGAAAGTATGTGTGCGTGTGTGTGTGTGTGAGTCTGTGGAGACGATAACTGACGAACGAATGGACCGATTCAAACGAAATTTGGTATAAATATCACAATCCATAAACACTGGAAGCCTATTGATTTTATACGTAATCGAATGTTCAGAACCCCCCTAAATTTGCGAATAAAATTTTGAAAAAATCGTTAAAAAATCAAAACCACTAGTAAAGTTACGCAAATAGACATTTCTCATGTAATTTTTCATTAAAAAAAGATTGATATAAATTTTAGAACGCTAACATGAACCGTTCTCGAGATATTGTACATTTTTCAAAAACATTATCAAAAAGTCATATAAAATAAAAACAATATATTTCCTATTGAGAAACATGTTCACTTTTCATATGTAATACCATGCGATAAATTGAGTGACATCATTCTCGTGAATCTAGCTCGTTCCATTCATGAAAAAAGATACTTTGAATAATACTTTTGTATTTGAACGCCAATAGTCATTTATCTACTGTAAGAATAACTTATTTCTTAGTGCATAACGCTTGACGAGATTTTGGCGACGATTTTGGCGGAATGTCGCCAATTTGGCGACTTTTTTGAAATGTTGCCAAATTAACGAAAATCTCGCCAAATGGATAAAAATGAAGCTAAATCAATGAAAATGACGAATAATTGTCGAAAATTCAGTATCTTGTAAAGAATATCAGTATCTACTATAAGAAAAACCTATTTTTTTACTGTAAAAGTAGTAAATTCATTACATTATATAAGGAAAGTCATGTGTTGCCCACATCAGATTTTTTTAATTGTGGTCGAGATTCAAAGTACTGAAAATCCCATCTCGTGCTGTGAAGTAAATATACTTGTCACCGCTCGCGCATTACTTGGGCGGAACACTGCCAAGTTCAGAAATACTTATCCTATATATTAGTAAATATACTGCAAAGCATGTTAAATATACATAAAACAAATTTTAATTTTATGGTATTAGGAAATTTCAGTATAATCATTCGGATAATCTTTACATTTTATGAGACAGATCAGTTTTCGCCTTTCTTGTGCTATTGATCTGTCACTTTTATCCTGATGAAGTTTGCTGCATTTGAAACCGTTTGACATTTTTATTCGGCCTTTCTGAAGTGTATAATCGAAGTTTTTTGCTTTACAGATAGTAATATTTATATAAATTATATTAAAAATTTGTCTTCAATCACCATCCATATATAAAGACGGAAGCAACCACACTAAAATATTCTAAACCGTAAGTCAAAGTTCAATTTGGAGCACATAAAGTAAAAAAAGAATAAAAAATGCATGAGAAAAAGTTTTCGATTTAAAAAAATGAATCTAGGCCAGTTTCAGGCGACTTTAAAATTGTTCGTCTCAATAACGCGTAAAAAATAATTTCACGGCTTCTTTTAAAAAATTAACTTTCATATTTGGTCGAAGAGTTTTTTATAGATTTTGAACCCAATTTTTCAAAAATATAGTTCACTATGCTGACGAAATTTAATTTCGAAAAATAATAGTCAAAAATACTTTTTCTATACGTCCTGCTTTACATAGTTCTCGCTTGCATACAACATCAATGAGTAGTGAGGCATAGAGTATATAATAGTACGGCCGCAAAATAGTATCTCGCTAAAGAATGCATTGGCAAGGATTCTATTTAATTATTTTCTCTGTGTTTCTTATTTTACTTTTCATAAGCAAAAGGTAGAACAAATGTTGATTTAAAATCGAATGGCTTCTTATGTTACATATTTTTATTGCACAAATTGAGGTGAAATTTCATTTAGATTATTATTAAAAATCGTTGTCACGGATTTGAACATTTAATTTTTTTTATTTAACCTATCATTATTTAACAAATTATAAGGCAGACTCCTCACGAGGTTAACTAATATATTTAGTTTTAGTTTTATATTTTATTCATCTATCTTTATTTTTAATAAGCATAATACTAGAGAATATAATACCATTATTATCTCATCACATTTACAAGTCCTATCGAATTTCACATTAGGACACTTAATTTTAATTGTTATTCCTAAATATATAAATAACAACACTATACTTTGCTTGTATGTGGATGGCAACAAGATTAATGTATTTTTAACACACCAGGTAAATGGTGTGATTTGTGCCATACAACAGAATTCAAAATATCTCTATTGTTTCGACATATCCTTTGCAATCATGGTTGTATCCTCAGGATGCAAATATGAATTCAAATTTCTGGATAACTAACGCATGCTAAAACGCGTATTAACGCATATACGCAGAGGCAAAAAAGTGTATACAGGAACAATAAAAAACAAATAAATCTTTAGCCATCTTACAAGGTAACAAAACAGCTATCCTATCAGTTACAATAAAATAGCAATTAAATGCTTAACTGATTCACAAAACAGCACATTCTGTTCACAAATTACTGACGCATCTCACAATTTAATTTGGCTAGTATTACATCAACTCAGTCCAACTGAACAATGACTGGCTTACCTAGTAGTATATCATATTGGCTCAATATCAGCAACCAATGTAGACCAAACATTAGGCCAATAGTTGCCCTATATGAGTCTGGCCATTAATAGCCATTGACATGCCTATAGTTAGTTAGTATTGGTTTCCAATAAACAGTGCCACAGCAGCTGTATTTGGCGCCTGATGTAAAGTAATTTTGACTGCGCATGTTGTCCTATATGCCGTGTAGATAGAAGATGGAACTTCGCCTCCATATGGATACGGCGGCTTGTACGGGGTACCGCTCGCACTACCTTTGCTAAGGCTCTGCCAATATATTCCAACTATTCAAAATATTTCCAAGCTAACGCCAATATTAGCGTAATATTATAATGCAAATATCTAACTAATATTGGCGACTAATGTTTTCCCAATATTGGCATTACATTTAAAATATTTAATGAAACACCATGATACACAATATCGGCCAATATAAAGGATTTTATGTACTAGTAACACTATTAATAAATTTATTATTTCCACTTGCCCTTTTCCATTATTATGTGTTCTTAATATTTTCGTACATGACGAAAGGTGAACCTTTAAGGCTGATAAAATTTGCCATACCAAGACACTTCGTTACGGGGTACCTGCGTCTGAAAGACACTTACCCCCACATCTAATATATGAAAAAGTCCTGTTGATATAGCAAGTAATGAGGTGAAACTATGCACTCCGATCTTGAAGGGTGCTGAGTGTAGGTTGCATTCCTTTTATAGAAGATGGAGATTCTGTCTTGGATGTCTGATCTCACGAGTAGGTTTCAAAGGGAAGGGATGGGTGGGGGACAGTAAAAACAGTCAGCCAATCAGAGCGATTGGACTGAGGAAGGAATTGAAAAGATAAATAAAAGTTTACTTGTAAGCTAAAAAGTGAAGATTTAAGCAGGTAAACATAAATTAAGTTTAATTTTTAAAAGAAATTAAGTTTGCATTAATAAACATAAGTAAAAAGTTAAGTAAATTAATAAAATAGATGATAACGAATGTGGATAAGAGTACTGGTCACAGACGAATAACGCGGACAAAAGCTAGCTATCATATTGCCCCGTGGCTGAGCCAAAAAAGAAGGAAGAAAAGTGCCAAGTCCTTTACCGAAGTATTGGAGTGGCGCCATCTATCGTCTTTGATCGATAAAGGGAAAGGAAAAAATAAGTGCAAAAACTAGAAAACTCCTGTTTCAAGAACGAAATAGCAACATTTCTTCCACTTACTTCCGTGGGAACCAAATAGGAGATGTCGAGGCCTGCGTTTCCTGAGATAGGAAGGCGTGATCAGATTGTAGGTCTGGTCTACGTGTCTCATACAGGGTCTGCTGGAGTGTTTCTTGTAGAAATTTCGTGTACATTGCCAAAACTACTCTGTAATGCCAGAGACTTTGAGATGATGAGGAATCACCTCATTCTGGACATATCTAGGAGCATAAAGGTGCCTTCCAATTCACCGCAACGCAACGCACAGCAGCGGAAGGTTGAGTTCACGCATGCGCTGTACGATGAAAAAGTGGGGGGAAGTTCTCTTCCCCGGTGAACGCAGGCCGCAATGCTAAATTCGATATGAAATCGAAAAATAGCCATATCGATAGCAGTTGGAGTTCTTCCTGTGAAGAAGTGAGTCGGAGTGAGTGGAGCTATGATCCTGCAGTTGGCACACTGGTCCAATCGTTTTAGAGCAACGCCATAGCGATTTGATGTGTCCCAAGTGCTATGGCGAAAATTTTGATCACAAGCTATGATCATATTACTGCTAAGTCTAAAAAGTGCTTCGAGATCGTTGGTTGAAAAATTACTACAATTTATTGGAGTGATGTACACCGAAGCAAATGCATTTGACGAGCGTGGCTTCAAGTTTCGTGAAAGTCGGGACGTTCATACGATGATGAGGAATATTATTTTTGATGTAAAGTGCAGTACCGTCAGAAAGGTTCCTGCAATTCGTAGAAGTGCCAATGAGTCGGTATGAGAAATATCCTGTACAGTTACAAATGGCAGGAGAGGTCGGCGAGATGGGTTTCGTTTATCATGAAAATGTCGAAATTATTATTAATAACATAATCACGTACCTCGTCAAGCTTGGAACGCACACCGAAAGCCGACTTTAAGGGACTGCAAATTATGGGTAGTTGAATTCGAAAACATGACAAGGCCAAAAAGAAGGGTGGGGTGGGGGATTATCCTAGAAGCGCATCATAACGCTGATAGATATAAAATATCATATCTATCTCGGTCTTGGCTTTCCTGAGATCAGGTAGCGCTTGGCTAAATGCTTACATTAATATATCTTTATTGTGAGTATGCCTCATGGCCATTAAGGATGAAAGAATTGAGGCACAGTCAATGGGTTTCCCCGTTTGAGATGGAGGAACCTGGCTAGGTCTAGAGGGTGTGGCCAAATTTTGGTCTTGGTTTTGATTGGAGGCTATGGAAATCCCCTTGAAGTTTGCAGCAAAATCTAGATCATGGCTGGCCTTCTCGGTCTTACTCCTTAAATTTACAACTTCTGGGTGGGATAGGGGCTCTTGGATATGTCCAGATACCACTGCTGCGTAATTAAGGCTTTGGTTGGTGTTGGATCTCCGGAATTGAAGTCCTTGATTCCCAGGTCTGAATTCTGGTAGGGCGCTTGAATTTTAATTATTTTGAAAATGGGTGTCCCTACGTTTACTGGTCACAGACGAGTTGCCCGGATTTCTCGGGCAACCGTTCCAATTAGCTGTATGCTTTCCTCCCCAGTTCCACCATAGGAGGTATGTAGCTTTACAGTTATTAGCGGTATGGATCCCGGCACAACGCATGCATCTCTGCGGCAGTGTACACGCGATGCATGAATGAAAATATCCGGAGCAGCCATAGCACTGCGGAGTGTAGCCTTTTCTGCCTGTGTTGGGCTCCAGTTTCACTTCTGTGCCCATTAGCTTATCTATAGCAAAAACATCTTCCGGGTTAGTCCCTGGCTGAAATTGAAGGTAATAAAGAGGGAGAGACTGTTTACTTCCTCTCCGAGTCAATCTAACATTGCTAAGAACTTTGTAGCCCATAGCATTATAAATTTCTGTAACGGTGCCTATAGCAGTCGCCACCGGGAGTCCTCGGATAATAACTCTGACTGGTCTGTCTTCCTTGAGACTGAATGTCTTAAATTGGACACCAAACTTCTTACGGAAATCTGTGCATTTTTGAAATTCATCACCATTGTCCATGTATAATTTAAAGAATCGGCCTTCGAACTTGGGATTTATATATTTTGCTATCTGCCTTAGGCTGAAAAGGTCCTCATCGTTGCAACTACGTTTTTTACTCGTAGCGCTAGAATTGGCAGAATTTTCGTTTATTAGGCATCGTATAACAAGTTTCAATTTCTAACTTTATCTATGACCTCTAAGGTCGACGGATACACGTTCAATTTAGTCTTGTCATCAGTTAAGCTTGAATTTAATTTAGAAGTATCAGGAGTAACTTGGGAGACTTTAGGAATCTTAGGGTCAGCAGGGGTGTGAAGGAGGATGATAATTATATATACCTACATTGCAGGCTTCAGCCATCCACAGTAGGTCCAGCATCAGTCTTTCTCGCTTCAACAGCATATGTGCATAGTCAACCATGTCCAGGAGAGTCTTTCCGGCCTTAGCAGAGGCGATCATGATCTTTCTGCCCAATTTCACAAGAACATTCCTCAAATCGTTCACTTTATCCAAATCACAGACTGGGTTATTGGCCTTATTAGCAGTATCGCTTTCATTTACACACTCATCATCCATGGGTTGTTCGGGCGCGACCGGAACTTCATTCTCCGCCATACTGGAGAGCAGCAAAACCACGTCCTACTCGTACGGAGTACAAGCTCCGAATAAATAAGAAGAAGAATCTGATAATACCTTGTACTTTCTGATCCTGGTAAAATACTTTATCAGCTTTATTTTTATTTTTGTATTGATGTTTAATGGTTTTCGAGTTTGGAAGTTACATTATTTTCATGTTTCATTTTTAAAAAAACGTATTATCTCTCACGCATAGAAATGCAATAAACTTGAATTAACTAACACATTTTTTATTTTAGAGACGAAAAAAAGACTTAGACTTCCTGAATTATGAACAATTCGAACGTGGTCGCACTGGTATTCTTAATCCCAATTTACCCCTGGAGGATCAAATAGATCTTTTACCCTATAGGAACAATACAGTTACCTTACACCTTTCTGGTAGGTCGGACGGTCTGGGTCATCAACATCAACCCTATAGGAACAAGTGGGAGTTTCCCAAAGATAGACTAAAATTTGGTAATTTGACTTGTGCTACAAATTTCAATCTTGCAGTTTGTATTTTATTTCCCTATTTTGTTGCAGAAAAATATGTTTTATATGTATAAAGTTAATAATATTCGAATAAAGTATTAACACCCAACAGGTAAAACTCTGGGTCAAGGAGCTTTTGGTAGAGTTGTAAAAGCAGAAGCTATAGGTCTGGTACATGGTGAGGCTTCTACAACAGTCGCAGTCAAAATGCTCAAACGTAAGTATAAAAAAATAATTATTCCTCAAATGTAAGTTATTTCTTTAAAAGAAATCATTTTTAATGCATCAATTTCTATTTTAAGTTTTCTATCGAATTCGTCATGACCGATGGTCGTCTGTCCGTTTGTTTCAACTTCTTTAATGATATTTTTAACATACTTTCCAACTTCCTTTAGCTCTGAAATTTTGTACACAGCTTAATCCAGTAGAACATTCAACTCTATTGAAATTTGATGAATGCTCGGAATGAGTATATATATATATATATATATATATATATATATATATATATAGTGGGGCACCGTTTATACGTTTCTCATTTATACGTCTTTCGAATTTATACGTCGTTTCAGCACAATCCCGATTCATTCCTCACCACGTAATGATAAAATATTCCGTTTATATGACGCAAAACTTATACGTCGTTTTCCCAGTTTTTCCGCTGATAAATCTTTATAAAATTCGAAAATTTCATTCGGATAGAACATTTGGGAATTGCCTCCACAAGGGTAGAAGTACTCTGACCCCTGTTACATAGGTTGCCACTGTTACAAATTTAGCGCTCTTTTTGATTCCCAAACAATTCTCGCTCAAGCTGTCATATTTACATGGCAACCCTAAACTGCACCTACTGCGAGAAGAACGAAAAATAAAAGGTTTTATCCACCATACTATTTTTTTTTATAAGCAATTCATTCTCCAATCGAATTCCTATGCTTTTGAGAGCTCACGTTTCAATATTTCTGTTCAGTCTGTTGGTTATTATCATTCTGTTGGTTATTATCATTCTATTGTTTATTATCATTCTACTATTGGTTATTATCATTCTACTTTGCCACACGGGGTGTAACACCGGCCACACATGAAACTGCCATAAGCCCTAGGGTTGGTGGTGTGGTCTGGGACTTCAACACGGGGGTGTAACAGTCTGCATAGGACCACACAGATCAGTGCGAATTAGATCGAGAATTCTGCAAGTTTTAGAGAAATATTTTTGAGAAAATGGCTTCTGGCATAACTTAGTTACAATGCAATCTTCACAAACGATCCTTTACGAACAAGGTGGCATTTTCATTTCCTCAGTCACATTTTCTTTACTCATCCTTAAAATAGCATTTGCATTTCTATGACCTAATTTTATATGCCAATCTTGAAAACATTTCGAATGTATCTATTTCATACGTAAAGCACGCTCCCTTTAAGAGTAAATAAATTCTCCATAATATATCCTGATGCAATAGTTTTACCATCCTTGACGATTTAACAGTTTGTGTCTCTAAATATTACTTCAAAGCTATTTTCCGATAGTTTCTTAACTGATAAAAGATTAGTAGACAAATCAGGCACAAATAGAACATCTTTAACAGTTACATTAATTTCCGAAGAATCGTTCTGATTTCAAAGTCTAATTAAACAATCGTCTTTACCCTGAATAAATACTGCTTCACCGCTGGCTAATACAATACGTACAGAATGTACAGAACTGTCAATGTGACTAAACAAATTTTTGTTATATGACAAATGCATACTAGCTCCACTATCAATATAGCATGAATTACGCATGACATTTGCACTTGAGAAACAATATTGATCTTTTACGTGCGATCTGATAATATCCACACCACTTGGTATTTGCGTCATACAGGATGAGTTTAATATTGATCTTTTACATGCGATCTGATTATATCCGTACCACTTGGTGTTTCCGTCATACAGGGAGGGTTTAAAGTCGCGCACATCAAAGTTTAACTACCTGTAAAAGCACCAGTATGAAAATTAAAATGAAAGTAAACTATTACAGAGATTAGTTGAAATGTTATCTTTTATTTTTAGCAGACAAACTTTAGTTGTTACAATAAATTTTGGAAATGACGCCCTGTTTCGCAAATGCATGTTCGTTTCACCAGATTTCGTGAGACTCTGAGGAACATGGCAGTAATGATGTTAAAATGGCTGTTGTGACGTTCATTTTCAGCTCAGCAATCGTGTATGGATTAATCACGTAAACCACCTTTTTCAGATATTTTTATTTTGATAAAGCCATTTTTACGGCAGTTATCGTGCAAACGGACCGACAGACAGACAGAATGGACACAGTCATAAACCCTTTTCAACTATGTTGTAAAGTGTTAAAAATTATATATGTAGCAAGGATGTTTTACGCAAATAAAGATGACAAGGATGATTTTGTTTTATAAAATTTGAATATTTGAACCTGTAAAAAATGCTCATGTACATCAATGCAAGAAATTCGAAACAGAATGCGGCTAACATTAAATAAAAATGGCACATGGTCTGATTACTCGGCTTTTAAACCTTAAGAAAGCTGCTACATTTTCTGCTACATGTTATTGTTGCTGCTGCTGTTGTTACTAATTCCTCTTGGTCTAGCCAATAGCTAGACCACGTTAGACCTAGTTGTTACTAATTTCTCTTGGTCTAGTTTACTTATTATTTGTTTAGTTAACTTACTCCTAAAAATGTAAATATTTAAGTATCGCAATATATTCCCCAGTTGCAATTAAACGGCTTACATCTTTTCTCAAATATTTACACTTATCATTGTTAGTTACCCATATTTAATGTTTTCAAGAATTGAAATTCTGTTCAAGCACACCCTAAAATGCGAAATTTGCAATTTACTCTTTAGTTCTGTCGAAAAGTGTGTATGCTGAAAATGAAAATTTTGGTTTAAAATAATATTCGCTATTAATTCAGTTTATGATAATAAACATATATATTGTATTAATTTATTTTAAGATACTAAACTTCTTTCAATTTTAACTTATTTTAGAAACATCAAACAAAGAGCAGAGAAAGGCTCTGATAGCTGAGCTGAAAATACTCGTTCATATTGGAAAGCATTTGAATATTGTAAACTTACTAGGAGCAGTAACGAGGGATTTTACAAAAGGTAAGGAAGATTTGAGTTCTTATTTAGATATTGAAATGCATAATAGAATACTCTAATGTAATTCCATAATAGAATGCACTAATATAATTCAAATAATAGAATACTCTAATTCCATAATAGAATACTCTAATTCCATAATAGAATGCACTAATATAATTCCATAATAGAATACTCTAATTCCATAAAAGAATGCACTAATATAATTCCATAATAGAATACTCTAATATAAATATATATATATATATATATTATATATATATATATATATATATATTATATATATATATATATATATTATATATATATATATATATATATTATATATATATATATATATATATATATATATATATATATATAAATAAATAAATATGTATAAATGAGTGAAAGATACAAAATTCCAGAAAATCACACGAATAAGGCGCTATGCTGCACTACAATGTGGATTTTAATATCATACCAGAAAAGTATAAAAATGAAAGAAAGCAATATATCAAAGATTGGCCGGGGGGGTTGTGACCCCCACTCCCCGGTTAAGCCAGCTTGCGTCTAGACAACACTCCCGGTAGCCGATATATTGCACAAAGATGAATACCGAAGTATCAAAATTTCAAAAGGATTCTAAAAAGGATTCCAAAAAAAAGAATTTTAAAAAGTAGGTTACAGATCATGTAAGTGTGGAGTACCCAGAAGACACGTATTTAAAAAACTGTACTATATCTACTCTCACTAAACTAAAGGCAATAAGAATCCAAACACATAGATTTTAATGATCAAAACAGATACCATACCATAACCACTATCCACCATGACGAATCCAGCACCAATACATCTGCTAGACATTATCTACTATATAAGAATGTACTCATTCTTAACATGTGTAAAGATGGTACTGACTCCCTAACGTGATCAACACACGGGAGGTTCGGCATCCAAATATATGTGGTAGCTCTCACTTACGGTTATATCATAAAATTTGCATATTATGTTACACAGAAAACGCTTCGGAAAGCCTTGTGAAATTGCACCATGGAGGAAGTTAATATCGCTATTGTAACGATCATTAACATTACTGTTGATTCTTTTGCTTCGCAAAAGTTGGTTCAAAATTATGTTTCTGTATACATTCCTATGTAAGCATGAATACCAAGGAACAATGAAATTTATAACAAATTTAAAATCTCTACGTTTATCGTAGAGGCGAAATCCAGTTGATCTATCAGGAAGTTTGTACAGAGACAAATCAAGAAAATTAAGACTTTCATCAGGGTTGTATGGTGTTTCTGTTAAAGTTAAACTTTTTGGATAAAATCCAAAATCCAATATAAAATTTTTTTCTTTACAGGCAAAAAGGATGTCGTCAACGTAACGTATGAACAGTAATTCGTTTAAAATGTGTGTGCCCTCCTCATACTTATTGAGGTAAATGTCGGCGAGAATAGAGGAACAACCACCTCCCATGGGTATACCATGGAGCTGTTTGTAGAAATTAGTACCATCGTATAAGACGGTTTCAAATAGTACTAGATTAACCAAAGTTTTAAATTTACCTAGAGTAATAAGTTTTTGCATATTATATTTTTCGTAGACTTCCATCAAAATGGCAAAAAGATCTTTAATATCTATATTACTGAACAAATCATTAAAATCATAACTTTTATAATGTAAATCTTCAGATATGGTTTTAATTTTTTCTATTACTTCAAGACCATTACTTATGAAATAAACACCATTATTTTTTATTTTAATCATAACTTCTTTTAAGATAGATAGAAGTTTATTATTTGCTATTGTTAAGTAAGTTTTATAACCATTAGTAATGGGGCGGAATTTCACAGGATTTTTATGCAGTTTTGGTATTAAAGTAACATAAGGAAATTTAATAGATTTCAATGTGTAACCCACAGATTTATAAAAGGCCCTTATACGGTTTTCTATTTCGTTCTGTGAAAGTTGTAAAGGTATATATACATCACGATCCCGGTAACATGCAATCAGTAATTTATTATATTTTACGTATATTTTACGAAAAGAACATTATTATACATATCATTTTAGGTTCATTTTAACACATTTAGTTACGAATCCTGGCGTTTAGGTTGAAAATAGTCCGTAATAGTGCATTGTCTTTTAGTCATTGAGTTCAAAGTGAATTCAGCATCTTCTAGAATTGAAATACTTTGCAAGTTTTTTTCCTGGTCTTTATAAGAAAGAAAATAGTCTTTCACTATTTGTAAGCTCTTCAATGCAATACTGAAAGACGGGACGGGCTGTGCTTCCGGTTGTTCTTGTTCATATTCATCGACGGACGAAAAGTTTTTGCGTTTTTTACTCGTCATTTTGGCATAAAAAGGTTAGAAATGCGACCACCGCGTGCTAAACAGCAACTGAAAGACTTATCTGAAAACGTGGAGAAGGGTAAGGCCTGCCCTCCCTCCCCGGCGAAAAAAAAGGAGCCACTCCATCTGATTGGTTAACTGGAGTGTTCTTCCCCGGGAAGGGAGCAGTCCGCGACAGCGGGTGTTCAACAAAGGAAGGGAGGGGGGGTGGAAACCAAACCATGATCAATGAGAAGAAACCAGTTTCAGAAGACAGGAGTCTGTGGAATACGTTTCTGTTTTCATGATTAACTTTCAACAACGTGGATTAGCTTTAAAAAAGCACAAAAGGAAAAAATAGAAGTATTGCTTTTTTTTTGCAAATTTTTTTGTAAATTATTGCAAATTTTAATTTTTTTTTTACTTTCCAGTCCAGGGAAAAAACGTAAAATGCGGGAAATTCCATAAATAACAAATTTACAATCCGGGTTAAATTAACATGTATTGGTGTACGGAAAAACTGGGACCTGATGAAAAAAACGTAAAATTCGGGAAAAACGTAGATTCGGGGGACGTAAAATCGGGGTTTCACTGTATATATAATATATATATATATATATATATATATATATATATATATATTTATATTATAATTAAGATAATTCCATAATAAAATACTCTAATTTAATAGAATGTAAAAGTGAAAGGAACTAGAATTAAGTAATAATAGTTTAATAGGGTATATGAATTCAGATTATCAGTTGCTCGTATTAGGCCCGATGCAGAAAGTAAAATGATAAATTGAAAATATTATCAATGAAAAAGTAATTTTAAAGTAACTTGATTTACCACTAAAACCCATGAGTTAAACAATATACATGACGGGCTCAAATGGACGTACCAAATGTGATGCATGATTGCACTAAAATGTGAGGATGTAAATCAATAATTCTAGAGACATTTTTATTTACATCATTTGGAATTTACAGTACAATAATTTAAATGTGTCCTCCAGCAATTAATATATTTCACGCAATCTGACTAAAGAATTACATTTTGTTTTTGGAGCACCGAGAGTACTGAGCCTCATTATCCAAGCTTCTTCAATACGGGGGTCACACTGAAATTTTTAGATAGGGGCTGACGATATGCGCTAGAAAAAATTATCGGTCTGATATTTAAATTTGAACTCTTTTATGTCCACTGACGATAATTTCTGGCAACAATTACAATTTAACTATCGTAGAATAAATTTTGAAAGAATCAAAAATGGAGTTGACGGAAGAGCATTAAGGCGAGCTATGATTTTCTATGAATTTAAAGTGGGCTAAATCAAGAAGAGTGTCTTCAACGTCTACAATTAGCATATGGAAATGATGCTCCATCTCGTGCCACTGTATTCAGATGGTTTACAGAGTTTAGAAGAGATCGAAATTATCTCCAGGATGAGAAACACACAGGAAGACCTTTGTCAGCTGTAGTTCCAGAAAATGTGTCGGCCATTCCAAAAATGTTAATCGGTGATAATCGATGTATTTACCAAATGATACAGGGGGATTTTAACATTGGATCCGCAGCTATACATAAAATTATTCATGAAGAACTGCATATGAAAAAATTAGTTTGTCGTTGGGTTCCCCATAATTAAACAAAACACCAAAAAGCGGAGCGTGTCAGAATCAGTAAAGAAACCTTAAGTTACTTAATGATGGTAGACGCCGTATTCTTTCTAAAATTATAACTGGTGATGAAACGCATATACCGTTTTTTGATGTTCCAACGCGTCGAGAAAGTAAAGTACGGTTTTTGAAGATGACCCCAAACCAACAATGGTGAAAAGACAACGAGCAATGAAAAAAATAATATATTCCGTGTTCTTCAGAAGTACAGGTCTGGTCAAAGCCATAAAGCCAGAGGGACATAGTTACAGCTAACTGGTACACCACTAAGTGTCTTCCATAAATTCTTCAAGAAGTGAATGTTAGGGGACTCATGCTTCACCGTGACAATGCATCTTTTCATTCAGCAGTAATGACAGTCGAATTTCTTTAACCCTTTCGGGACGGCGGCATTCCGAAACCGCCGTGGCCCAAAGGACTCGAGCTTCACCGTGACAATGCATCTTTTCATTCAGCAGTAATGACAGTCGAATTTCTTTAACAGAAAAACATCAAAGTGATAGAACATCCACCTTATTCGCCTGATCTTGCTATGGGTGACTTTTGGCTATTTTTTAATCTAAAAAAATTTACTTGGGCGTCGTTTTCATTCCGAAGATGAGATTGATGAGGCTGTAAAATCATATTTTTCATCGAGTCCAAGAAATGGATGGCTTAAAGTATTTAATATTTGGAAAATTCGCCTACAAAAGTGTATTTATGTTGGAGGGGAGTACTTTGAACACTCCTAAGAGTATGTTTAACTTGTACCACTTAGCAGTATCTCAAAAATTTCAGCGTGACTCTCGTATAAAGTTCTGCACTCAGCCCTGCAACTAATCAAGAAGTTGTCATCTTGACGATATGGTAATTAAGTTTCGTCATTTGTGATGTCACGGCCCAGAGCAAACTTTGAGATGAGTTGCCAAAACACAAAAAGTTTACGCGCTAAAAATTGTTTGTTACTTTTGAAATTGCAATGTCCAGGCGTAAACAACTTGCACAAAGATTTTAAATTGCACACACAATCCAGTGACGTTTAAGGAAATTTAGTAACGTAGGTGGAGTATAATGATACTCACAGTTTACAAGTTCGGTCTCTCTTGAGAACTTGAGAATAAAATATGTGCTTTCTTAATTCCCATATCGTCATATAAGAACCAAGAAAATATAATAAAGTCCGTCATTCTAGAGATAAGCACACCTTGCTCTAATCGTTGTGTGAGACCAGAAGGCAATTATGCAGTTTTGATATTTACAACTATTTACTACAAAACAAAGAGTAGACTACCTTTTTAAGAGAATCTTGGCTCGGAAGGTCATGACCCCACTAAATTCACTTCACACAAATTGCAAGTTTGGTTGGGACAAAGATCTCCTAGGGGCCAAGACTTAAAAATAGTTTTACTGGAACACAATAGCCAATGAAGCAGTGTTGCTACATCGCACTGAGGAGTAACCAATTAGGGATAGGAGGGAGTATCTGGACCTCAAGCAAAATGATGTGGCAACAAGAAGAGGAGTAAATGAATATTCAAGTAATAAATGGGCAGAAGAGTTGATATTATTCAAGCATTGACTGTCCAAGAACTGTGAGAGAGAATCGTGATTATATAAAAATGATAGTGCAGAAGCGTTGAGATATTCAACAAGAATGAGGCAAATATGCAGTTTTGATATTTACGACTATGTACGACAAAACAAAGCGCAGACTTGAAGGTGCAATTTTATGACAGTCTTAGCCCGGAGGATCATGACCTCAATAAATTCACTTCACAAAATTTGAAGGTGTGGTTGGGGCAAGGATCTCCTAGGGGCCAAGACTTGAACCAAGTTTCATTGGAAAATCAAGTAGCCAATGAGACAATGATGCTGCATCGTACTGCGGAGCAACCAACGAGAGAACGGAGAGCGCATCTGGACCTCAGGCAAAAAGATGTGGCAACAACAAGATAATTAAATGAATATTCAGACAATGACTGTCCCAGACCGGTGAGAGAGTTGTGATTATATAAAAATGATAGTGCAGAAGTGTTCCGATATTCAACAAGAATGGTGATCCAAAAGAGATGTGATTCATGTTTTCAAACAGTGAAGTGATTATTTTGAGTATTGAGAATGTAAGAAAAAGAAGCGGCAAATATTTTAAGCAGCCTGAGCAACAGACACAAAAACAGAGGTATGTGCCAGTCTGCGTATATATTAAGTCAATTGTTGATTTTGGAATAATATACGACCTGGTTGATCTCACACATGCATTTTCTCCTCTTTAAATGTTTATTAAAATTAATGTAATTTTCATCATAGCAATAATACATGTCAGTAAATAATAATTTATTTTAAAAGTTAAAAATGTGGAATTTAAAGTATAGTGTTTTAATTAATGATTATGTTTAGGAACTCGTCCAAAGAGGTAATGGTGGATTATTGGGGCCAAGATGCAAATACACGAACTATTCTATTCACGACCACGGTATTCCAAATTTCCAAAATTATAAGTGTTAATGTTAAAAAATGTGCACCACATGTTGATGTGCAGATTTAATACGTCTTCGTCTTCTACCCAGACCATCCGACCTGCCAGAAAGGTATAAGGTGTCTGTTTGGACGACCGGGAAATGCCACGCAATGTAGACCGGAATCCAGTGGGGAAGGCACCCACAGGGACCTTGCGCTCCTTCCCCTACTACGAACCTCTCGGAAGGACTTACAGACCCACGTGTTGAATGTGATAGTACTCCGCGTGAACACGGTGTCAATTTTGACTGTGGCGGGAATTGAATTCGGGCCGTCCGAGTGCAATTCCCGCACTCTAACCACTGGGCTGTCGCGCCCCAAGATTTACGTTTGACGTTTATCAACCCTTGAGCTTACTTTACGAACTTTCACCCTGCCAGTGAAGCAGGCGAAAACCCCGTGTTCGTAACTTCACTCGAGCACACGACCACCATCCCTAAATCTGACGGCCTACCATCCCTAAATCTGGGACCTAGAGCGTTTTTTATTTTCATTCCGAGTGCGATAATATCGTTATAGCTGTGGTGGAAGTTTATAATACTGGATGGAACCGAATCTGAACTGTATCAATTACAAGGTAAATAGAGATTTAACTGATTTTACAAGGAATGCGGGTTAAAATGCAAGCACATTTAATGATATCAAATAAACAGTATGCTAACAGTTCTAATAATCTAACTTGCTATCTAAAGTAAAAAAAACCTGATGTGAGCAGCACATGACTATCCGTACAGACTCAAATTCCTTTTCTTTTTACTTCAATAATATTTCATTAAATTGAGTTTAATTGCACTAAATAATTATTTGAATTGACACTGAATTTACACTTTTAATTCAGCTTTAGTTTTCATTTGGTAACTGGGCGTATTTTTAAAACCGGCGTAGCAGAAAAGCGTAAAAACCTAAATATCTCTAGAACGGCTAGTCCTAGAGTAATAGAATTGGTGTCATTCTCTTAATCATCAAAAATTACGTATAAAATAAGCATCCGATTACATTTGATCATAATTAGTCTTTTGTTTTAAATTTTGATGATTTTTGCTGACCATTTCGCAAAAATATTATTTTTTGTCGAATTGTACCCAAATCTAATTAGCACCAGGGTAACCCACAAGTGATTTATCTATATATATATTTTTTTAAATTTGTCAATTAGTTTTTAACTAAATGTATACATGCGATTTTTGCGGGCCATTTTGCAAAACATGGCAGGTTGCTTTATCCCGAATCCTATCAAAATATGATAAGCACATGGGTAGCTCACAACTGACTTACCTATAAAAGTTTATGAAATTTGGTCTGTTAGTTTTTAAGTTAAAGAGGATACATACATTGCTCAAACAGACAGAAACACTCACACACACACACACACATCACAGAAATCAGACTAAAAATAGTATTTTCGTCTTTTAGAGGTACCAAACGTATAGGTCAATTCAAAACTCGAGTTGCGATTTCTTCCAATACATTCCAATACTATGATTCAAATATTTTCCACTACCGTGTATTGCAGGAAAAGTAATAAAGCGTTTCTACACAGTAGTCCTGTAATGATATTTTAATGTCAACAAAATCACACAATCCCGACCCCGTTATTATCACGTATATTATGAATTCAACTATTTTCAAATAATCAGTGTCTGTTTGTCTCTAGGTGATCTGTACGTTATAGTGGAGTATTGCTGTTATGGAAATCTTCGTCACTTTTTGCTGAAGAACAAAAACAAGTTCATAAATCAGCTGGACCATCGCACTGGAGAGTTGGATACTCAAAATGCCTCCCTCACCAGCTCTTCACTCTCAAATATGAAAGACTCTATGATTGCTTATTCGAATATATTAGGAATTGAAACGGATAGGTAAGGGGATTTTTAAATTAATTAAAAACCGCATTAGTTAGGTATAAATGTGAAAACTTTTCAGTTTTGGAGTTAAGTAAGAATTTAGTTTTTAAGAGAATATTAATATATATATAAGATATTCTACGGACCTTGAGAGTAGCGGATTTTTCGGTATCGTTGTGACGTCACTAGGCTTCCGAGCCACGGTGGTGGTGGGGGGGGGGGGCAAATGTCTACAATGTATTAAACAGATTTAGTCTTGCGTTAGCAAGTGACAGCTACTTTCAAACGATATTATATGGGGACAATAATGAATCTGGCCATCAAGGCAATTGACAGGGAAGGTAGACCTACATTAAGAGGTTTTTGGAAGAACTATAATATATGGAACTCAATAAATAATTTTGGGGACTCGTGGGCTGAAATAAAAGAGTCGACAATGAAAGGTTCCTGGAAACAATTGTGCCCACAAATGATGAGTGATTTTATAAATTCTGAAGAAACTGCGGAAACTATCACAGATGAAATAGTTAACCTAATGAATGAACTAAACTTGGACTTCAACAACGAAGATGTTAATGAGTTGATTGAATCTCACTCAGTAGCTTTATCGAATGAATACTTAATTAAGCAACAAGAGTTAAATGAAATACACAATGAAAGTAACCGGCCGTCCAAATAGCTGCTCTTAGTCCTCTGGACGAGTCGGACGGTCTGGGTCTTCAACACAATGAAAGTAAGGAAGCAGAAGCTGATAAAATCGTTAAGACTTTGACAATCAAAAATATGAATGAAGCCTTCATGCATCTTGATAAATTTTTGACTATCATGGAAGAATGTGATTCCAATAGAGAACGTATATCTCAAGTGCGTAGGGTGATTGAGACAGACACAGTATGTTATAGAACTATTTATCAAAAAAAGAAAAAAAAGAATGGTATTCAACTAACTCTTGACAAGTTTATAAAGAAAACATCTGAAAGCACTTCAACACGCCTCGTGAACTCAATTATGTATACTGATAAATAAATATTAAAATAAATATTTTAAAATACAATTTTTGATTGGGTTTTTTTACATCCTTCTACTTTCGAACATTCAACATTCGCACACATTTTCAGGAACCAATTATGTGCGACAGTCGAGGGCCGCCTGTTCTCGTATGCTTAGCAGTATTGAAATGTGCATCATTCCTGCATTACAAACGGCTATTTTAGAAATTTATAATCATTTAACCTTTAGTTTTAGTAGAATATATCTAAATTTATCTTTTTTAATTTACCAGAAAATAAAATATTCGCTTTCAATAAAATATATACACGAGCTTTTTTAAGAAAATTAATTATGTACCTATCCATTCTCACTCGCGTATCGGTTGCCTACTGCAGATTAGATTTCGGCGTGGTCAACGCCCACACAGGAAGCTGACCTGCAGTAAGCAGCCGATTAAATAGCAGCAGGAAACTAACTTGATATGTAACTAGCAGGAAGTTATCACTCAGATTATCAGTTGCACGTTAATCTGATAATAGAGAGTGGAAAGTCCACTTAAGAGCTTGCAATTCCGTACCAGTAGCTCAACGCCAGAGAGTCGGCTGGTCAGTAAGAAGATTCATTGTTCGATTACCTGTTGGAACAGAAAAGTTTTTACAATTTTTCCTTACAAGTTATTCCTTACAGACAAAAGTTATTGGGATGCTTAAGGAGTTTTCTGGGAACCCTGTATATATAGCTAAGTACTATATATATATAGCTTTGAACGGAATAAGCTGACTTTTAGTCGTAATAACTGTAACTGCAAAATATCCTCCCTTCCCCCCACCAAATGTCACAGACATTTCATTCCGTGTAGGGCAAACTAGCCGGCAGATTCGATAATCACATCTCACTGCCATACCACCCCATCTCAGACCCGTTGATGTAGGTTACATTTTAGTGATTACCTGTGATTAATAAGAAACATACCAGTAATAATGAGTATTCAAGCTCGCTGCTCTTCTCTAGTTACAGTGATCTCCGGCTCGCTCATTCAACCTCCCCTCATCCCCTTAGAGATGGGTTACATAAATATAGCTCAATAATGTTTATCTATAAACCTTTTGGAGTGTTTTGGCAATATTTCAGTTTTCTAGCTTGAGTAATTTGAAGAGACGTGGGTATCATTCCTCCACTTGCTCTCTCTATAACGATTTATTTAAAAATTCCTGTGTTTACCTATGACCCACCAGGAACATCCTGGAAAAATCACAGATCCCTAGCTTTAGGATTAGAGAGATAATAGGATCATACAGTTCGATCATACCACCCTTTCTTATCCCCTTAGGGCTTCAGAAATATCTTACTGTTGGCCTATGATTCGTGATGAACATCCCTGAAAATATGTCATCTTCTAACTACATTTGTGTGTGATACAGGGTTCATATCTGTCTTTCACTTTTCCAACCCCTTTTCACCCATTTAATAATATGTTACTGTAATATCCTTTCTATATGTTTGTTTATATTTGTTTTTGTTACCTATGAAAATGTGGCATTAACTCTTCACATACCTGTTGGTGCTATAAGATAATTAATTAGTCAATCACTAAAGGCGTTGAGACTATTACACCTATGATCCAATTGTATTTCTGGGATAAAATACATTACTTATTTACAGGTTGAATATTTACAATGGTATTTACAGATATTATATATACACTTCCTATTATCCGTGATAATAGACATTCTTGCGTTTGTAATTCCACTTTTCCCAGAAATTCTATTAAGTCAAATTATCACAATTTAATTTCATTAAGTTCGCCAAGAGGGTAAGACAGGGGGCACTTGTAAAATTCACTAGGGGAATATAAGAGTATGTGGCTCACAACCTGGAATACTTTTGGCACACACGGTGTACTGTGAACACCAGCCATGCACCTATGAATACCAGCGAGTAGGCGATTTCACATATTTTGCATATTGGGGATTTTGTCCTTGTCTTAGACTCAACCACACATTGTAAAATTCTGCAATCAAGTGAAACTTAAAGAAAGTTCACCGGTCCATGTTGTAAGGAAGATCGACTTTAAACTGTGTCCCCTGGCCACTGATTGGTCAGTTCGCTTGGTGTTCTATTGATTAACCCCAAACAGGAATCTAAGATTGGTTCCTGTTGGCTCCTCCTCAAATGTTCCAGTCAAAACAGGAGCTAATAGTCAGGGTTTTCAGCCCCTCTGCTAGTCATACATCTAGTCATAAAAAGTGCTTTGGGGAAAAGGTCCTAAAATGTACCTTTTTAGATTGGCTGTCGTTACACTTTATCCCTTGTTCTATACCCTCTATGATGCCTGTGTAATTCCCAGTTCTATATCGAGGAGTTAGCCATGATGCGGGACATGATCATCGTACCTGCAATAATCATGTCTCTTATTCATTTCACACACTTGTCACCTATTCGGGGTGAGTTATGGAAATATATTTTATTAGTGCTAACTTATGATCCACGATAGATTTCCTTATAAAAATCCAAGCTCTTAATTTTAACAGTTGAGGTGATATGGTTATGAATTATTGAGTCACTCAGTCAGGACTTTTATGTACCTTCCTCGTGGCAATAAATGTACGCGCACTCTATACATGGTTGTTATAAACGGTCAGAAGTTTATTGGTTTTAGTGTTCAAGGAAACTTTTAATAAAAAGTACTTCACTTGTGGTATTGTTTCTAACAAAAATGAGTACAAACACCGTAACAGGAATCTTGATACATGCCTAAAAACATATTTACTAAAATTCGGAGGCAATATATTTATGCGAACCTAGTTCTCGCGTACAATTACCATTTTATGGGTCTTACTTACAGAGCATACATGTCGTCAACTTGTCTAGGCATCGTAATGACGTAAGCACAACGAAGGCTGATCCGCAGTTCTGGAACAACCGTCTGCAGCTGATCTTTTGCTCTGGACTTGTTTTTGGTACCGCGTACTTATCCCAGAAAGGACTTCCGAACTTTAAAGACGAATATCTCAAAAACGATTACACATAAAAGGGAGAAATAAAGTGTATGTTTATTGGACAGCCATTAAAATTTACATACTGGGATTTTATAGACTAGTTCATATTTCTGCCAATACATGGCGCTGCAGAATGCTTTTAAATTTCCTTTATATAGTGCTTTGTTCCTCAATTCGTTTAGTATTTCTTGTGTTTCGCTGTAGAAATATGAAAGAAAATTTTGTGCAGTGAACGAAATGGAGTGGATAGAAACCTTGGAGGGAATTCGTTGGAACACAGGATTTTCATGGCGCTCGAATACCATCGGTTAAATCGTAGCCCAAATGAGACAAGGCATAGCTTTCAACGTAGATTCCAAGTATCGAAAAGTTCGGATGGGAAAAACAATTCAATTCTTGTTCACAAAATTTGAAAAAACAAGAAGCGTTGAAGCTAATTTGACTATTTATGTGTATCAGTGCCATGTATTGGCAAAATTTTCAATTTTTTGAAAATCACAATACGTAAATTTTACTGGCGGTCCAGTAAACATACACTTTATTTCACCCTTTTATCTGTAACCGTTTCTGTGATCTTCGCTTTTAAAGTTTGGGAGTTATTTTGGGGACACTCCTTAATTTCATACCATTAATATTTGCTTCATTCACAATGAACAATCAATAAGTGGGTGTAAAGATCATATATATCTTAATTTCATGCAGTTGTATTTGCTTGACATCTACAGTGGACAATTTCTTAATTATGTCAACATCGTCCGCGATCAAGGGAATAATTTCATACCATTCATATTTGCTTTATTTTCAGTGACCAATCTCTCAACTATGTTGACGTCATCCATGATCAAGTAAATAATGACTTTAGAACGGAAATTTCAGAATACAATCCTTCCGGTAAAAATATGAGGAACAGGTACTCCAAAAACTCAGCCGCAGTGAGTCGAGGAAAGGATTGTTGCAGTGATGAATCCGGCGAGAATAATTTTATAACGACCTGCGATTTGCTGTGCTTCTCCTATCAATGTGCCAGGGGAATGGAATACTTAGCATCGAAAAAGGTAATATATTCTGTGTAGTTGTAAAATTCCATTTGCTTAAATTTTGCATGAGGTTGAAATTTATTTCGCGCAGAAATCGAGCATTTTGTCTGATATGTATATCTCGAAAATTGTCCTTTATCTATCTGTTGAATAAAGAATATATGTCTCAGTCCGTCAGAGACCGTCATACACGTACAGTTTGTGATTCAGATAAAATTTACAGATCAAACTCTTCCTGTTTGCCTCACGTCCAACACACCCACAGATCGAATTATTGATTTATCATCATTTGTCTCACTTGGAACTTTTATGAACGAAAATAATACAAACATAGGAAATATTGAGCTATGCATGCAAAATTGTGGACTAAATGCTTGTTCAGTATTACGCCATACGCCATATATGTAAGTTGAACGCCAATGCCAGTGCGACCAGCCGACAGGTAGAACTGCTGGAATTCCCACAATCCAACTGTCTAAACCAGGGATCTCCCATCTTTTTAGCCACACTGACTCCTCCACTAAGTCCCAAGGGCCAAAACCTAGCTAGCTCATCATACCAACATACTGTAGCTTTGAATTATGAGCAAATTTTCGTTTCGGGACTAGTCGGCGAGTGAGATATCTATGGCGCAGGGCACGGGGATGGACTCTTCTCCGGTAGCAATTTCGGTTGGTACTTAAGAGCAAGTGTCAAGTACATTTTATTGCGGCGGAGATAGCCGATGCGCGCGCTGCCCGTTACGTATTGTTGCGACTTAAGGCTCCTCTATATACGAGCTGACTCATCAAGCATATTAAAGCCCACTATAGCTGGAAGCGCAGTCCATTAGCATTAACTCTATTCGTATTTTAACTTTAAGAAATATAATTGAAATAATTATGGGTGCTTGTTCTGCACCGAACTGCTCTAATCATTCTAGAAAGGGTTTTAGGCTATTTCGCTTTCCTAGAAACGAAGAAAGAAGAAAACAATGGCTAATAAAATAATTGGATACCCGGTAATGGAGAATACTTGTGCGAGCTAAATTCTACAATATTCTAATTGAAACTTCTTTTTTCATATAAAGTATTTATTTTAAACACTTATTTTATAATTTCTGTAACTTTTGTATGGAACCCTATGGGCTTCAATATGCTTGATAAGTCAGCCTGTAGTAGAGGAGCTCTATTGCGACTACTTACGACTATGCTAAATGTATAGTAGTGACATCTTGCGGAGAGTAAAGGAGTTGAGTGCAGAATGCGGCAAACCTACAGTAATACAGCGCCATCTTGTGGGGAGCGGCGAAATTACGCAAAACGTCAATTATGCTTGGTAGTCAAAGTATACAACGCCATCGCGACCACTTGTCTGGAAGAGAGTTGGACAGTTCCAAAGTTTGCATTCGGAACGACAAGTGCGATCTGAAAAGCGAAATATAGTGCGACTAGTGTGTTTTGTGACTATAGTTTCTTGGTGAAAATACAGTGTGTTTAATTGTGATTGCTTAATTTGATTAAAAGTGTCTTAAAGATAAATCCAGTGCATTTTGTTCATGCCAGTGCACAGCTACATAAATCTCATTAATTATAATTATAATGTTTAATTTCATTATGTGAATTATCTAGGTATGTCACTTATTGTAAGTTTTTAGGATAAATCTCATATCATTAATTACAGTTAAAATGTTCAATTTCATTAGGTATGTCAGTTATTGTGTTTCTTAATTGGTCGTTAATAAAAACATCTGATTATTATTTTGTATGATTTACTTACATTGTAAATTTTATAATGTAATCAAAATAAACTATGGCGGGCCGGATACCGGGCATGTCCAACCCGCTGCCGCGAGCCGTATTGATGATGCTCTCGGGCCGGTGTTGGCCCGCGGGCCGTAGTTTGTAGACCCCTGGTCTAAATTATCTGCCTGCAAGTCGTATCACATGTTTCAGTTCCGCGTTTCAAGCATGGAATGTTCAGGGCTATTAAAAAGCCAAACTGTACGTGAATATCTTTATACAGATTACAAAAATCAGTCAACGGTTGGAGTGTCAATAGATTACATTTACACGCAAAGTGTTTACTTCTTTCCGAAATATTTATTTGACGTTTTTACTTTCCTTATATACAATAATGTATCAGGAAAGTATTGTGACGGGATCGAAAATTCGAATTCGAGTTTTCGACGGGAGAGCACGTTTCAAGCATCCCTGATCACGAATCGAACATTTTTAAAGCGATGTCTGTGTGTGTGTGTGTGCGTCAGTGAGGTTGTAAAGCCGATAAATGACAAACGAATGGACCGATTCGAACGAAATTTGGTACAAAAATTACGATCCGTAAACACTGGAAGCCTATTGTTTTTATACGAAATCAAATGTTCAGAACCCCCCTAAATTTTCGAGTGAACTTTTGAAAAAATCGTCAAAAAATCAAAACCTCTAATAAAGTTACGCAAATATACATTTCTGACGTAATTTTTCATTAGAAAACGATTGACGTAAAATTTAGAACGCTAGCATGAACCGTTCTCGAGATATTGCACATTTTTCAAAAAAATTAACAAAAAATCATGTAAAATTAAAAAAAAATATTTCCTATTGAGAAACATGTTCAATTTTCTTAAGTAATACCATGCGATAAATTTGGTGACATCATTCTCGTGTAACTAGCTCGTTCAATTTATGAAAAAAGATACTTTTAATAATACTTTTATATTTAAACGCCAATAGTTATTTATCTGCTGTAAGAATATATTTCTGTCCATAATACTTGGCGAGATTTCGACGACGAATTTGGTGGAATGTCGCCAGCTTGGCGACATTTTTTAATGTTGCTAAATTAACGAAAAACTCGCCAAATGGATAAAAATGACGCTAAATCAATGAAAATGACGAATTAACCAAAATTCAATATCTTGGAAGGAATATAAATATCTAGTATAAGAATAATCTATTATTTTTTTTACTGTAAAAGTAGTAAATTCATTGCATTATATAAGGCAAGTCATGTGCTGAGTCATTGAGTTATTTGCAAATTAATGATGACTCATTGACGAAAATTCAATATCTCGGAAAGAATATAAAAATCTAGTATAAAAATAATCTATTTTTAATTTCCTTATATACATAATGTACAAGGAAAGTATTCTGACGGGGTCGAAAATTCGAATTCGAGTTTTCGAGAGCACGTTTTAAGCATCCCTGATCACGAATCAAACATTTTTGAAGTGACGTCTGTGTGTGTCTGTGTGTGTGAGTGTGTCAGTGTGTCTATGGAAACAATAGCTGACGAACGAATGGACCGATTCGAACGAAATTTGATACAAAAATCACAATCCGTAAACACTGGAAGTCTGTTGTTTTTATTTGCAATCGAATGTTCAGAACACCCCTAAATTTTCGAGTGAAATTTTGAAAAAATCGTCAAAAAATCAAAACCGCCTATAAAGTTACACAAATAGGCATTTCTTATGTAATTTTTCATTAGAAAACGATTGTCACAAATTTCAGAACGCTAACATGAACTGTTCTCAAGATATTGCACATTTTTCAAAAAAATTATCAAAAAATCATGTAAAGTAAAAAAAGTAGTACCTATTGTTAAACATGTTCACTTTTAATATGTAATATCATGTGATAAATTTGGTGACGTCATTCTCGTGGATCTAGCTCGTTCCATTCATGAAAAAAGATACTTTGAGTTATACTTTTGTATTTGAATGCCAATAGTCATTTATCTGTTGCAAGAAAAAAAAATTTCTCGTCTATAACGCTTGGCGAGATTTCGGCGACGAATTTGGCGAAATGTCGCCAACTCGGCGATATTTTTAATTGTTGCCAAATTAACAAAAATCTCGCCAAATTGATACAAATGACGCTAAATCAAAGAGAATGACGACTAATTAAAGAAAATTCAATATCTTGGAAAGAATATAAGTATCTACTATAAGAATAACATTTTTTTAACTGTAAAAGTATTCATTGCATTATATAAGGAAAATCATGTGTTACCCATATCAGATTTTTTTACAGTAAAAGTAATATATTCTTCGCATTGTATAAGGAAAGTCATGTGCTGCCCACATCATATTTTTTTATAATATTTCTGTTGAATACAATTTCTGCATTCAAATTTAGTCAATTAATTAATGTATATTGAAAAATATCATTTTATTACTCTCCTTATATACACTACTGTATAAGGAAAGTATTGTGACGGATTCGAAGATTCGAATTCGAGTTTTCGACGGGAGATCACGTTTCAAGCATCCCTGATCACGAATCGAACATTTTGGAGGTGATGTCTGTGTATGTGTGTGTGTGTGTGTGTGTGTGAAAGTATCTGTGTGTGGGGGGGTAAGTGTGTGTCAGTGAGTGTGTGGAGACGATAACTGACGAAAGAATGGACCGAGTCGAACGAAATTTGGTACAAAAGCACAATCCGTGAATACTGGAAACCTATTGTTTCTATACGAAATCGAATGTTTTTTTTTCCCCCAGATGGTCAGGCACTTTGACCTTCGTCATTCGCATTTATTACAGCGGCCAGAGTGTGAACCATTTAGCCGTCCTTAGACGTTGCCCCAGGCGCACCAGAAGGGGGCTGATCACATTGCGCCCACAACATAAGCATCCTTGCCTTACTTGGGGCTCGAAACCACAACGTGACGGCGAGCGATTGCTACGGAAACGCTTGCCTTGACCATTCGACAACCACGTTGGCGCAATCGAATGTTCAGAATCCCTCAAAATTTTCGAGTGAAATTTTCAAAAAATCATTAGAAAATAAAAACCTGTAATAAAGTTACCAAATAGGCATTTCTTATGTAATTTTACATTGGAAAACGATTGTCACAAATTTTAGAACGCTAGCATGAACTGTTCTCGGGACATTGCACATTTTTCAAAAGAATTATCAAAAAATCATGTAAAATAAAAAAAAAGTATTACCTATTGATAAACATGTTCACTTTTAATATGTAATATCATGCGATACATCATTCTTGTGGATCTAGCTCGTTGCATTCATTAAAAAAGGTACTTTGAGTAATAATTTTGTATTTGAAAGCCAATAGTCATTTACCTGCTGTAAGAATAACTTATTTCTCCAGCCATAACGCTTGGCGAGATTTTGGCGACAAATTTGGTGGAATGTCGCCTACTTGGCGACTTGTTTAAATGTTTCTAAATTAACGAAAAACTCGTCAAATAGATAAAAACGAGGCTAAATCAATGGAAATTACGACTCATTGACGAAAATTCAATATCTTGGAAATAATATATCTACTATAAGAATAATCTATTGTTTTTACTGTTAAAGTAGTAAATTCATTGCATTATATAAGGAAAGTCATGTATTGCCCACAACAGATTTTTTAATTGTGGTCTGATTTTATTAAAAATGTCATAATTTATATAAAATTTTCTTTTATACTTATCTATAATTTTCCTTTACCTCCTAATAATGCAGATATCCATTCTTACGTAGTTGGCCTCCGTACAGTACTCCATTCTTCACGGTTCTGAACTTTGTTTATCCATTGCTTGCTTAACTTTCACTTTTGCAAGATCGTGTTCCACGTCGTCAAGGCATCTTCTTCTTGGCCGTTCATGGGGTCCAGACCGAACTGGCTTTGAAATGAAGAAATTGTGTTGCCATTCATTTTTATTAACACTTTACAACAAAGTTGAAAAGTGTTTATGACTTTGTTCATTCTGTCTGTCTGTCCGTTAGCACGATAACTGCCGTAAAAATGACTTAATCAAAATCAAATTTTAGTATGTTGTTCAGACGGTCTGTAGGACCTATGGGAATATAAATGAATAATATCACCCAATTAGTTTTGGATTGAACCCGGGTTGAAAAAATGAAATACATTGAGCACTATGGGACCTAATTTTTCAAACATTTTTTAAGCGGATTTAAAATTCATAAATTGCTTCGAAAGTTGTAGGTACTAGTCAAATTGTTCCATAAAATATATAAAAAAAAATTCAGCGAAATATATTCAGTAGTTTTTTAAATAAAAATTAAAATAATAATTACACATCTTATGTGAAACGATCACGTGACCATGATATGAAACGATCACATGACCCACTTCAAAATGATATATGGCATCCATCTTGTTTCAAAATCGTGATTTTTTAAAGTTCTTTTTATTTCATATTGAGTGTTGTATCCGTCCTAAAACTACTTTATTTTTGCTTAAATTCTGTGCATCTACATACTAAAACAACACAATGACAATATATTTGAGTTTAAATTCGCATTCAAATTTGATTATTTCTACAACTAAGCCTATTTTTCACCTATGTAAAATGTAAACAGCAAAATATGTAGAATGAGTTGTATTAGAATTACTGTATTTCTTTAACACAAAATAATTCAGTCCATGGAGTCTGCATGGCTGATATGAATGAAATATTAATTGATTTTATAAACAGAAGGACGATTTTTTCGATGAAGGTTTAAGCATAAAGTTTATGAATTGTAGCTCCATGGTCTTAATTTTTAAATAAAATAAATTATTATAGTATTGGGATGAATGAAATGGAGAAAGTTATGAATGAAATCCTGCTTTTATAGAGAGATCCAGGCGTGTTATTTTTTCTACGACGTCATTTGAATTTATTTCAGTTGTTTTCGATGAAGTTTTCAAATATAATAAATTATCGTAGTATTATGATAGTTTTAAAAATATTACCGTGGAATGTATTGCATTTTAGAAATATTTAAACCAGACAATTTATATTCCTTATAGCTCCATGGTCTTAATTTTTAAATAAAATAAATTATCATAGTACTCTGATGAATGACATGAATGGGAAATTATTTATGAATGAAATGCTGCTTTTATAGAAAGCCAGGCGTGTTATTTTTTCTATGACGTCACTTGAATGAATTTCAGTCGTTTTCGATGAAGTTTTAAAATATAATAAATTATCGTAGTATTATGATAATTCTAAAATTATTACCGAGGAATGTATTACATTTTAGAGATGTTTAAACCAGGTAATTTATATTTCAATGCCGTTATTTGAATGAAGTTCATTTTTTTCAATGAAGGTTTAAGTTTTCAAATATAATAAATCAATGTAGTATTGTGATAAGTTTTAAAATATTACAGAGGAATGTATTGCATTTTCGACTTTTTTAAATAAAATTGCATTGAAGTTGGAAAGTGTTTCATAATCAATGCTTTAAGCATGATTGATCTTTCTTGTTTAATGTATCAGGGCCATCACAGTCTTAATTTTTATACCAGTAACGATATAAACATCATTAAAAATGTCCATTATTCCTTTGTTACTTTTTACTTTCCATGCTTATTTCAGTTGATTCGGCCAAAAATGTTCCTCTGCACCTATCATTCCTAAATAAGTAATCAGTTTTGATTTCTATGGACTGAGGTCCATGTTTTATCGCCGTATATAAGTACGTGTTTGGTAATTATTTTATATAACTGAACTTTACTTTTGAGAGCGATCATATTAGATTTTTTTTCTTTAAACCATGGACCACGGGTGGTGAGAGATAATAATTTGAGATAATTTTATCGATGATAATAGATGATAATTTTATCTTAACTTTTCTTAAAACGGCAAATATTATCGCGTGTATTCTCCCCGTTGCAAATTTTGCAACGCATATTATATCCTTGCATTATAAATCGTATTTTCATAGTACTTATACGTATTCCTACTTCATCTGACATTTTTATTTAGTTTCCTTGTTTATTTATAAATATAATTGTCTTATTTTCATTAATGCCACCTATTTTCTATATGTATAAAGCATAAAACACATGCTTTATAACAACGAGACAAACAACTACTTCCGAGATAGACATATTACAAAAAAATCTGATGTAGGCAACACATGACTTGATGTGGGCAACACATGGGTCGAAAATTCGAATTCGAGTTTTCGACGGGAGGGCACGCTTCAAGCATCCCTGATCACAAATCAAACATTTTTGAAGTAATTTCTGTGTGTGTGTGTGTGTGTGTGTGAGTATGTGTATGTGTGTCAGTGAGTCTGTGGAGACGATAACTGACGAACGAATGGACCGAATCAAACGAAATTTGGTACAAAAATCACAATCCGTAAACACTGGAAGCCTATTGTTTTTATACGCAATCGAATGTTCTGAACCCCCTTAAATTTTCAAGTGAAATCTTGAAAAAACCGTCAAAAAATCAAAACCTCTAATAAAGTTACGCAAATAGACATGTCTTATATAATTTTTCATTAGAAAACGATTGACATAAATTTTAGAACGCTAACATGAACCGTTCTCAAGATATTGTACATTTTTCAAAAAATTATCTCAAAGTCATATAAAATAAAAAAAAATATTTCCTATTGAGAAACATGTTCAATTTTCATATGTAATACCATGCGATAAAGTTGGTGACATTATTCTCGTGGATCTAGCTCGTTCCATTCATGAAAAAAGATACATTGAGTAATACTTTTGTATTTGAACGCCAATAGTCATTTATCTGCTATAAGAATAACTTAATTCTTCGCCCATAACGCTTAGCGAGATTTTGGCGCCGAATTTGGTGGAATGTCGCCAACTTGGCGACTTTTTTAAATGTTGCTAAATTAACGAAAAACTCGCCAAATGGATAAAAATGACACGAAATCAATGAAAATGACGACTCATTGACGAAAATTCAATATCTTGGAAAGAATATAAATAACTACTATAAAAGTAATCTATTTTTTTACTGTAATAGTAGTAAATTCATTGCATTATATAAGGAAAGTCATGTGCTGCCCACATCAGATTTTTTTTTCTTTTACAATTAACTTCTGGGGTCGAATTCTTAATTATAGGAAATATTCTTGATTGGTCAGCTAGCGATTGTTTATTTATGTGCAGTGGCAAAGAATCAAATGAGGCAAAGTAGGCAGGGTTTAAACAAATACCTTATGACCAAGTAACATTTCTTTTAATTATATATTATTCAATATAAATGTATAGAATGTTGTCTATGTAAATAACCTAAGGGATGCATTTGTAGATACATTTTTGCTGCGACTTGCACTGACTCTCTAGAAGCCGACGAATTGTCCTAAAGAGACATAGATCTAAACATATGTCCACGTCAGAACATGTTGCATTGGAAATGTAATTGAAAAGGAATGAACGACCATATTATACCACAACTGCGGTAGCCTGTGTTGACGTGTGGATTTTGCTTTTTAACACTTTACAACAAAGTTGAAAAGTGTTTATGACTTTGTTCATTCTGTCTGTCGGTCTGTCTGTCTGTCTGTCTGTCTGTCTGTCCGTTAGCACGATAACTGCCGTAAAAATGACTTCATCAAAACTAAATTTTAGTATGTTGGTCAGACGGTCTGTAGGACCTATGGGAATATAAATGAATAATATCACCCAATTAGTTTTGGATTGAACCCGGGTTGAAAAAATGAAAAGATTGTGCCCTATGGGACCTAATTTTTCAAACATTTTTTAAGCGGATTTAAAATTCACAAATTGCTTCGAAAATTTTAGGTAATAGTCAAATTGTTCCATAAAATATATAAAAAAAAATTTCAGCCAAATATATTCAGTAGTTTTTTAAATAAAAATTAAAATAATAATTACACATCTTATATGAAACGATCACGTGACCATGATATGAAACGATCACATGACCCACTTCAAGATGATATATGGCATCCATCTTGTTTCAAAATCGTGATTTTTTAAAGTTCTTTTTAATTCATATTGAGTGTTGTATCCGTCCTAAAACTACTTTATTTTTGCTTAAATTCTGTGCATCTACATACTAAAACAACACAATGACAATATATTTGAGTTTAAATTCTCATTCAAATTTGATTATTTCTACAACTAAGCCTATTTTTCACCTATGTAAAATGTAAACAGCAAAATATGTAGAATGAGTTGTATTAGAATTACTGTATTTCTTTAACACAAAATAATTCAGTCCATGGAGTCTGCATGGCTGATATGAATGAAATATTAATTGATTTTATAAACAGAAGGACGATTTTTTAGATGAAGTTTTAGGCATAGAGTTTATGAATTGTAGCTCCATGGTCTTAATTTTTAAATAAAATAAATTATTATAGTATTGTGATGAATGAAATGAATGGGAGAAAGTTATGAATGAAATCCTGCTTTTATAGAGAGATCCAGGCGTGTTATTTTTTCTATGCCGTCATTTGAATTTATTTCAGTTGTTTTCGATGAAGTTTTCAAATATAATAAATTATCGTAGTATTATGATAGTTTTAAAAATATTACCGTGGAATGTATTGCATTTTAGAGATATTTAAACCAGGCAATTTATATTTCAATGCCGTCATTTGAATGAAGTTCATTTTTTTCAATGAAGGTTTAAGTTTTCAAATATAATAAATCAATGTAGTATTGTGATAAGTTTTAAAATATTACCGAGGAATGTATTGCATTTTCGACTTTTTTAAATAAACTTGCATTGAAGTTGGAAAGTGTTTCATAATCAATGCTTTAAGCATGATTGATCTTTCTTGTTTTTTAATCATTTCACTTTAGCACATATTGTGCTTTTTGTCTAAGAATTCTAGAGTCTTTTAAAAGTTATTAGAAAATTTGTTTGTAAAAATTGCTAAATTCTAAGGGTTATATTCCACCTTAGCTTATATCACAACTGCGGTAGGCCGGTTAGCTGTGTCTAAACTACGGGATTTCGCTATTTTTCATAATCGTTTAGTTTTAGCATATATAGTGATTTTTGTCTAAAAATTCTTTTAAAAGTTAATATTAAATTTGATTTTGAAAATCGTTAAATTATAGGAGTTTTGCCATTTTTGAAACGTTAATTTTTCTATGTGAACTAAAACTTTTAACAAGTGGTCTAAATTAAACTTTTAACATGTGAAAAATGAAAGCTTGGTAACCGGTATATTAACTTTCTTACATTTAATTCCATAAATTTAACAGAAAAATTAATATAGAGTTTCTCATGTACTGTATTTTCCCGCATATAACGTTTATGATTTGATTCCACAGCAATACTCAAAACCAGGATTCCACTGGAATCAGAAAATTGTAATATATCATTAATTACTGTCATTATAATTCAGTTATGTTTTATTTTATTTGTAATCTTAAAATATTGAGCATGAAGCTTTTTATTTGCTAATTAATTTTTGCCCCTGATTTGATATCTGCCCAAATTATTGTGTCACGGTTTGGCACTGTTTATGTTCATGCTAGACAGTGTGGCGTGGCTGTTTTTTCGATGGAATGTCAGAGGTGTAATAAATGTTCTTCCTGAAAATATGTTTTCTATTTAAAAAAGTATTTTCAAATCAAAATTTCACGCTACCTATAGAGAATCTCACAGCACTTTAGGGTGCCTCAGCACACACGTTAAGAATCCCTGGTGTAGATGTTCACAGCTTGATGTCACAGTTGCAACAAGGTTCTTTAATATAAGGTTGACCCGTCAGCCCGGCAACGAATCAAAAAGGTTGTCTGCCTGACATCATGAGGGTTAGATTTTGCCAATCGTGATGCCACTGTCCGGAGTAAACTTTGAGATAAGTTGCCCAAATACAGAAAGTTTTCGCATTATTACAGTTACAAATTCATTGTTAATTTTGAATTGTCAAAAATTAAAAATTCTTTGTTAATTTTGAATTGTCAGAGATTTAAAATTATGTTGCGCACTCAGAACCCAGTGCATCCAAGGATATTTTGTGACGTCGTTGAGATAAGATGACAGTCGCAGTTAACAAGTTAAGTCCCTCTTGAGAGCCCAAGAACAAAATGTGCGCGCTTTTAATCCCCATGGTATCTTATGAGCAGAGCCAGGTAAAAATTATTAAGTCTGTCATGTCCGGGACAAGCACCCCTGAGCTGCAACTGATCGAGCATGGGCACGTGTCGTCATATGGATAATTTTGCCTTTACGTTTCCCAGACAAAATACTCGTATTCTTAGCAGTATGAACATCTCCATTATTTCTCCATTAAAAGCAACTACTTTAGAAATTTACAATCATTCAACCTTTAATTTTAGTAATATATATCTAGATTTATTTTCTAAGATGGACATTTTTCATTTACCGGAAAATGAAATATTAACTTTCAATAAAATATGTACACGAGTTTCTTTAAGAGAATTCGTTAAGTAATTTTAGCTTCTCACTAGTATGTACACTGTAGAATTTTCTAACAAATGTATAGATCTTCAGAGCGCTAGCTAGTGGCTATAGTAAAAATGAGTAGTAGTGTACATTCACTTAAAGTGCACTTTAGCAAATGAAATCTTTAAATATATTTTGTAACTCAAATACTTTAAATAGATTATTTTCAGCACAAAGGTGAATTTCGATTAGATTCAATATTTACTTGCTATCATCATCAGTTTACCATTACCTGCTATGGTAAAAATAATGCCCTTTTACCCAAGCGTTTCTGCGCATTCTACTACGCAGGTTGTTTATTTATACTTCTACCCATGCTCTATTACAGACCGTGATACTGATACTGGTGACCATTAAGAATTATAAACGGAGCTTACATAAACGAATAGTAAGTAGTTGGGATAGACGTCTTCTGCACCCAGAAATAGATTTTGCAGGGCAATAAAATGTGACTGTTGTACTGCGCGCTTTTCAAAAGGATAAAAAATTCTTGCTACATGAAATTAAATGTTGGTTATGTGTTTTAGTTGATACACAGGGATCTTGCAGCAAGGAATGTTCTTTTAGCCAAGTATAATGTGGTCAAGATATGCGATTTTGGATTGGCAAAGGATTGCTGCAAATATTCAAAATACGTAAAGAAGTCTAAGGTGCGTTCAATTTCATATTGTTCTAATATGCTGGATTTCTAGAAAAGCCCGTCAGCACCCCCAAATGTAAGGAAAGGATCATGAGTGTGCACATTGGGTTTATAGAACTTTTTACCGGAGCATGAGTTTATTTGTTGAAAGGAATTTTGTACAAATATTGGTTGTTATTCTTCGATTAACAATTTCTGTAAACTTTAAACAGCTTCACCGATAATAGATGTTTTTTTTTCATTGGAAATTGCTTATAAAAATCATTTGTTGACAATATTTTATATTTTAATGTATTTATTCATATGGAAGGGTTTTTAAAACTCATTTGTTGTCAATAGTTTGCATTTTAATGTATTTTATTATCTTTTAATATGTATTTTTTGTATTGTATTTTATCTTGCACGCTGTTACTGGGACTTTGTAGCATTCATTCTTTTAAATAAATAAATAAAAAATACATAAATAAATATATAGCAAAGTGATCATGCTCATTTCAATAAAGGTGATTGCAGGATCTTTAGCGGAAAATTTAAAATGTTAGGTTAACAAATTCGACAGCAAAGCAAGACAGGTGAAAAATGAAAGGCATTTATGTGACGCAATATGATTAGTGGTGAATCGATTTCCTATTCATAAATGCTCAAATAAACATCACTCGCATGCACAGAAATATAATGTACATTCTGTTTGAAATTTCCAACAATTATCAACGATGCATATTTCATTTCGAGAAAGAATATTACTTTGACAAGCATTGTAGACGTTGTAAAGAACCTTGCGGCCCCAACCAGGAATCGAACCTCGGATCTTGGAACAGGCCAGCTAACGCTCTACCATTGAGTTACTGGGACGGAATTGCAAGCTCTTATTTTCGAAATGGAATCTGCATTCTCCCATTTCTAATGTCAGATTGGCGTGCAACTGACAATCTGATTGACCACCTCCCGCTGTTTTTACCTCACGGTAGCCTTTTGATGCTATTTTTATCCTCCAGGATAGCTTCCTGCATTGTCGGTGTCTTCCTGATTTTAAATCAGAGCTCAATATCCCAGAGTCCGCTGAATATCTGTTCCAGTTGTACTATAGTCGCTTTCAACCCCCCCCCCCCCCGACATATTTGAACTAACATACAGGGTTGATTTGTTCGGCCACATTTGTAAAGAACCTTTCTGCCCTAACTGGAAATCGAACCCTCGGTCTCAATCAGAGCTCAATTTCCCAGAGTCCACTGAATCTGTGCCAGTTGTACTATAGTCGCTTTCAACCCCCCCCCCCCCGACATATTTGCACCAACCTACAGGGTTGATATATTCGACCACTATTGTAAAGAACCTTGCTGCCCTAACTGAAAATCGAACCCTGGTTCTTCGAACTGACCAGCTGAAGCTTTACCATTGAGTTAGTAGGACGAAATTGCAGGCTCTTATTTTCAAAGTGGACTGCAAATTCACAGTATTACAGACCCTGATAATGCGACTTTGGGAAATATTTATTGGCTTTCTATAGGCTGTTCGTTCGTTCCTGATGTTTGTTCCTAGTAGTTAGAAGATGCAGTATAACTATCCAGTTGGCTTTCATCATCTATCATGCTTCATTACCGAGACCGTTATCTTAACATTATAAGTTATCCACTAGAGGCACTGTAATCAGTTTTATTTGATCCGACATGATCATTTTTCTCTACTTAGACCTAACTTGTACACTCAAGTGTACATCCCTTTTCAGTGTTATGGTGCTGCTTAAGGACAGTCACTGTAAAAAACGCTGTAACTAATAACGTATACAGAAAAATAACTTTTCATCTTATTTAACTTGAGAGGTGTGTTTAGATAAATATTAAAAACGTGTAACAGTGTAGAATTATTTATATTTACGATTATTTATATTTAAAATTATTTATGTTTAACTATTTATATTTAAAATTATTTGCATTATTTATCTTAGGGTTTGTTACCGATAAAATGGATGGCCATAGAGTCAATTGAAAACAGAGTTTTCAATTCCAAAAGTGACGTGTAAGTAATTATTTTTTATCTTATGACCTAAAATCATTTTTAAGAGAGAAATTGTGGGTTCCAAGAGCAGGTTTTGCTGGAAGGAAACGTTTAGGAAACGCCATTGCTTCTTCTTTATGCTCTAAAATAATTAATGCCAAAAGATCTCCTTTATGTCAAGTGAATTCTTGAAGAGGCATAAATATTTATTGTTTATAAGATCTGTGAAAGCTTATCTTAACAGCAGGCTACATTAAAGTTTCCCCAAGTTCATCACATACACCTTTGCATGACACGAATTTTTTATATAGAAAATTTAATTCAAAAGCAAGAAAATGTTTACTTTTTCATATTGACACAGAAAGAAACAATCTTGTAACTGACACAAAGATTAATTAGCATTAACTCAGAATTTTTGCTTTTCCTATAATTTTTCCAAATTCAATTTTATCAATCTAATTGTTTTATCCATATTTTCAAAATGTATCATTTCATCCATCTTCAGTGTTTAAATGTATACATTTTTCAATAATAAATCAAATTTTCAATGGCATTTTAAAACAGAGGCGTCTTAAAAATCGAATAAAATCAGTGTTTTTCTTTCAGCCATACCTCCGGGGAGGCGAAGCGTCCTCGGAGGTAAATTTTATTCTGATTATCTGAGGCAATTTTTATTCACGGCAATTTTTATTCTGATTATATCTGATATTATATCTGATTATATATTTTTATTCTGATTATATTATATATTCTGATTATATATAAGTTTTATTATAAAACAGCTTTAGTAGAAAACAGTAAAAAATATAAATTTTAGATCTGCAAAATGTGTGTATCAACATCTGCTCTACACGGCAGTGTGCACTTATCGCTTGATGCCTTGCACCCATTATCCCCTTGCATCCATTCCTCTTTTGGTTTCGGATTTGTTGTGCTGTTCAACAGCTTTTGCTATATTATTGTTGTTATTTGTGCTTATATACGTTGCTCAAGTGTTCTTCTTATTCTTCGCACAAAGTGTGTTGTACTTATTGAAAGAAAGGTAACGTAAAATGAATAAAAATTGGTGTAAGTAGAAAGTAAAACTCCTCATGACGCTTTGTGGAGATATTGGACACTTCACTTGGTACCACTACTGTGCGGAAAATTCTTCAAGTTGAACAAAATAATACCAAATCGCTGAAATATAAAATCAAAACGTTGTAAAGTTCCCACTTTCTGAGTTACTCTGTGTAGGCGGTATTGTAAAGGTTTTTACCTGACTTAAGTTCCATTAATGATCTACAACATTTAACAAACACATACTTTATTCCAGCTAACTTCGCTGACAACTCAATACACAATTACATACACAGAATATTTACAAGCTAGCACTATCATATCTATACCTCGACTTAATCTTAACCTTTCGTTACTGAACTTAATTATCAATACTAACCAACTATTAAAACATAGCTATCTATACTCACAATATTGTAGAGACCACCTTTTTACTTCGTGCTTCCATTAATGAACTGACCAACACCACTCTCTCGTATAAAGATAACAGCCGAAGCTGACGACGACGATTCACGTTTGCATCTTGGATCTGACCTCTGATCTTCTAATCGAATCGAATCTCTGCCGAACGCTTCCCGCATTTATAGTCCTGGCCGGTCGTGAGTACGTGACTCTTGAATACAGAGTTGAGGCGTTTCGTGCATAAATTAACATAATGAACAGTAAAATTAGCATACAATAATAGAATCCTCACAACGTGCATGTTAACATGAAATTCAAATCCCATACTATTTCTCTACCATTTTTAGATATTAGCAAATTTTTATTGTAACCACAATGATAAGTAAATGCTTTCAATAGTAAAAATATATTTTAGGTGGTCTTTTGGTATATTGCTATGGGAGATATTTACGCTCGGCGGCAGCCCTTATCCAGGAATAGAAATGAACAAAGAGTTTTTCAAACAATTAAAAAAAGGATACCGTATGGAGAAACCTGAACTTGCTCTAGATACAATGTAAGTTCATCACTTTTTTCATTAACAAACTGTTTAAATACGAAAAACCCCATTTGGGCAGTACATAACTTTCCTTACATAATGCAATGACTTCACTGCTTTTACAACGAAATTGTGATGCACAAGTCTACAGCAGAATGTTTTTGACGTTGAATTAACACAGCTTAAATTGAAATCGAGCGCTTTTGGCAACTTCCAAGCAGAGTAATTTATTCATACTGACGTGCAAAATCCTCATGAAAATTGCAACGACATTTAGCTAATATTCTGTGAAAGTAATGACTATTGGCGAATTCTTAGACGTCAAAATATAACACTATTACGAAACAAATTTTTCTCGTGAATGAAACGAACTTGAATCACGAGAATGATGTTAAGCGATTTGTTGCATAATATTGCTTCATATGGAAAGGGAATATATCTGCTAAATTTATTTAAAAAGCGTTCAATATGTCGGAAACTGTTCTTGCTATAGTGTTATGAAATTTTAACCATTTGTTTTACGAAAAAAATAAGTATGAAATGATTATTTATTTACCAGTATTGAAGATCCATATTTTTCAATTTTTTTTTCAAATTTTAATTCGTAAATCGTGCGATATCTTGATAACAATTCATTCTGGCATCCTGAAGTTTGTATCATTCGTTTTCATATGAAAAATTTGGTGTGAAATAGATATTTATTTATAATTATTGAAAGATCATAATTTGTTAAAGATTGTTCAAAAATCCATTCGAAAGTGGGAAAGCTCTTTCGAACATTCGATTATTCAAACTTTAATTGCATACCAATATTCACTGATTATAATAATCGTACCAAATTATAGATTGTGATACCAAATTACTAATAGATGTGATGGAAAATTTTATTATATTTAGATTAAGTTACATAATTTGAATTCGAGAGATAGTGTGTTCAAAATCATACATCCGTCAAGTGAGTTATTTGTCGGACGCATGATTATATAGTGCACACTATCCTTTGAACCCAAATAATTTGATCTAATCAAATTTCTAAATAAATTTTACCCGCAACAGCTACCTCAAAAATCATATTAAATAATTAAATATAAATCTTGATATCTGGTCTTGAAATATTCTATCAATCTTAATTTTTAATAATCATAACATCATAGTTAATTTTAATACAACTGTACACAAATCTATAAGTCCGGTCATATCATATTATATACCTCATAATAATTTTTAGAAAATAAATATTCTATTGTCAATACTAAATTTTACTTATATGTGAGTGGCAACTAGTGTTACACTTAAATTTACGCACAATACATGTAGTATTCTTTGTTCACTGTCACTTTGTTTTCTGCCACTATTACGTTTAGAATAATTCTTTTATTTCTTTTCATAATCTCCATTTACTCTTATCAATTATTGCATATCATTCGAAGAATATAATTACCTTTTGTATGAGATACAAGGTGCACCCTTTTAAGTAGGTATGATAATTATCATACTGGTTGTTCGTAAATGACATATACAACTTCATTTTGCGTTTACACGAATAAATATACGAACTTGCAGTAATTCTTACAATGTATAACAACTATGAAAGTGAGTGTTTATAAAAGTTTTATAAAAGGTGGCACTAGGTATGATACAACTCCGAACACAAAACAGATGCGCTCCTGTACATGTTACGATTCCTCGTAATTCCATAACTCCAGGATTTCCACACATCAATTTTCAGCAAGATAGTGCTCCACCGCATTGATCTATGGATGTTCGCAGTTTTTAGACCATCTTTTGCCGAAGCATTAAATTGGACATGAAGACCCTATAGAATGGTCATACCGTTCTTTCGATTTAACCCTGTCCGACCTCTTTCTTTGGAAATTTAAAGACATAGTCTACATAAGGAAGGTGATGTCTATCGTTGAGGTCAAAGAACGCATCACTGTACCCCTCCTCTGTCTAACACCCAAAATTGTGAAGTGTACATAAAAGAAGAACTGGATTATATTCTAGATATCCACTGAGCAACCAAAATAGCACACGTATAGATTCACTGTCCATGTTAAAATAAATTTTCACTGTTGATTGTAAAATTTATCGTAAGATCATGTCTATCGTAATCTCTATATAAATACAGCATTAAGTCTTTCATGAACACCTAATATTAACAACGTGCAAATAACAACATCAGAATTTTATTTTTCAGTTTATGAAACCAACTTTGGGAGGTGTTAGCTTAAAATGACTTTAAAATGGTCACCAGTATCGACCGCAGTCGACGACTTGGGCATTCCTGCTTTCTCCAATCAAGCTGAAATACAATAGCTTTCTTGTATTTAGAAAATACCGTTTGAATAAATTAATTTGTTCCAGATATATCGTACACACAGAATCATAATCGTTTAAAAACACTTTATTTATGTAGATACATTCATTAATAATATAAACATCTTAATTTATCTGTCTGTTTATCCATCTATCTCTCAGTAACGCTACTTCAAAATGTTGCCTAATGTGTTTCAATCACGTTTAAATATTTCAACTTAAATATATCCAGACTATCAACCTTTTCATAACCCTCCACGTGACTAATAAATATTCAACCACGTAACCACGAAAACAATAAATGTAAATATTTTTTCCTTTCAAATTATTTTCAATTTTTCTTCCTTCGTTCTTAAGTTCAAAGTTTAATCTCAAGTTCACAGTTATATTTTCTTCCAAAGGCTTAGATAAAATTAAAAATAACATTTCTTTTAAAACGGAAACCACAGCCGTCAGGCTTATATTCTAGTCGCTGATAACTATGTAAAATTTTATCGTATTATAGTCAACTTATCACATCAGAGTGATCGGATTGTCGAAAACAATAAATGTAAATATTTTCTTCTATCAAATTATTTTCAATTTTTCTTAATTAGTAATTTTAAGTTCGCAGTTATTACTTTCCTTATTTACATAATGTATAAGGAAAGTATTGTGACGGGGTCGAAAATTCGAATTCGAGTTTTCGACGGGAGAGCACGTTTCAAGCATCCCTGATCACGAATCAAACATTTTTGAAGTGATGTCTGTGTGTGTGTGTGTGCGTGTGTGTGTGTGTGTGTGTGTGTGTGTGTGAAAGTATGTGCGTGTATGTGTGTCAGTGAGTCTGTGGAGACGATAACTGACGAACGAATGGACCGATTTCAACCAAATTTGGTACAAAAATCACAATCCGTAAACACTGGAAGCCTATTGTTTTTATACGTAATCGAATGTTCAGAATCCCCCTAAATTTTTGAATGAAATTTTGAAAAAATCGTCAAAAAATCGAAACCACTAATAAAGTTACGCAAATAGACATTTCTTACGGAATTTTTCATTAGAAAACGATTGACTTAAATTGTAGAACGCTAACGTGAACCGTTCTCGAGATATTGTACATTTTTCAAAAAAATTATCAAAAAGTCATATAAAATAGAAAAATATATATATTTCCTATTAAGAAACATGTTCACTTTTCATATGCAATACCATGCGATAAATTGGGTGACATCATTCTCGTGGATCTAGCTCATTCTATTCATGAAAAAAGCTACTTTGAGTAATACTTTTGTATTTGAACGCCAATAGTCATTTATCTGCTGTAAGAATAACTTATTTCTTAGTGCATAACGCTTGGCGAGATTTTGGAGACGAATTTGGCGGAATGTCGCCAACTTGGCGACTTTTTGAAATGCTGCCAAATTAAAGAAAATCTCGCCAAATGGATAAAAATGACGCTAAATCAATGACAATGACGACTAATTGTCGAAAATTCAATATATTGGAAAGAATATTAGTATCTACTATAATAACAACCTATCCTTTTAATATAAAAGTAGTGAATTCATTACATTATATAAGGAAAGTCATGTGTTGCCCACATCAGATTTTTTTTCCAAAGGCTTAGATAACATTAAAATTAACTTATTTCTTTTAAAACGGGCGTCTGGGTTATATTGCAGTACTATATAAAACCACGAAAATCTAAGCGGCATTTTTGTCAGTGTGATTGGCATTTTGGCATTTTTATTTACTCCATAATTCTTAAACGTTTGTACTTTAAAATATTGTACGATTAACAGAAAAAAATAAAAAGGAAGCATGGAATTTTAAGAGCTGCAATAAAAACTTATTATAGAGCTCAGTGAGACTGACTGACTCAGTATGCGATGAGTTAGATAGCACGAACATTGTACAATGCATTGTAAATACATTGTATAATACTCAGTTCTCGGTGGATATCTAAAATATAATTTAGTTCTTCCTTCATGTACACTTCAGAATTGAAGGTAGAAGCTTGAAAAAACTTTGCATACACATGGGACTTGATTGACCTATAATTAATGAGAAAATTTTTAAATCTTGGAATTTTGTTCGAAAAATTTATACATCGCCAAATATTTTGTCGCCGTACAGTGTAAAATTAATAAACCATTGAACTGCCATTTTTTCAACTATAACTCATGAACGGTTATATACACACAATTATTTTTTATAGCATCATACTGTTTAAAATGTAGCCTAATTAACTCTATTGATGTACAATCAGCCGTTTTGATATATTTTAATTTATAAATGCAGCAGACGATTTCTTTTAATTAGATTTCATCAACTAATTTATTTATAGATTTTGATTCGATTGTGGCCACTATGGTAACCGAGTTTCATTTAAAATTCCGAAATCGTTTGTTGGATATTCTTCAAATTAAACTATTGAAATACAATGCTTTAATTCATTGACTTTTAGCCACAAAAAAGTTGAAAATAAGGTAACATACACTGATCAGATATAAAATATTTTTTACGAATCTCAATATTCATGTTAACAGAATTATAAAATGGGCACCATTTTTATGCTTAAATTTGACAGTTTTTGCTATTCAAAACTTCTGTAAAGTGTGGAAATGTCGCATGTAGTAACTAGCCACTAGCTACGTGAAGCTTGGGTGGAAATGACTATTATTTAAATATGTATAATTTTAATAAATAAAATTAACAGGAAAAATATATTCTCTCAAAATGTTCCATTCTATAACTAGATACCAGTTAATGAAGAACTGTTGGCTGAATGATCCGAATCAAAGACCGGAATTCAGTAGCTTGGTTGAAAATATTGGAGCCTTACTAGAAGCAAGCGTCAGAAAGGTAAACAATCAGGAATTCCAATCAGTCATTTTAATGACATTTTCAAACCTCCCTCTATTTTATTCGCTATTCTGCTTTTAAGCAAATTCAAAAACTATAGTGCAACTTTAAAACCTAGGAACTAGTTAAAACCAACTTTAAAACCTTAGCCCTTCATGCTGAGTAGAGTTGCAAAAGTTTACCGCCCATCCCCTAGCCATATAAATGCCAAATATTATCATCTACCATCTTTTCGCCTGCAGCTCTTGCTCTCCTAATATCCACAGACTTATACAAGCCACGCACCTCTCCCATTCATTATTGTTATTTCTATACGACTCCCTACTGAAACATACATACTGTATTCTCCCCTAACAAAACATAATTAATTTACCACCGCTATCGACATACTGTATCATCTCCCAACAAAGCGTAATTCATTTGCGATCCACTATTCAAACATATATTATACCATCTCTTAACTAAATTCATTTACGACCCCTCATTGAAACATATGTACTATATATACCATTCCCTAACAAAAAGAGATTAATTTACAACCCCTTATTGAAACATATGTACTATAGTATATAGCATTCCCTAACACAATGAAAATTAATTTACAATCCTCTATAGAAACATATGTACTATATATACTATTCACGAACAAAACGAAATTAATGTACGACCCCTTACTCAAACATATGTACTATATATACCATTCCCTAACAAAATGAACATAAATTTACATCCCACTATTGAAACATATGTACTATATATACAATTCCCTAACAACGCGAAATTAATGAACGAACCCTTATTGAAACACGTGTATATATACCATTCCGTAATAAAATGAACATTAATTTACAATCGCCTATTGAAACACATGTACTAAATACACTATTCTCTAACAAAACGAAATTAATGTACTGCCCCTCATTGAAATATATGTAATTATATATTATTCCCTAACGAAACAAAATTATCTCATAAAATCACCCATTCAAATTATCCCATAAAATCACCCATTCAAATTATCCCATAAAGTACATAAAATAAATTTCTGCAAAATATGTTCGGTAGGTTTTCAAATAAAATTTTAAATAATAATTACACCCACAGAATATGAAGAGTTCACGTGACCCACTTCAAAATAATATATGGCATCTATATTTTTTCCCAGTGTAAAAATCGGGATCTTTATAGTTCTTTTAAATTTATATTTACTGTTGCATCCGTCTTAAAACCACTTTATTTTTGCGTATTTTCTGTGCATCTATATTCTGTTCCAACTCAATTACAATATTTTTAATTTTAAATGATTTGACCTCTGATTATTTCTACGAATTATTTTTACGAAGCCTAATGGACAATTCCGATTTTTTTTAAAAGCTCTTAAAACCAATTGATATTTATAGAGATTTTTTTTCTGATTTCAAATATCCTAGCGAAAATCTCTTAAAATAATTATTTATTTAAATATCAAGGGATGAAAAGCTCAAAAACTACTCAAACACAAAAACGGCCAGTGATTGGCTATGACGTCACATGGCCTGTTCAACCTGTGATGCAACATTCTACTATGTGCTGTTTCTATTGAGATATTAGCCAGTAGTTGGCGTTTAATATTTTTTACAATATGTTTATAAATATTTTACCCATTTGTTCTTGATCTGCTTGAGTTTAATTATTTGTTCCTTATTTTATTACTTTCCTTATATACATAATGTAAAAGGAAAGTATTGTGACGGGTTCAAAAATTCGAATTCGAGTTTTCGACGGGAGAGCACGTTTCAAGCATCCCTGATCACGAATCAAACATTTTTGAAGTTATGTCTGTGTGTGTGTGTGTGTGTGTCTGTGTGGGTGTGTGTGTGATGTGTGTGTGTGTGTGTGTGTGTGAAAGTATGTGTGCGTGTGTGTGTGTGTCAGTGAGTCTGTGGAGACGATAACTGACGAACAAATGGACCGATTCAAACGAAATTTGGTACAAAAATCACAATCCATAAACACTGGAAGCCTATTGTTTTTATACGCAATCGAATGTTCAGAACCCCCCCTAAATTTTCGAGTGAAATTTTGAAAAAATCGTCAAAATATCAAAACCGCTTATAAAGTTACGCAAATAGACATTTCTTATGTAATTTTTCATTAGAAAACGATTGGCATAAATTTTAGAACGCTAACATGAACCGTTCTCGAGATATTGCACATTTTTTTAAAAAATTATCAAAAAGTCATATAAAATAAAAAATCTGATGTGGGCAACACATGACTTTCCTTATATAATGTAATGAATTTTATACTTTTACAGTAAAAAAATAGATTTTTCTTATAGTAGATACTAATATTCTTTCCAAGATATTGAATTTTCCACAATTAGTCGTCATTTTCATTGATTTAGCGTCATATTTATCCATTTGGCGAGATTTTCGTTAATTTGGCAACATTTCAAAAAAGTCGCCAAGTTGGCGACATTCCGCCAAATTCGTCGCCAAAATCTCGCCAAGCGTTATCCACTAAGAAATAAGTTATTCTTACAGCAGATAAATGACTATTGGCGTTCAAATACAAAAGTATTATTCAAAGTATCTTTTTTCATGAATGGAACGAGCTAGATCCACGAGAATGATGTCACTCAATTTATCGCATGGTATTACATATGAAAAGTGAACATGTTTCTCAATAGGAAATATTTTTTTTTATTTTATATGACTTTTTGATAATTTTTTTGAAAAATGTACAATATCTCGAGAACGGTTCATGTTAGCGTTCTAAAATTTAGGTCAATCGTTTTCTAATAAAAAAACTACATAAGAAATGTCTATTTGCGTAACTTTATTAGTGGTTTTGATTTTTTAACAATTTTTTCAAAATTTCATTCGAAAATTCAGGGGAGTTCTGAACATTCGATTGCGTATAAAAACAATAGCCTTCCAGTGTTTACGGATTGTGATTTTTGTACCAAATTTGATTTGAATCGGTCCATTCGTTCGCCAGTTATCGTCTCCACAGACTCTCTGACACACACACACACATACTTTCACACACACACACACACACACACACACACACACAGACATCACTTCAAAAATGTTTGATTCGTGATCAGGGATGCTTGAAACGTGCTCTCCCGTCGAAAACTCGATTTCGAATTTTCTACCCCGTCACAATACTTTGCTTATACATTATGTATATAAGGAAAGTAAAAAGCGTTACAGATTGAGAAATAGGTTATTCTTATAGTAGATTCTTATATTTTTTCCGAGATATTGCATTTTCATCAATGAGTCGTAGTTTTCATTGATTCAATTTAATCAAATGTATCAATTATTGGATCTCATTGATTCAATTTAATCAATAGAATCAATTTAATCATTTGGACGATATTTTCGTGTTAATTTAGCAGCATTTAAAAAAACTCGCCACGTTGGCGATATGCCGCCAAAATTCGTCGCCAGAATTTCGCCAAGCGTTACAGACTGAGAAATAGGTTATCCTTATAGTAGATTCTTATTTTTTTTTTTCAAGATATTCATTGAGTAGTCGTTTCCATTGATTTAGAATCAATTTAATCAATTTGGCGACATTTTCGTGTTAATTTAGCAGCATTTAAAAAAACTCGCGATGTTGGCAATATGCCGCCAAAATTTGTCGCCAGAAATTCGCCAAGAGTTACAGACTGAGAAATAGGTTATTCTTATAGTAGATTCTTATATTTTTTTCCAAGATATTGAATTTCATCAATTAGTCGCCATTTCTACCAATTTGGCTACATTTTTAACAATTTCGCAATATTTTTATCAATTTGGCGATATTTTTGTCAATTCGGCAACATTTAAAAAATCTCGCCAAGTTGGCGATATTCTGTCACATTCAACACCAAAATTTCGCCAAGCGTTGCCTCCCATTATCCAGAGATAGATAGACAGACAGATAAACAAGGTCAAAATATTATAAATGCTGAAGGCTTTCTTTTTATATAACATTTAACAATGGCGTACAGTAAAGCGAGACTAATTGCAGTTTTAACATTTCCATTTTTCGCATTTTTATTATATACATAAATAAACCTTACTCTTCACTATTCGCACCATTCAGTTTTTAGCTAACTACAGGAAAATTACAGATGGTTTAAATGAGTGGCAAATAATTAATTTTAATATTTAAATACAGCAGATTAAGTGACAAGCGGATCATACATCGCCACTCTCTGGATTAGTTGTCCTATATATTTCTTATGGAGGTTTACATGTTACTATTGTTCACACAAGTTTTATTTGCTTCGTATATCATTTTTGAAACTTTTTGTAGGAGGCATTAAAACAAGATTTATTCCGTTATAAGTAAATTAAAATTAAGTGAAGTATGATTAAACTCAACTTTCTTATACCATAACCCATTTTTAAAAAATCTGATGTGGGCAACACATGACTTTCCTTATATAATGTAATTAATTTACTACTTTTACAGTAAAAAAAAGTAGGTTTTTCTTACAGTAGATACTAATATTCTTTCCAAGATATTAAATTTTCGACAATTAGTCGTCATTTTTATCCATTTGGCGAGATTTTCGTTAATTTGGCAACATTTCAAAAAGTCGCCAAGTTGGCGATATTCCGCCAAATTCGTCGCCAAAATCTCGCCAAGCGTTATGCACTAAGAAATAAGTTATTCTTACAGCAGATAAATGACTATTGGCGTTCAAACACAAAAGTATTACTAAAAGTATATTTTTTCATGAATGGAATGGGCTAGTTCCACGAGAATGAAGTAACCCAATTTATCGCATGGTATTACATATGAAAAGTGAACATGTTTCTCAATAGGAATTTTTTTTTATATGACTTTTTGATAATTTTTTTTAAAAAAATGAACAATATCTCGAGAACGGTTCATGTTAGCGTTCTAAAATTTATGTCAATCGTTTTCTAATGAAAAATTACATTAGAAATGTCTATTTGCGTAACTTTATTAGTGGTTTTGATTTTTTGACGATTTTTTCCAAATTTCATTCGAAAATTTAGGGGGGTTCTTAACATTCGATTGCATATAAAAGCAATAGGCTTCCAGTGTTTACGGATTGTGATTTTTGTACCAAATTTGGTTCGAATCGGTCCATTCGTTCGTCAGTTATCGTCTCCACGGACTCACTGACACACACACACACACACACATACTTTCACACACACACACACACACACACACACACACATACACACACACAGACATCACTTCAAAAATGTTTGATTCGTGATCAGGGATGCTTGAAACGTGCTCTCCCGTCGAAAACTCGAATTCGAATTTTCGACCCCGTCACAATACTTTCCTTATACATTATGTATATAAGGAAAGTAAAAAAAATATTTCCTATTGAGAAACTTGTTCACTTTTCATATGTAATACCATGCGATAAATTTGGTGACATCATTCTCGTGGATCTAGATCGTTCCATTCACGAGAAAAAATACTTTGAGTACTACTTTTGCATTTGAACACCAATATTCATTTATCTGCTGTAAGAATAACTTATTTCTCCTTCCATAACATTTGGCGAAATTTTGGCGATGAATTTGGCGGAATGTCGCCAATTTGGCGACTTTTTAAAATGCTGTCAAATTAGCGAAAATCTCGGCAAATGGATGAAATTGGCGCAAAATCAATGAAAATTAAGACTAATTGGCGAAAACTCAGTATCTTAGAAAGAATATAAGTATCTACTATAAGAAAAACCTTTTTTTTACTGTAAAAGTTGTAAATTCACTGCATTATATAAGGAAAGTCATATGTTGCCCACATCAGATTTTTTTATTTTATTATAAACATGGATTCTGGTTTTATTAAAGGGCAATCAGACAAATTGTCCAAGATTAATTCCATCATGATTGCTCTGTATTTTTACTGTATTCTCTATATATTTTACTAGTACAGTATAAAAACTGTTCATTATAAAAGGTGCTCACATCGAATCTTTATTATTATATGAAAATTTTATATGCTCAAAATACATATTTATATCAAGCAAAAAAGATTTCACATTTATAAAATGTAGTCAAAATTCCTTAAATTAACAGTTAAAGAAAAATAAATCCCTAATTTAATTTTTAAACACCTAAGACATATTGGCCATTAGAAATCTGGTAACCAACTAAACTTTACTTATTTATATATTCAGTTTTGATGAAGGCAGTGCAAGACATTGTTTACTATTCAGTAAGTGTGAAAATGGGTTTATAAACAAGTTGCTCCAAAGCACGAAACATCTTTACAGAAAAGATTGTTTTTTGCATGGAGTTAAAAAAGGAGAAGATAAAAAAACTTCTATGGATGAAATGCTTGAAAATGCCACAATGCTTTGAGAATTATATGTAGGTGTTACTAGTGATAAGAAACTAGCTTCTATTCTTATATGGCACAAAAGAAAGATGTAGTATTTAACATATTTATTTCTGATTATTTTTACTTTCCTTATATACATAATATATAAGGAAAGTATTGTGACGGGGTCGAAAACTCGAATTCGAGTTTTCGACGGTAAAGCACGTTTCAAACATCCCTGATCACGAATCAATCATTTTTAAAGTGATGTCTGTGTGTGTGTGTGTGTGTGTGTGTGTGTGAAAGTATGTGTGTGTGTGTGTCAGTGAGTCTGTGGAGTCAATAACTGACGAAAGAATGGACCGATTCGAACGAAATTTGGTACAAAAATCACGATCCCTAAACACTGGAAGCCTATTGTTTTTATACGCAATCAAATGTTCAAAACCCCCCTAAATTTTCAAATGAAATTTTGAATCCAGTGTTTAGGAATACAAAAATCACGATCCCTAAACACTGGAAGCCTATTGTTTTTATACGCAATCAAATGTTCAAACCCCTCCCCCCTAAATTTTCGAATGAAATTTTGAAAAATTCGTCAAAAAATCAAAACCACTAATAAAGTTACGCAAATAGACATTTCTTATGTAATTTTTCATTAGAAAACGATTGGCATAAACTTTAGAACGCTAACATGAACCGTTCTCGAGATATTGCACATTTTTAAAAAGAATTATCAGAAAGTCATATAAAATAAAAAATAAAAAATATTTCCTATTGAGAAACATGTTCACTTTTCATATGTAATACCATGCGATAAATTGGATGACATCATTCTCGTGGATCTAGCTAGTTCCATTCATGAAAAAAGATACTTTGAGTAATACTTTTGTATTTGAACGCCAATAGTCATTTATCTGCTGTAATAATAACTTATTTCTCCGTCCATAACACTTGGCGAGATTTTGGCGACGAATTTGGTGGAATGTCGCCAACTTGGCGATATTTTTAATTGTTGCCAAATTAACAAATATCTCCCCAAATTGATAAAAATGACGCTAAATCAATGAAAATGACGACTCATTGAAGAAAATTCAATATCTTGGAAATAATATAAGTATCTACTAGAAGAATAACATTTTTTTTTAACTGTAAAGTAGTAAATTCATTGCATTATATAAGAAAAGTCATGTGTTGCCCACATCAGATTTTTAAATTAGGGATTCTCCAATTTTGAGTATAATTAACCAGTACTTTTTCATAGTTGTAGGATATAGTACAGAATATTTGGAGATAAAAATAAATTGAAAAGTTAAATTATTTTGAATACTTAGGAATATTATTTATTATTTCAGTTTTAATCTGTATTGCGCCAATAAATTAATTTTACAAAATTGGCAGTTTGAATAAATATTTCAGACCTTTCGCAATTGAAATACATACAATGCAGAACTACTTAACTTACCGCAGCGCCACCAGAATCATTGACTCATACGATATTGGCAGTTTCTTAATAGGAAGTTTTAACTCTTTACTTTCATCTCCATCGTTTTATATTTACTTGAATTTAAGAAAATCTGAATATTCAGTGTGAACATCACAAACTAAACATGGGATGATGTCAATAATCCACTTTGAATCTGGGTTTAAGTTCATTCGTAATAGCAAAACAAAATATTGAGTGCCGAGCAGGTAGTGGACACTATTAAGAATTTTCTGATTTTAATAAATCATAGGAAAAACTTCTCACATATAAAAGCTTTAAAAATTTGATTATACAGACACTGATTTATAATCTATAAACTCAAACTTTCTTTTCTATTTCATTACTCTAAAATTAAAAACAAAACTCAACATCAAATGCAAGTCAGAGATTATTATATTACATTCGTAGTAAACCCCCTAAAATGTAATCTGTGTTGCATATTTTCTGTTAAGCTATAAAATTAATTTTATTACTTTCCTTATATACATAATGTATAAGGAAAGTATTGTGACGGGGTCGAAAATTCGAATTCGAGTTTTCGACCGGAGAGCACGTTTCAAGCATCCCTGATCACGAATCAAACATTTTTGAAGTGATGTCTGTGTGCGTGCGTGTGAGTGTGTGTGTGTGTGTGTGTGTGTGTGTGTGTGTGTGTGTGTGTGTGTGTGTGTGTGTGTGCGTGTCAGTGAGTCTTTGGAGACGATAACTGACGAACGAATGGACCGATTCGAACAAAATTGGGTACAAAAATCACAATCCGTAAACACTGGAAGCCTATTGTTTTTATACGCAATCGAATGTTCAGAACCCCCCTAAATTTTCGAAGGAAATTTTGAAAAAATCGTCAAAAAATCAAAACCGCCAATAATGTAACGCAAATAGACATTTCTTATGTAATTTTTCATTAGAAAACGATTGACATAAATTTTAGAACGCTAACATGAACCGTTCTCGAGATATTGTACATTTTTAAAAAAAAATTATCAAAAAGTCATATAAAATTAAAAAAAATATTTCCTATTGAGACATATGTTCACTTTTCATATGTAATACCATGCGATAAATTGGGTGACATCATTCTCGTGGATCTAGCTCGTTCCATTCATGAAAAAAAATACTTTAAGTAATATTTTTGTATTTGAACGCCAATAGTCATTTATCTGCTGTAGGAATAACTTTCTCTTCGTCCATAACGCTTGGCGAGATTTTGGTGACGAATTTGGCGGAATGTCGCTAACTTG